>JARNGD010000054.1:0-202849 GCA_031001845.1 Achaetomiella virescens
CTTCGAGTGAGGGCTGTTAGACGCGTTGTAGGAAAGGGGGTTCTTCAGGGGGTCTTCATGAGCCAATGCCGGAAACTCAAGCCCTCGCTTTTGAGAGACAACCAAACGGATTCTTGCCAGTTGCTGATCTTGTGGGTTCTCTAAGATCCACTCCTAATGCGGAATCGAAGTCCGGCCCGTTGGTAGCGGAGTCGAGTGGGAGGTTTTCGATAGTGCGCGCCCCGTCCCGAGCTTGTGGGTCGCACTAGCTGTATGGAGGTTCCCCGCCCCAACAGCTAACCGTTACTTTGAGCTTAAAATGAAGCAAGGATGATCGAGCAGCGCATCCTCTCCAAACAAGGAACAGTGGAGTGGCGAGAATTTGACTGTGCTAACCTTATTGCTTTTTCGTGGCGCATCAAGTCTCGTTCAGAGAGATTCCAAACCGGGAATAGCATCATGGCCACCCCTATCCAGACTCGCTGCTCAAAGCTGAGCCTCGTGTTTCATCCCCCCTGGGTTCCTTGCTCGACCAGGGCCGGGAGCCAAGGGCTTCCATCTATCCACATATACGCGCGATGTCGAGTCCCGGAGGAAGATTCTGGTCCTCTCGACCAGCCAACTCTCAAGCTCTCTCGGCTTTAACTGATTCTCCGACGTTGTCCCAACGCTGGGTTCTCGGCACGACGACAACACCAGAGCCGACTGTTATATGCCGAACGGAAATATGGCGGACTACGCCAACGAGAACAAGGGCCCGGCCGTGGTCCTCGTGTGCGCCCTGTCCAAGCCCTGGCGACTCTCTTTGTCTTTGCCCGCATCTTCTGTCGCATCCGCATGCTCGACCAGCTGTATCTCGACGATTGGATCCTCATGCTGGCTCTGGCCTGCGGCTGGACGGCCACCGGCATGACCGTCATCAGCGTCCAATACGGCGACGGCAGGCACATGGACACGCTGACGCCCCATCAGATGTCGCGAGTGCTCCTCTGGACCATAGCGGGCTTCTTCCCCGGCATCTTGGCCTTCACGCTGCCCAAGCTTGCCGTCATCAGCCTGCTGTGCCGGATGCTGAACCCGAGCCGCATGCAGAGGATCTTCATGTTTGGTCTCGCCGCACTGCTGCTCACAACGCCTTCGTTGCTTCGGCATGCTGTTCGGCCGCTGCAGGCCGTTCCGCGCGGTGTGGGACGTGACCATCCCAGACGATCAAAAAGTCTGCTGGGATTTTTGGCACATTGTGTGCTACGCTATCTTCACGACCGGTATGTTGAATTACCACTTAGCCCTTGCGAGCTGCAGCCCGTTGACCTCTTCCCAGCTGTGTCTCTCTTCGCCGATCTGTACCTTGCCGTGTATCCATCCTTCGTCCTGAGAAAATTGCAGATGGGTGTTAGAAAAAAGATTGCACTCAGCTGCGCGCTCGGAGTGGGGTGGATGTGAGTTTGGATCGAGGACTGGCTTTTTTTTTTTTTTTTGTGCAGACAAATGCTGACCGTCTCCCGTTGAACACAAGATCTGTCGTTGTGACGGCGTACAAGTGCACTCGCCTGCCATCCATGAGTTCCGCTGACTTTTCATTTGACACGGCCGACCTGACCGTCTGGACCATGTAAGCGCTCCAGCTCCCCTGGGTATCTATTCGTTTGGACACGGCCTTGACTCTAACACACATGCCCCTATCACAGCGTCGAAGGCAGCGTTGTCACCATCGCAGCCACCATCCCATCCTGAAGCCCCTGGTCGACCTCGTCTTTGGCCGCGGTGCCCTCGGAGACAGCAGCTACCGCAAAAATGGGGAGTACTGAGTGACACGCCGGGCAAGGGCAAGGGCAACGGCACGTCGGACATTGAGTTTGGCTCCCGCAAGGCGGCGACCACGACCAACATCTCAGGTCCATCGTCGGAGACGAGAATGAGAGCGAGAAAGCCTTGTGAGCACCTCGGAGAGGCGACCCAGCGCCAACAAGCGTTGCGCATCGCAACATGCAAACCCAGGACCGCGCCGTGGGTACTGCTAATGGTATCGTCCAGACCCACGAAGTGACTATTGCGTACGGCGCCGCCTCGGCCAGTGATCAAGCCCAGAGGAACAAGACCGTGTGGGTATAGATTATTTATAGAAAGGATACGATTTGAGATACCTACTTAGCGACTTGAGTGCCTCTGCTACGGCCTTGGCCATTGTTGGATTCATGGGTGGCATAACAAGGCAACCACCCTGGTAACATTCATTTATCTCAAGACAATCCCATCGATGCCAGCTTTGCGAGGTAAGACTTTTAAGTCAGTTCAGACACCAAGTTTCCACATATGAGGAAGACTTGGGCATGTTTCCCAGAGCTGTCTTGACTCTGCTCCTCGCCCTCTTCGTCAGACTCGGGCATCTCTAACCATTCATGTTTCCGTATATCCTTTTCGTCCACTGGATATCCGTCCACACGCAGCCAGCAGAAGATGCTACGCATCGCGTCTTCCGAGGCAAAGTCTTTCTCACGGTCTAAATTTCTATAGTTAACAAGGGCTTGCCTAGAATCGGCGTCTGCTGTGTAAGCGGAGGGCTTGGGTAGCCGTCGTCGTCGTCGTCGTCGAGCTATTGGTGTGCTGTCTTTCCGTCGGCACACTCCCGCATGACCCCGTGATATCGAAGCCCATGGCCATTACACTTAGCATGGAACCGTACTTCAATATCGGTATGTTCAAGCGGTATCGCGCCAAACGGTCTCCATTGGCAAACAGGCACTCGGTCATGCGATCCGGCCCGAGAGAGGAAGAGCAACCGGCACTGGTTCCGCCCGGGCTACGTGGCCGTCTTGCCGCGGGGAGGGTCCGAAACAGGTCGCTGGGCGAAAGACTGAGGGTCCCAGACCGTACAGCAGAGTGGAGGTCGATGGGGATTGATCCGGAGCTGACGTCCTGCAGGAGTCTCTTCTGAAGCCCGAGGACTGTGATGCTGAGCCAAAGAGGCGTCACCTTCGGTTGTCGGTCCATCAGCATGCGCCCGAGGACAAGATGATCGTCTTGAGCAGCTACCTCAATGGATGCTAGTGCCTCCCTGGAGCCAAGAGGTAACGGCATTGCATTCCACGCTGGGATCGTAAAAGCTGCGTAGCAGCATAGAGCATAATGTCGGTCTCAGCGCGCGGAGAGAACGTATGCCCAGGCCAAGAAAAGCACAGTGAGATAGTTCTGGTCACCTCCTGCGTACCACGATGCCCAGCGCGTCTCGCGCTCCGGTATTGCCGCGATGGATAGCGGGATGGGTTTCTCGAGACGACGCCGATCTGCAGCTGTTGGTAAGAGAGTGGAAGGCCTGGCTGTTCGACTGCGGCATGGTAGAGTGCAGACCATGCTCTGAAGCTCTGCTTATAGATCCCGCCAAAATTCTCGGGGCTCAATCGGACTTGCCTCGGCCACTGCTGAACCGATCCTAATGTGCTCCGCCGCATGTGTTGTTGCGACCTGGAAGGCCGATTAGGGCGTTGAGGGCCTCGCTGTATTGGCATCGAGACTGCCAGTAGAAGATTCCGCGGATGGGCAGAAAAGGAAAAATGACGCAGCGCAAGAAAAAAAAAAAGAAAGAAAACGAAAAAAGGAAAATGAAAAGAGAAAAAAAAGAGCGCTTCCATCCGAACATCGAGTTGTGCACACCGCAGCAGCGGCGGAAGCTGATCGTGACTTGCGCAAAGCACTGTTAGGGTTGCCTGCGTGAACAGCACTCCCGCGAGGCAAGAGCGACGGTCGCGCCTTCCCAAGTGTTGAAATGACAAAACACCAAGCAAGTCGGTCCAAAAAGATCACGAACAGCCGGTGTTCCGGCTGTGGTTAACTACGAGTTCCTCAACTCCGATACGGGGAATCGAACCCCGAGCTTCGCGGTGAAAACGCGATATGTTAACCGTTACACTATATCGGATTGTTGAAAAGTGTTGGAGCAAATAGGATTCAAGAGCGCATTTCCTTGGCATGCAACGGTGGGCCACGTGGGGGGTGAAATTGACATGAAGCCAAACTCCAACGCCTTCTCTCGGAACCCCCCCCAACCAACATCGTCACTGAACTGGGGCGTCGTCGGCGAGAAGGGCATCAGCAAGCGCTATCGTCCCACAACTGTCTGTTACTCGCAGCAGATCTTCTAGTGAATCGATGGAATGCGTCGATAGGCTAGCCATGCAACTTTTGCGAAGGACAGATGCCCCATTGCCACTGACACGTGGGTTAGCATTGTGTAAAGTTCGTCTACCCCCAAACCAGGGCACCTCGACGAACAACATGGCAAGTCCCTTCAATTGCGGTTGGCGACTCACTCACGAAAGCCAGCTTTGGCCTGACACCTTATCTTTTCTGGGATGAACGACTTCTGGTTCTTCTGCCCAATTGCTTCAGCGCTTCCAGGCCTGAATTCATCCTGCCAACTCGAAGAGCGATGTGGCTGCAATCGCTGTTTAACGATACCATCAGCAGTTTTCAAGGCTATGACTACATCTCTACTCTATACTTGGACAAGTTTCGGGTTTTGGAAAAGTTCCAAAGCACTGTCGTCGGTGGCTTGAGCTAGCCGCGGCCATCTTCACCGTGATGACGGTATCTTCTCCAGAACTTGTTGAGCTCTAGAAGCCTGCGGAAGGGGTCTGCTCCCACTTCTTCTGTCTGTGTTTCACTCATGCCCCTTCTTCTGTTTGTGTCTTCTCCGTTTTATCTGCTGTTCTGAAAGCAATATGGAGGCATGAACTTGTCTACCTTCCTGCAATCCCAAACATCCTTACAAAATACCCATCCATTTTCTCTTCCCTGCCCGATCCTCGTCTTCTTACAGCCACGTCGCGAACCTTATTTTACTCCGTCCAACACAGTACTTCACTTACAGAGTTTACGCTCATCAACTTCATTTCTCGTTAACATCCATCCTTTCGTGGTTGTTTTGTCTCTCTCCCACTCGCAACGCCTTGCGTTGGTCGCATTTTCTCGTGGATTCTGTTACCATCGCAGAGCGGATTGTTGCTTCAGAATCTCGACGTCAATTCAAGGTCAGTTTGCTACCCCCCATTGGCAATCCGCAGTAAAACTGATCCGACGTAGCAGGAAGTGGGTCGAATCCTCTCCGTCTTGGGCGATTGTCCTCTCACAAACTCTCGGACATCAGCAAGGTGCTTGTTTCCAGCCGCTCACGGCAGCCTCTCGAAGTTCATCAGCAGGAACATACACCATGATGCCTGAGACTGCAAGAGCGTCGACATCTCCCGACTCACTGGACCCCCCGCATCATCAAAATGAGATCGTCAAGACCGCCGACATGAATGAAAGGCAAGCAAAAAAGCAGCGCCTCCGTGAGCTTCAAGACTCCCATGACTGCGTCAAGAAGATCGTAAACCACATGGGCAAGCACTACCGCACTGCCGACCCTCCCCCGTGGCTCGATCTGCGCGCCGTGGCCGGCCCGCTGATTCGATCAAATCGAGCAGCTGCGGCGCCATCAAGCCACACCGTCTGGAAAGGCTTGCGGGAGTCACTGGTGGCCATCCAGAACTGGACGGAGGGCCACGAGACTTGGAGGGAGGCCGTAAAGCTGCGCAAGATGCCGCACATCGGTACCCGTTCCGAGATCATAGCCGTCGAGTTCATTGATAGCAAGCAGATTGGTCTTCCCAAATGCCTGATGCAGGTTTTTCAATCTGTCAAGCTGGACTTCGTGCTGGACTGGGAGCCGCCCAGCTACGACAAGATGCCCGAGTTCTGGAAGGGCGCCGAGGTTACGAACCCTCACTGGCGCCGCGTCTATATGGAGGCCCGGGGCTCCGCTCGCAATCTCCCCTTTCCAGATGATCTCACGGACTTGGTCTTGAGCGTCGTCTGCCAAAAGGTCAATCCCGAGCGCGGAACCAAATCGACAGCACCCACCAGGACCGACGGAGACGAGGATGCCTCGGGCGGTTTTGACGACAAGCCCAAGACAAAGAAGGTCCAGACGCGTACCAAGGGCGATGGGAAAGATCTATTGTGGAAGGAAGAAATCCAGGGCGCCATGTCGAGGATCGCTGAGACAGCCAACGAGACGCTTGCTGCCGAGAAGGTCAGACTCTTGGGCAAGAGGTATAGGAAGGAGATTGCTGCTCAGCCCCAGAAGAAGCGGCAGAAACCTGCCGAGACTCCTAACCCTCAGGAGCCCATTGAGTCGATTGAGGAGAGCGACGATGACCGTCTGACCGTTTCCTGCGGGCTCAAAGCCGCTGCTGCCTCCGAGAAGGAAACGATAACCGTCAGCAATGAAGAGAGACGCTACCGAATATTGAAGCGGGCTACAAGAGGCTCAGAGAACAAGACCAGCAGCTGGCGACCGTGTACAACAAGCTGGAAGACGACAACGCGACTCTCAGGGAGGAGATTGGCAGATCACAGCGCAACAGAAAGAACTACGGAGCGAACACGACGCCGTGAAGCAGGAACAAGGCCGGCTTGCCGACACGACAAGCAAACTTGAGCAGCAGAAAAAAATTCCTCGAGGAGAAGAACGAGCAGCTGTCTGTCAAGTGCGCCGACCTCGTAAACCGCGTTCAAACCCTCGAAGACAAGGCCGCGCAGACGGCGGTGCAGAGCAGCGCCCTCGAGGATGAAAACAAGCTCATCCGTTCCCAGTGGTCAGCCTGATGGCCCGGCCGAAGCCTTGGAAACGGCCCGCAAAGAGGCCCAGGCAGAGCGCGAGCAGGCGGGCCCCCCGGAGGCGGCGGGGGGCCCCCGACCGGGCGAGGTACGGGATTCGATCGCTCTCGGCATCACTCTATCGTCGAAGTACCCCCGAAGGACAGGCCAAACCTGACCCCCGGGAGGATGGGCGAGGCACCATAACCTCTGGCGAGCTCTCAAATCGACGGCCGCCCAGGTGGACAATCAAGGGCGAGAGCAGCGGCAGACTATCGTCCGTCGACATGCAGCCTGCCACAGTACACCCAAGCCCCGTCGCAGCCGCGTAACCAACCGCGAGCACGCTCTCGCTTTCCGCGGATCCTCGACATGCCCACTTTTGACCTGGCTGGTTTTCCAGAGGAGAAGCCTTTCAGCCACCGCATGGAAAGCCACCCTTACCCCTCTCGCCCGACAAACTGTTACTCGATCGATACCGCCGAGGCCTCGAACCGCATGTCGACGCCCTATCACCACGACGCGCATTCGGTCATGAGACCCCCAAGCCCAGGCCAGACGCCGGACAACGTTGCATACCAGGTGCCGCTTGCAGGTCAAACGCCAGTTCCAGCGCCATCCCCTGGCCCAGAATCAACATGCATTACGCCCTCAACCCGGAGCCTACCTTCGCCAACCCGCTACCGACTCTGCGCGCGGAATACCCTTCTTCACCCTCCATGCCATTCACCACCGCCACTTTCCAACCTCACCCCCCACCCAACCCACAAATACACTCCAACCAAACTGCCCCTCTGTGATCTCCCAGCGCTTTCCAAGGGCACAGTCTTCACCCCGCCATTAGTACGTACACCACGCACACCACTAACACCTGACCAGGACAAACCATACCACAAGCACAAATACAACCAAGTCCCTCATCCAACGCCACCTCCCCCGGCTGCCCACTTGGCATCGCGACCGACTCCTTTCGTTCATGTGGGACCTGGCCGCCGTGTATGGCGTGCCAGCACTCCCGATCTTGTAGCTCATTGCGAGGCAAAGGGGCTGTGTATAAGCGGCTGGGGGAGCTGGTGGAGGGGTTGGAGATTCTGATTTTGAGTCTAGAAACGGCGGCAGGCGTGGCGAGATGGATCGCGGAAGGAGTGAGGGGAGGAGGAGCAGGGGATCAGCGCGGGGAGGGGAGGGTGTTGAAGGGGGAGGAGGAAATGTGATTTCTTTTTGGGGTTTTTGGTGCTGGCAGCGCGAGGGTTGTTGGCCGAGGGTGTGGGCGCGATGGGAGGAGTTGACGCGATGGGTGGGTGGGTGTAGATTCTCTCACGCTTAGGGCTTGGAGCATTCCGATGTATATCAGTTTCTCACCGGATTTTCGAAATTTAAGCACAAATTCTGAAAGCAGAAAGAAACCGAGCTAAGAGAGAATCGCGCGCGGGCAGATAGATAGAAAAATAAGCATAAAAAACACAAGAAAAATAACACTGTAGAGAGGAGAAAGAAAGTCAAAGAAGAGGAAAAAAAAGAAAGAAAGGAAAAAGCAAAGAAAAAGCAAAGAAAAGGCAAAGAAAAGGCAAAGAAAATGGAGAAAGGAGAGCAGCAGAGAATAGGCGATGAGGGCTAAAGTAAAGAGAAAGGCAACAAGGAAAGGGAGTCAATAATGATAAAATAGAAAGCCAGTTAACGTTACCGGTTGGGCTGCAAGATAACGCTCTCCTCGACCTACCTGCTCCGAATTTTGTCCAACCCTAACCCCCGAGTTCGCATGGCATGACAGCGGTGTGAATCAGGCAAGGAACTATACCATAGCCTTTTCCACTCGTGACACAGGTATCAAAAATTGTTAAGTCGAAGGACAATTGAAAGGGCTCAATAAGAGACCGAGGTCTTCATCCCCCCCCCCGGTTGGCTTGTCATCTCCCGGGTTTCCCGGGGCGCCTGGTCCCACCGTGGGTTATCAACCTCAACCGGACCTGCCAACCAACTTCATCACTTTCACCTCACGCCACTAAGCTCCATCACTTCTCACGCTGTAAAAATGTTCACCTATCTGCTCGCTCTCGTTCCCATCCTTCTCTTCTTCTCAAACCCAATCATCCAGTTCTTCTCGCCATCGGCGCCTCAGATCCGCCGCCTCCCGCGGCCACAGCTCGACGAAGATCTCCTGGCCATCGAATCGTCCACCCTGAACTACACCTGCCCTCCAAATCCCTACATAGTCCACATCTACTCTCGTGCACCACTGGTCCTCTACGTAGAGAACTTTCTCTCCGACGATGAACGTGCTCACCTCCTGGAAATCAGGTACGCCTCTACTTACCTAGAACCCATCTCCATCCCTCCGCCTTTTCCTCTCCACCTCCCCCCTTCTCTGTGCTGTTCAGCCCCTGTCTGTCAACCTCCCCGTCCGCCCTAGGACCGCGCTGACCCATACGCCAGCGAGCCCCTCTACGCCCCCTCCACAATAACACACGACGCGGGGCTCTCCACCGCCTACACCCCGTCTGTGCGCGACTCGGAGGTGGCGCTCGTCCCGCGCACAGAGGTGGTGCGTTGCATCGAGGACCGCGCCCGCGCGCTCCAGGGCTGGCAGGACGAGGTCTGGATCGAGCGGCTGCGGGTTCAGCGGTATCGCGCCGGCGGGCACTATGCGCACCACTTCGACTGGAGCAGCGGAAGGGCGGGTGGGGGAGGGTGGGGAGTTTTATGGTCTGGGTTGATGCCTCGGGGCAGGGCAGCAGTGGGGATGGGGAGAGCGGCAAGGGGAAGGAGGAGGAGGAGGAGGAGGAGGAGGGAGGTTAGAAGGGGGCGGCACCGAGTTTCCTTTGCTGCGGAGGAAGGGAGAGGGAGGTGGTGTCGGTTTGTGGAATGTGCTGGAGGGGATGGGAGTGAGAGTGAGGGGGATGGGGGCAAGATGAAAGGGGTGGTGTTCAGGCCTGTTCCGGGCAACGCGGTGTATTGGGAGAATTTCATGGCGGATGGCACCGGGCGGGGATTCGACGAGACGTGGCATGCTGGGTTGCCTGTGGAGAAGGGAGTCAAGGTTGGGTTGAATATCTGGAGTTGGGGCAGAATTGAGTAAGGGGTTGCTTGGAAGTGCCAAGTGTCAGCATCGTTCGGATGGAGGCTGGATGGGAGATGGTTGCTCGGCTTGCGACTCCATACAAGCCACCATGAACAGCTGGGAAGAGTCGTCGACGCAGAATCTCGGAGCAGATAGGGACCGTGCTCGATCACGACCCTCTTGCATTTCGTCGAGCCGTATCTCGACAAGTGTCCTCGTCCTCTCTGGGTTGCCCTGCTGACGCAAGACACCGTCTCCAGGTCCACGAGACCCTTCGTTACGATCTTTTCCGGTTGACTCACGAACAAAAACCGTCGCACTTTCGTCACGCTCATTTCGATTGTGCTGGAATATGAAAGCATGAGTCATCTGGAGATATGAGGCGTAATGATCGCGTCCTTTCCCATCTCGGAGATGGGGGTGCGTGCTACTGCGTGACTTCCTCGGAGTTAACCCACCGTAGTCGGTTTGCTCCTTCCAGCAGACCACAACCGCCGGGAAATTGAGTGCGTGCCTGAACCTGCCAATTGCCGCCGTCGTCTTTTCAGGCAGCGCGTCCGACATTTTACAGGTGACAAGGCCGGCTGCGCACTCCGCTGCCGTCACCGGGGACAAGTATCGGCTTAACTAATCTTGCTCGGCCGTCGGACCAAAAACCCTCCGCCATAGAAGTCCGAGATTCTGGCCGGCCGAATCCGGGAGTAACGCTAAGGTATCCGCCCGCAGCCCTTGCTTTCAGGCAGATGCCGCGCCGCAGGGGGTGACGAATATGGAGCGGCAGCGCCCAACGTCAACCGTGTTATACATGGGTCCAGGCCCGGGGCCGCACTTCAGCTTGGCCCGATGTCTTTCGATTCAACCTCGTCGCCGCCCCTCGGCTTCGGTCTCGGACTCGGGAACACCGCAGCATGTCAAATCCGCCTGAAGATGGTCCGTCTGAAGCATCAGCATCAGCATCAGCACCGCCGCCGCCGCCGCCCCGGCTCACGAGCCGCTGGCCTGCGTAAGCTGCCGGGCCCGGAAGCTCAAGTGTGAGGCTCCCCGTCCACACGAAATCAAGCGCTGCTGCTGACTGTGCCACCAGGTGACCGCCAGAAGCCGGTCTGCGCCAGGTGCGCGAAGGCCGGTGGCGAATGTGTCTATCCAGAGTCTCGTAGGAAACCGGCCTTCAAGCGGAGGAACGTGAGGGAGCTCGAGGAACGGCTCGGTATGGCCCGTGATCAGTGTCTTCTCTGGCATGTGCTGACCTAAGAACAGCCCAAGTGGAGGGGTTGTTGAAGAATGTCGGCAAGCAGCGAGCGAGCTATTCAGGCTGGTCCGAGGACTCGTCCCCCAGTGCGTTCGGGGTCGAGCCGTCGCGGCCTGACAGGCCCCAAGGCAGCCCCCAGGAAGGGGCTTGGGTTCCGCTCTCTCCGACGGACAGCCCCGCAGGCGGCGACAATGCCCATTTTGGCGAGTTGCTGGGACTTGGCCAGTTCGAGAGCCTGCCCCCTTTCGAGATGATCGAAGAGCTGTATGTCGGCCACCCTTGTCGTCACCCCCTGATGTTGACAGCAGTGTAGCCACAGGGTGTTCTTTGCAACACAGCTTTTCATGCCCATCGTCCACCCGGGCAACTACTACCGCGCGTTTCACTCACCTCCCCACATGCGCCCGCCCATGTCTCTTCAGTATGCCATCTGGACCCTGGCTGCTAACGGTCACTCCAAGTATGGATGCTATCACGATGCCTTGTACCAACGCGCCCGTCACTATCTGGAAGCTGACGAGTTGAAGGTTGGCAAGCGCTCCTTTGTTGTCATAATTTTGCTCTAACATATCTCAGGACATGGCGAACACTTCATCACTGTCGCCCACGCTCAGGCCTGGGCACTTGTGGCGACGGATGAAGCCCGCTGCCTACGATTCACGAGGGCAGCCATGAGCTCTGCAAGGAGTGTCAGGTTATCCGGCATGATGGGCCTCCAACGGCTCGACGATCCCGTGACCGATGAGGAGCGTCCCATGGCTCCCATGATTGCCCCACCCCGGGATTGGGCCGAACTTGAGGAACGCCGGAGGCTGTTTTGGGGCGGATACTGCCTCGATTGCTACGCAAGCATCAGCACAGGGTGGCCATCCATCATCGACCTGGACCAGGGAAGTTGCGTCTCTTCTTGTGATGTCCCGCCGCTCACGCTAACCCCCACCAGGTCACCACCCATCTGCCTGCGTCCGAGGAGGCATTCAACAGCGGCAAGGAGGAGACAAGCCACACGCTCCAGGACGCATTCCGAGGCTCCGAATACTCGACCTTTGCGGGAAATGTGATCATCTGCAGCCTCTTCACCCAGCTGATCAGGCATGCTCATCGACCGATGCCCGGTGACCGTCCGGAAGACCCGGAGTTCGGCCCATTCTGGAAGCGTCACCGCGAGCTTGACAACATGCTGTCGAGCGCCTTTATGTTCCTGCCTGAGCGCTTCCGGCTGCCGGCGAACATCCGCGACCCGGTTGCTGTGCAGGCCAATTTAAACCTCCATGCTGCTGTCATCAACCTTCACAACACCGCCCGGGAGAAGGCCGACAAGTTCAAGCTGGCAGGCATCAGGCAGTCAAGCCGGACAAGGGCGTTGACTGCGGCGCGGGAAATCGTCGACATCATGAAAACCACTGGCCAGATGAAGGCCGGATACAGGGGTCCGTTGGTCGCACTCTCCCTGTACTTGGCGGCCTCCGTGTTCATCTCCCAAGCGAAAGAAGAGCCGGGGGATTTTGACAGGACCAACCTTGACCTCCTGATCAAGTGCATGGCCGCTGTCGGGCGCCAGCACATTGTCACACAAGCTTACCTCAGGCAACTCCTGCTTGATCTCGAACGCCACGGCCTCTCTGCGGCTGTAGACTCCATCCAGTCCTTTCAATTCGTCAAAAACATGGGCGGCCACGGCATACCTCTCGTCGCTCGCGGTGCCACTTCGCGCCATACCAAAATGCTGACTCCGCTGCCTGGACGCTTGCCCCTGGGCTCGCCACAGGGCGTCGCCTACCCTTCCAGCACCGTGCCACCGATCCCATGCTCGAACTTTGTCGGGCCGATTCTGGATTCCGTGGCTGACGAGGTAGAGGGCCCCGCCAGCAAGCGGATGCGTACTTCTGCTGGGACAAGTACAGGGAATCCGATTGCCAAAGGCCGGTCGAGTACGCTTCTTCCCTCGCTTTGGTTTGCCAAAAATGACGAAGAGGCCACCGCTAGAGACGCCCGCGCGTCTTCCGCCAGCATGTTCGAAGCCGCCGGCGCCAGCAGCTGGTCCTACTCCACCACATTCAGCACAGCTAACCTGCCCGATCGGACGGGCTCGCCAGCCATGAACAATCAGGCAGGTCCCTCAAACGGCGGCGCCCGCCATCCCGAACCTCGCCGACTTCTCCGGGCTTGGTCCAACCGGAGTGGACTCTGCGTTCACACAGATGCCCTCGGTCGGACCGTCAAGCGCATCTAACGCCGGGTTTCATTCCCAACCCTACCCCACCGCCGCTAACACCAACCTCGCCCCCGAGCTCGGAGACCTCGGCGTCTTCGAGAACCTCGGCGAATGGGGCCTGACGGACCCCGAGTCCCTGTACTCCATGCTGGTAGACATGAGCGGCGATGACTTTGGTGGTGGCGCATCAAAAGACAGCAGCAGCGTCGATCCGTGGACACGACTCAACAACGCCGGCGGCGGCGAGAGCAGTTCCGCCTCCCGGCCCTGGGATACCGGTGGCGGTGGGAGTGGGTCATGATCTGACCCGGGCCGTTTAAAACAAGAATTTTTGAACGAGCTGAGAGGGCGGCTTGTAAACTACTAACACATCTCCCTCGGTGTATTCTAACATAGCATACCATGGCTTTGTATGTACAACAGCGTTGGCGTCTCGGCGGGGAGATACCAGATTTTGGGATTACTGTTTGCATCTACTCACATGACGGTTTTGGAACGGGATAAAAAGGGGTTGGGCTGTATATTAGACTCTCAAACGCTCCTCATCAGACAGATGACGATAGAAACCCCCCATCTAAATTAGAATGATTAAAAACAGCAACTAGATCCTAGCAGCAGACATGAGACCGGCAATACAGCCAATCGCTACAACACCTTTTATTTATCTCGCGTATTTTTTTCTCCCGTGCTGTTGTCACATTACGGTGAGCGTTGGACGCCAGATCTGCCCGTCCATCCCCTTTGCCGTCTATGTTTCATTACTGTCATGGTGGAGAAAAGCTGACTTAGAAGGCAAACACCTGGTCCTCCAGCTTGCTGACGGGGCGGGCCTTCTTGAAGCCCAGGCTCTCTCGGTCGTCTTCTTCAGGCCGCTGACCATGGGCGGCGGGCCGCATAGCAGGATCTTGACGTCATCGGCGGGCTTGGGGAGCCATTTCTAACAACCAGCGCTGTCAGCAAACACCTCCCTTCTCCCAAACAAACAAACAAACACAAAAAGCAAAAAGAATGGAGAGATTGTGATATATACTCACCTGGATCATCTCCGCCGTAACATACCCCAACCCCCGGTCCACCCGGCCGGCGGCTTGTCCAGCACGTAGTGCACCCGGAATCCCTTGTCCTCCCTGGCCAGCTGGTCGAGATCCTCCTTGAGCAGGATATCCTGTTCGGTGACGTTGGCAAAGATCAGGTCCACCTCGGTCGTGTCGCCCGCCTTGCGCCCGCGGATGATGGCCTTGATGACCTGCAGCATGGGCGTGATGCCCGTCCCGCCCGCGATCATGCCAAAGTGCCGCACCATGTTGGGCGTGTACACGAACGCGCCCTTGGGGCCCTTGACGCGGATGGTCTGGCCGACGGCGAGAGAGGCCATGTGCTTGGAGATGTTGTTGCCCGTTGGGTACGACTTGATCAGGAGGTCGAAGTAGCCCGGCTGGTGGTCGCCCGAGATCGGGGTGTAGCTGCGGACGATCTCCTTCGAGGTACCGTCGGCCTGGGGCAGAGTGGCGCCGATGGAGATGTGCTGCCCGATTGGAAGGCCGAGGATGGAGGTCGGGTGCGGGAGGGAGAAGCGGTAGCTGCGGGGTATTTGTCAGTTTGGGATCGATGGAAAGGGAGGGAAGGCGGTGGTTGCGTACATCGCGACATTGTGCGAGATGATGGTCTTCTCCTTGAGCTCAAACTCTTGGAAGGCGTCCGGCTTCAGGACCTTCTTGGGTGCTGTACCGCGCAAGTCAGTGCGCGGTCTTCTCTTCCACGAGACGGAAATAGAACATACCGCTATTGACGAACTTGATGGCACCCAGGACGACGCCCAGCACCAGGGCGTAGGCGGTCCACTCGCGCTTGACAATGGCGGTGCCGAAGACGAGGAGGCCGAGCGGGATGTAGATCCCGTCGACATACTTGCGCGCCAGCAGCGAGTCGGTGGCCATTGTGTCTTGTCGTCCCTGCGCGGCGGTCGGTCCGGTGGTAGAGGAGAGTGTCGGAGTCACTGTGACAAAAAAGGAGGCCGACAAGAAATCTCGGGGGGGAGGGGGGGGACGCGAGGAGCAGTGGGCCGATTTTGGTGCGGGCTGGACCGAATTCTGCCGGTGGAGACCGGGGCTCCATCGCTTTCTTGGCGATGATGACCTGGCTCAACAATTTGACCCCGGTCGATCAATGGCTCGGGAAGCCGCCTACAGTTCCGAGCCGAAAGCTCCGAGTCGCGGCAGTTTGCAGTTGCCCAGGGTGGACCTTCAGCTTGGAGCGAAAGTAGCCATGCAGTTGATGCCCTTAACACGCCCCTTCTTGCATATCCCACGTCCTTCCCGCTTATTTACATCATTCCCTACTTCTGCTGCATTTGGCAGGGCCAGCCTGGTCTCCACAAACTGTCAGCGTCACGTTTCCAGATCCAGGGTCTCGCCATCAGCCCTGCCTCCGTCCCGCGGCTGGCCGGCCATTTGCTAGCGGCGAAACCTTAAAGAGACCGCCCCGCCACCCCAGGCCCCAACTGCCGGGTAAAGACTTCCAAATGGGCGAGAACGCGAGCGAAGAGGCCCCATTTCCTCTCACCGACGTGGACAAATGGGTACTGTCCCAGACGGACGAGGAATTCGCATTTCACACCTGGGATGAGCTGCGTGATCTGATTCGTATGTCAGGCCTCATTGATATTCCGCCCATCGATTTCTTTTCTTTTCTTTCTTTCTTTTTTTTTTAAAAAAAAAATTATGTCCAAGACACTAACACACCTAGAATCCAATAACCTCGCCCACCTTAAGCGTAAGCCCTCCGACCTCCGGCGGTACATCAAATGGACCGCCGAGACCAAGGCCTCGTACGGCAGCATCACCGACTTCCTAATCGCCCACCGCCTGCCCAAGGCCTGGGGATCCCACCCTTCAAGCCCGCCTCTGACACACCTTCGCGGACCGATCCGACTACCGCGTGCTGATCAATGACTGGCCGTACGGCTTCGCGCCGGGCATCACCCACATCGTGGTGTGGTCGCGCACGCCGATCGCGACGGATGACACCGTCGGAGACATGACGCCCGAGAGCAGGAAGATCGTGGCGACTTTGTGAAGCGGTACTTTGTTGACCGGCTACGCCCGGGAGGCGAGGCAAAGGTGATGTGGTTCAAGAACTGGGTGGCGCTGCAAAGTGTGAGGACGGTTGATCATGTCCATGTGCTGGTGAGAGATGTCGAGCCGGAGGTGCTGGAGGAATGGACGAGGGAGCATGACTGGCACAAAGCGTAGTAGATGAGGCCTCTGGCGTAATAAGAGAGTGTCTCGGAATTAGCCAGACTTAGGCTGCCTGTCGCCGCTGCTTGCGATTGCCCGCCGGGGAGCTGTCCCGCCAGTCGCGCCCATCTGCGCCATTTGCTTCGCGGCGCCCATCATCCCAAAGGCCTTGTAGGCGCCGTACGCGGGTACCACAGCCCACAGAAACCATGCCCAGTTGCCGAATAATGCCACGAGGATCGACGCGGCCCATGTCACCCAGACGACGTCCCACATATACTCGGTCAGGCCAGGGCGGCAAGGTCCTCTCCGGCGGACTTGAGAGCCTGCGTGCTCGGGTCATAGCTGGGGCGGCCTGTCTTCTCCAGCGTGAACTGGCAGAAGAAGCTGGGGAGCGAGAGGATGAACCACGTGGGGAGGGAGCGAGGCCTGAAGAAGAAGTGCAGGACAAGAAAGAGACCGTTGACGACAAGGGATCCAATATGGAGGGTTATTGAGCGCCGCCGCATGGACTTGGCCCGGTCTTTCCGTGCTTTTTGAGCCATGTTGTGTGGCTGGGTTTCGGATCAGGGAATGGTGATTGAAGTTTGAGGTATGAGGATGGAAGCTTCAGTGGTAAGCTCGAAGTTGCCCCTGCAGCTTCTTGGCAGCCATCCCCTTTTAGCCCCACAACAACTGTGGCGGTCTCCACCACTTTCCATCTGGACCCTTGTTGACATGAGGAGCTTGTTGCTTTCCTTTCCTTGTAATAAGGAGGTAGCCGTCAAGCACTCAGATAAAACGACTCTTAAGCCAGTCTTGTCTCATCCCTCACCCGTGAAACCCTGGCTCGTAGCAATTCCGAGGTGCTTCATGTTCTGAGTTTGTGGCTAGGGGAGTGGCACAGCGGCCCCACCCGCCATGGGTTAACTCGGCAGGCTGCAGCGCCTGGCGCGTAACCAATCAACCGCCCACTGCCGCGCCCACCACAAACATTTGCGAGAGCCAGGGCCAGAGCAAACAACGCCAGTGACGCCTTGGTTGAGCTTGCCAGCTTGCCGCCGAGTCCAACGCAAGAAGTCACACAACGTCGCTTCACCGGGAATTCGAAGTTGAACCTACTGAGTTGTAGTTTTCCTTAAGCCTTTCCCTTTTGGAAGATGTCTGGGGAAACCGAGAGGTCTTGACATCAGCCTTGCGGGTCCGCATCGCTGCCTTTGTTTTTCGCTTCCCCTGTTTTTCAGGTCCAGATCCAGTTCTCGACAAGCGGTGCGGGAAAGAACTCCTTTCTGCCCTGTCTCGAGCGATTCAATCGAGCGACCACCAACATTCGATACCCGTTGCGCGGTTGGATTTCTATCATAATTCTTTTTGTTTTTAATACAGCAGCCGCATCACTTCGTCTGCCACTTCGCGCATCCACGGCGGCCCTCCCTCGACGACTGGTCGCCAGACTCCCAAACTGCGGATTCGCCTTTGCCTCCGCCACCAGGCGACTTCCCGCCTCTGCCTTCACCGGGACTGAACCCGCCCATGCGGGAAAGGCAGATCCAGCCCACATCGATTGTCAACCTCGAGCGATCCCATGGATTACCCTCGCCGATAACAGCTGGAACATTGAGTTGCACCCCCACCCGGCACGCCTGTGCCTCCCCGAGATGGCACCAACCAGCGCGGCAATTGCTGGCTTGCTCAAGCAGACCGTCTATTACCATCTCGACAACCTTTCGTACCAGAACGCTCTCTTCTTCGCGGAGCGCTTGCATGCCCACGATCAGCGATCGCACGAGTCTGCCTTCCTTCTCGCCCTTTCCCACTTCCGTCTCGGCGATTCTCGATCAGCATACGAGTTCAGCAAGCCGTCGGGTCTCCGAGGGGCTCACCTAGGGTGCTCCTTCGTCTTCGCGCAGTCATGTCTAGACCTTGAGCGGTACAAGGATGGGATCACGGCATTGGAGAAAGCACGGCCGTTGTGGTCGAGCAAGTGCAGTGTTGGCAAACACACGACTTCGGCCCGGGCGCCATACCCCGATGCTGCCGCGGCTAGCTGTCTTCTTGGCAAGCTATACAGGGCCTACGACGACAAGAAGAAGGCCATCTCCTGTTTTGAGGATGCGTGAGGGTCAATCCTTTCATGTGGGACGCTTTCACCATCCTCTGCGATATGGGCGTCAATGTTATGGTGCCGAACATATTTAGGCTCAATGAAACTTTTGCTCGCAGCTTCGACCAGGAACCAGTCACAACAACTGTCGACTCAAGTGGTGGCCCTCCGGAACCGTTGGCAAGGAAGGTTGGCATGCAGACTCTCAGTCAGGAAAGCGATCCGTTTGAAGGACACCGCTCGACTGCGTTCCAAGACGTCTCCAGCAATAACATGCTATTCAACGATCCCGACGAGAACGACTTGACGACAAAGTTCCCGACCCATTCGAGATATGCAGCAAGCAGACACGGGCATGCCGGGATGGAGACCCCGACCGGCCCTCCTGCTCCCCGACACACAAGCATCTCGCCTAGGTTTGCACGCAGAACCACCATTAGCTCCCACCCGACGAACCCGGCAGCCCAGGCCGTAGACCCAGGCACCCTCGAAGCTCCGCCAAAGATGAGCTACCGCTTGGGGCCAAGGAAAAGGAGAAGGGTCAGGATCCGCCACCTGAAAATTCAGAGCCGGCCGCGAGAGGGACCGTCCCTTCATTGACAGCCACAGAAAGGAAACGCACAGCATCGGGGCACCCCGTCCAACCACGCCCGACCAACGGTGAGGAGCCGAGAAGGAGTGCTAGGCTGAACGTGGCCCCGAGGACGACTTCAAGGGCCGTCTCCGCTTCCGCCACGGCCGGGCCGCCTGTCACCCGCGAACTAAAGAAGGCTAGGCCGCCTATCTCAAGGATCGGGCGTCCAGGATCCAGTGGCGCTGGCATGGGCAGGGTTTATCAGTGGGAACCGGAAACCCATGGAGGAAAACAGTATGGATGTGATCACGCAGAGGCGCCGCGGATCAAGGAACTGCCGGCGGTGCCGGTCTGCCGCCTAGACCGGCCGAACCAGAGCCGGTAAAAGCAGACGAGGGGCTGCGATGCATCCTGGATCTCTTGAAAAAGATCGCATCCGGATACCGGCTCTCGTCCCAGTTCCAGTGCAAAGCGGCATTGGACACCTTCGCGTTGCTTCCTCGGAGCCACCAGGACACGCCATGGATACTGGCGCGGATGGGCAGAGCATGCTATGAGCAGGCGAACTATGCGGAAGCCGAGAGAATCTTCAGGCGCCTCCGGACCATTGCCCCTACACGCCACGAAGATATGGAGGTCTACTCCACCGTCCTGTGGCAGCTGAGGAAGGAGACGGAGCTCTCATTTCTGGCGCATGAGCTCATCGACGCCGTGTGGGACTCGCCGCAGGCCTGGTGCGCGCTGGGAAACGCGTGGTCGCTAGCCTGCGACCGGGAACAGGCGCTGCGTTGCTTCAAGCGCGCCATCCAGCTCCACCCGAAGTTCGCCTACGCCTATACTGCAAGGGCATGAGTACGTCGAAAACGAAGAATACGACAAGGCACTGGTGGCATACCGCCACGCGATCACCGCCGACAAGCGGCACTACAACGCCTACTACGGCATCGGCAAGGTCTACGAGAAGCTGGGCAATTATGACAAGGCGCTGAGCCACTACCACTCGGCGCTGGTCATCCATCCGACGCATGCCGTGCTGATTTGCTGCATGGGCACGATCCTGCAGCGGCAGAAGCAGATCGTTCAGGCGTTGCCCTACTTCACCAAGGCGGTCGACTTGGCACCGAAAGCGCCCGAGATGCGCAGCAAGAAGGTGCAGGCGCTGTTGGCGACGGGGCAGTTGGAGGAGGCGAAGCGCGAGCTCACAATCCTGAAGGATATCGCGCCGAACAATGCGCAGGTCCATTTCCTGCTTGCGAAGCTGGCGAAAACGTTTGGGGATAACAAGGCGGCGGTGAGACACTTTACTATTGCCTTGAGCTTGGATCCGAAGGTATGTGGCAATCTGTGGCGGGATGTGCGGATGGAATGCTGACGTACTTCGCAGGCGAGCAGTGAAATCAAAAAGAGATTGGGGGGACTCGGGGATGACGACTGTTTGGACGACTCCATGGTGCATTGTGTGAGCAACGCGAGCCTCGTGGTTCAAGCCCGTATTCCTAACCTCAAACACCACGATTCCTTACGATTTCACGAAACTGATGGGCCAAGCTTGACTTGAGTTGGCATTCCGCGAGTAATGCGCTGGGAATGAAATCCAACGCAACACGGGCGCTTGATTGGAGGTGGAACTGTGTCCTTTGGCTTTGGGGAGGGTGGCCGTCCTTCTTTGTCTTCTTGCGCAGCAAGGTTCAACAGCAAACAGCATTCAAAAGCATGGCATGGCAGAGGCGTTCCTGGAGAGCATCGAGCATGCTTTGACTTGGCTTTGGTGTATGGGGTTCCCTCGGGGGGAGGGAAAACGAACCCTGGGCTGGACGGGAGTTTTGTATGAGTAGCTGAACATCGCATTGGCCGACATGGATAGGGAGATCTGGGAGAATGGAAGTTGGGTTGGGGGCCAGATAGGCGTCAACGATACTGGATGGGTGGAGGGAACCTGGCCTGGAAGGAGTTAGACTGCCGGAGCTGGGTACATTATACAACCTAGCAGCCTACCTAAATGGGGTAATAGAGCATTTGGGTCTGGGTATTATCGGACCTGCAGAATACTTCAGAAGCAGCTCTTGATGCGCCGACGTGACAACTCAGTGCCAACCAGCGTTGTGTATTCGAGACGTGGTTGGGTTTGGGAGAACGCGAAATCAGGAAGAGAGCAAGGGGACAGGCCAGTTTGAAAAATCAAGTGATATGTGGTCAAAAATCTGGGAGGTTGACAACCCATCCCACCACCGGAATACATAAGCTCCCGGCATCCCAGACGGACCACTTTCTTGAGGATGCTTGTGCAGGCGCCTTGCAGAGGTGCCAAAAGGGGAAATCAAGCATCAAAAGCTTGGACCACCCGCTTAAATCTGAAGCTTGGCCAGCACGCACAGACCATGTTCTGCGGGGCTGCTCCTCCAAAACGCGCATTGCCGCAGCTGCCCCCCCAGAAAGCAGCCAAAAGCCGCGCCGATTTGCAGCGAATTTGGCTGCCAATTTGTGAGCTGCAAAAACCGGTCTCAAAAAAAAAAACGCATCATTTTTCCAAGGAAATATAGCCAACAAAAAAAAAACAACACCATTCCCACAACCCCGAAAAGGGACTAGTGCCACCACAATCAGCACTCAGCCCGTCTGATCCGGCTGCCTGCACTGCCCGCCTACTTAACTGGCAGCCCCTCCTCCCAACCCAACTCTTTCCAAAACACCACTCTTTTACCCACTTGCCTGCATTTGAGCTGCTGTCTTTGGCATCAACTTTTCCATCGACCACACCGGTATTACCATTAACTAAACACATCTTCATCAACGAAAGACATCTGTCATCATGACTGGACGTAAGTTTTATTTTATTTTCTACATCAGTGTTGGCGTTGTCGGCGTTGAGATGCAGGTTGTTGCAAGCATACGGTTGGTGTTTAGCGGGTGGGGCGACGCGTCGCGACCACTCAAGTTGCACGTCAAACCGCTATTTTCTACCTCAGCCTTCAGCAAGCACTTGCATCGTCGACGGCGTTGATTTATCCATTGATTATTTGATCGATACTGACGCGTCTCCTACAGGCGGCAAGGGCGGCAAGGGCCTCGGCAAGGGCGGCGCCAAGCGCCACCGCAAGATTCTGCGCGACAACATTCAGGGCATCACCAAGCCCGCTATTCGCCGTCTGGCGCGCCGTGGCGGTGTCAAGCGTATCTCTGCCAGTATGTCTCCTCCCTCGTCCAACTCTGCTCAGATGCTGACAGGACATGCTTTTAGTGATTTACGAGGAGACCCGCGGCGTCCTCAAGTCGTTCCTCGAGAGCGTCATCCGCGACGCCGTCACCTACACCGAGCACGCCAAGCGCAAGACGGTCACGTCGCTCGACGTGGTCTACGCCCTCAAGCGCCAGGGCCGCACTCTCTACGGCTTCGGTGGCTAAGCGTCTCGCTCAGTCACTGGTAGGCTGGGGCGTCCCTAGGTTGTCATTGTGAGGACCGGAAGGGAGGACATGCCCGCCGTGATGCGTTGGTTTCGCTCCATCGCATTGCCATCTCGAACTGCTTTGCCTTGCAGCGGCGGCATGGGAAACGGAGCAGCGTTGTGTGGATTACATCAGGCATGATTGGGGTCACATCTTTTTTCGCAGTGAATTGCGCGTCTGGCGTTGGGATGGCAGGGGTTTATCAGGCACAGGTCTATGACACATGGTTGGTTGGTCGAAGGGAATGGACCACCGCAAGGCGTACTTTGGGAGGGACACGGGTAGTTTATACAATTGAGTTACCCGATGAAGAAATATACCGAAATCAAATCACATCAGCCTTGTTTTGTGACAACACTTGCTCCAATCACCCAAGCCATCCGTGAGAACAATCAATCCATTATGACAGAGGACATGCTCTTGGTATCAACTAATATTACAAATACTTCCTCCCCGCCGCCGCCACCCTTTGCCTGAAAACGGGGCTCCTGATCTCATGTTGACGCGGTAAAACGGGCTCATGATGGCCTTGACGTAGTTCTCGTACACCTCGGTGAAGAAGTTCTTGATCGCCTCCTCGGTCTGCGGACTCGTCGGGTTGGCGCCGACAGAGGTCGAGTTGCGCGTCGACGCGGCGACGCCGGAGGCCGTCGCCGTCGGCTGGTGCAGCAGGAGGAACTTGACGTTGCCAGCGGTCATGAAGCACGAGATGTAGTTGGTGAAGAACTTGTCGATTACTTTCAGATAGCTTTTCCAATTTCGTTAACAACATTGCGGGCTAATATTATACGCTGTTCCGGGGGGGGGGGGGGGGGGGGGGGTTTTTGGTTTGAAGGTGAATAAGTGAGGGGAGGGGTAGACGAGAAGGGCGCGCAACGTACAGCTGCCCGTTCGTCCACTGCACCTCCTCGACTATGTCCAGGCTGCTGTGCAGGACGAACTGGTTGAGGTGCCGCGCCTGCTCCGTGAAGCGCGCCTGCCCGTCGCCGCCCTGTTTGCTGGTCCCGAACTCGTACTCGAAGAGCGGGTTGTCTTGGGTGCCGATTATCGCGAAGTAGTAGCTCATTGTGTCGCGGGTCCGTCCCGGTGGTCCGTCCTGATGTATTGGGGTGAAATAGCGTTATCGGTCAATCATCTGCGCCTGCGCAGTCAGTCGTGGGTTCGTAATGTCGTGCTAGGGAGCTCTGGTGGCTGTCGCATCGCCGTTGCATTCCGGCAGCAGCAAGCCCCTGGTCCTTGGCAGTTTTGAGCTGGACTGCACTAACGAGGTCGCGCTTTTCTTGTGTTAGGTGGCATTCCAGCTGGTGGGTCGCGGGGGCGCTCTCTCCACGCTGAACATGGAGCCTGCCGTGATTGGCTTGGCGCTGCGACGGGGGGAGCCGTGATTTTTTGGATGACGGGCTCGGCGCTGGTTCCATCTTCCGAGAGTCGAGTTCAACCCAATCCACCCCGGCGGACTCCGGCAGCAAGCTCCCACCGCGACAATCATGCTTGGGCTTGGGCCGTTCAGAATCACAAATGCCCTCAGCGGAGGTCTTCTGTGGTGAGTTCTGAGCAGTGTTCAGACTCCTTTCTCCATCACAGAGCGGCTGACAACTGCAACAGGAAGATCCCGTGGCGTCTCTCTCCCACGCAAAAGTTCCGCCAACGCAAGCGGTTACGGGCCGTCGACGCGGTCGTCGAGACGCTGAGTAACGCGCTGGCTAAGAAGGGCGAGACGCTCAAGTCGCTGGAGCGGTGGAAGGCCGAGATGCCGACTGAAGCGCAGATGATGCCGCGCGACAAGTACACTATGTTCGACCGCAAGGCCAAGAGGTATCGCAAGGGAATTCACAGTACGTTGCTCTCGAAGCTGGCAGGGATTATTGGATGCGAGGCTGACAATGGGCTTCAGAACTCCCCAAGTGGACCCGTGTGTCGCAGAGAGTCAACCCGCCCGGTTTCTAGACGGCGACGACGACGAGGACGGGTGGACTTCTGGCGTGTATATCCTTTGTACTACTATACCAACTGGAATAAACGGCGTCATGATGGCAATGCAACGCGGCGGTCACAGACATCACATGGGACTGCATCTCCAAGAAAAACCCCCTCCCAACAATACAAGCTCGCTGAAACGCCATTGATTCCCAGGGTATTACCTATTGTCCCATACGAGCCTGCCTGATCCCTCCGCCACCGCTTACCCTATCTCAGCCGTCCGTAATCGTCGTCATAGTCCCTCGTCTCCCGCTCCCGCATCCGCTGCTGCTGGAGTGCCCGGCCCAGGCCGCCTCGTCCTTCGTCGTAATCCTCGCGATACTCGTCGCGTACCTGTCCTCCCGACTTTCCGCGGCCGTACTGCCGGCCCTCAGTGAACCCGGGATCCAGATCTGTCCTGATGATGCGCTCGTCCAGCTTGGTGCCGCCAATGTACTTCATGCAGTCGAGCGCGTCCTGGTGGGTGTAGTATTCGACGAAGCAGAAGCCGCAGGGCGTCTTGTTGAACCGGTCGAGGCCCATCACGAGCCGCTTGATCTCGCCGCATTTGGAGAAGAGCTCGTAGACTTGCTCTTCGGTGGTGTAGAATGACCTGGGGTTGTAAGCCTTCCGATATCACTCTGAGGTTGAAACGTTCGCAGCGTACAGGTTGCCAACATAGAGGGTGGTCGCGTCCTTCAGCGGATCTTCCTCGGGTTGGTCACTGTGCATGTTGGTGTCGTCGTCGCCATCGCGCTGGTCCTTGTCGAACTTTCGGCGTTTGTTCTGCGAAGTGCAGTGTTAAGACATGTGCTTGGCCTTGCGCAGCAGTCTCACATCGAAGCCGATGAACTCACCCTGTTGCTGAAATAGGCGCTCGGTTGATCGAGGCGTTCGACGGTTGCCCGTGGCCCGCGCATGTTGGCAGTGTGGTGTGTTTGGGGAGGACTACTGGTGGATGAATTCCCACTTGCAGTTCGAGGTCACGGTGCAGATGGAGCGTCGCAGTTGCGGAAGGTTCCTGTTCTCGATGGCAGGGGTAGATAAGTGGGGCCAGATGTCACCGAACTTCCCAATGCAGGGTGCCTTTGCTGCCGCGCCAAGACCGCGTTGCCTGCCAGAAAAAAAGGAAGCTGTTTGCACAGGCCAAGAGCAACGCGCGAACAAGCCCGCAGCTGTCGACTGGACAAGGGAAGCTCCCACTCCCAACCTCGCCAAACTTGCCCCTCCCAACACCAAAAAAACCGACGCTCAGCCCAATTTCTTCGGGCATTGTAAGCGGCATCGTTGAATTTTTTCAATTCCTTTTCTCTTAGGACACAAACTCCGCCTAGCCTGCACCACGCCCGCGCCGATGCCCAAGATCAAGAGCTTTGCGCCAGGCTGGCTCAACGAGCCTTCTCCCGGTCACACGCTTTTCGAGCAGTCGACCGACCATGTCAAGAGTCCAGCCAGCTTGCCCTATTGCAAGAAGCCCAAGCCGGGGCCGCGCCGGACCATAGCGCGCCGAGGCACCGAGGTGTTTGTCGCCGTCGGGAAGCAGATCCGATGGGGTGATCTCGCCTACCTCAAGGAGTCGTGGGAGACCAAGCAGGGGCGGCCTGGTTCAGTGGCTCGCATCAAGAGGGAGAGCTCGGACGACTCATTTGACTACGATGACGCGACCGCTGGGAATGGATACCGGGTGCGTGGAATGCGCTGGACAACAGCCAAGACCGGGCATGGCTAACACAGTTGAAACAGACGATCAAGACCCCTGTCGCCGACGACATTCGCCAGCTGGTCATGTCGCCGAACCAGGACTTCCTCGCCGTCCTGACATGTCACACGGTTCACATCTGCATCCTGCCCGACTCCTCCCACCTCCACGCCAAGGACACGACCCCTTTCAAGCCCAAGTTCTGGACCCTCGGGCCTACTACCCATGTCACCTCTCGCTCGGCCGTTGTTTCGGCCCTGTGGCATCCGCTGGGTGTTAATGGCACTGCGTTGGTAACGGTCACGGAGGATGCCGTCGTGCGTGTCTGGGAATTATCCACGGCAGACCGTTGGACCTTTGATGCACCGACCCTTGCAGTCGATTTGAAGAGGCTTGCGGACGGGACGTCGCTGGATCAGGACTTCTCCGCCTCCACATTGGCTACGAACAAGGGCTTCTCCCCTGACGCGTTTGACATGGAGGTGGCGGCCGCCTGCTTCCCTGCTAGGGGGTCCGGTGGGTGGTCGCCGATGACTTTGTGGTTGGCCATGGCTGGCGGCGACGTCTACGCTCTTTGCCCCCTGTTGCCTCAGCGTTGGGCGCCTCCTTCTACACTGATACCGTCTCTGTCAGTCTCTATTGTTGCTCGGGCGGCTGCTGCAGAGGACGACCCGGGTGTCTCTCCCGAGGAACGGCTTCTGGCTCAGCAACAACTGGAGTGGATGTCTGATCTGGACAATCAGGAGCCTAAGATTGTGGAGGGAGCCATTGGTGGGGCACCACAGGAGGTCTACACACGCCCGACGCGGCCTGGCATGATCCCTAAGCTTCAGGGTCCTTTCGACTTCGACTTGAATCCCGAGGACGAGCAGGACGATGAGGTGGAGCTCAAGGACATCTATGTCATTGGGGAGAAGGCGGATGTGGGGGATCTGATGATGGGCGAAGATGACGAGCTCGAGATGGACGATGACGAGCAGAATGGCCTCTCCCTGACAGTCGTTTGCCTCCTCTCCACCAGCGGGCAGGTCAAGATCTGCCTCGACGTCGAAGGCGTTGAGGCCCAATGGCTTCCACCCAGGTCTAAACACGGGTCGAATTCGTTCGCCGCACCCAGTACTCCCTCGCTGCTGACCTTCCAGACATTCGACACGCTCAAGCCTGCCGAAGTTATCCCTGAGAGTTGGCCCATGTTCAGCGAGGACGTTACCTCCCGCTATGCATTCTACATCACCCACCCCGCCGGAATCACGTATGTTTCCCTGGCGCCGTGGGTGTTCCGGTTAGAGAGCGAACTTCAGGGAGATTCGGAGGCTGGCACAGAATTCCGGCTGGATGTGCTCGCACAGGGGCAAGGATCGGAGCGGGAGCGCATTTACACGCAGGCCCGTGGCCAGAGTGTCTTGGCCGCAACCACGGCCATCAGAGACCCGGACCTCGGCCACTTTGTCTTGTCAGCCACCAACCGTGATCCCATTGTTCTTTTCTTTGACACTCCGGAGCCGGTGCTCGCGACCAGGGAGTCTCCGGAGGTCATCCCTGAGAAGGTGGAGCAGGGCCAGCCGGAAGTCGGCTGGGAGCCACGGCCTCTCTTCCATCCTTCGGAGGCACTGGACCGTCGCAACGCCCTGCCGACTTGGATCGAGCATCTGAAGACGGGCAGGAGACGGCCGCTGTTTCAGCAGGAAGTCCGCCTCTCGATGGCCACCCTGGAGGTCTTCACGGACGCCCACAAGGTCGTTGCGAACGAGGTCGAGGAGATCAACAATGCCGTTGCGGAACTGTTCCGGAAGTGCGAGGCACTCCAGAGCGAGCTGAGGGAACAGATTGAGAAGGTAAACAAGGCGAGGAAACGGATCGACCGCTTTACTGGAGAGGACTCGGCCGACGACGAGCCTATCACGGAACGTAATCTCGTCCAGGATCGTCTACGGGCGGCTCGGGAGAGGGAGGAGGAGCTGGCGAGCAGGATGGAGAATCTGAAACGGAGGATTGGGAGGGCAACCAGCCGCGAGCTGAGCGACAAGGAGAAGGCGTGGGCAGAGGAGGTTCGGACGCTCGAGGCCAACATTGTTGGGTCTTACGCAGATCACGCGGCAGCGGCTCCCAAGTCCAAGCAGCCCTGGAAGCGATTCGAAGAGATCAAGGCCCTCCGCGACGCCCTGTTTTCGCAGGCCGAACAGTTGCAGCGGGCCCGGGAAGGGGGCCGACGATGAGACGCCCGCCTCGCCGGTGCCGAGCCTGCGCATCCCCGCCGAGATCCGCAGGGCAAAGATGGCCCAGGTCATCAGCCTGCTGGACCGCGAGTCGATGCTCGTGGAGGCGGTGAAAGCCCGTATCGAGAGGTTGAGCCTTGGTTAGACGGCAAGGGCCCGTCGGAAAGCAGAAAGGGATGGGTCAGGGATGTGAGAAGGACAGACTCGGTCAGATGTCCCACAACAGTTATTTGTTTTGACGCAAGCGAAGATATGGACATACCAGCTTTTTCCACGCAGCCCTAGATGGGTCACGGCCGCTCACTGCATGGTTAGCTGCTTCCTTGCTCACCCGAAGACGCCTAGCTGCCTCGCCCGCATGGCGAAAGCAGGGATACTGCTGAGGCCATCCGCCATTAGGTCTCACGTCCAATCATTTGTGTCTTAACCTATCGGGTGGCTTCTGTGACTAAACATCAGGACCAAGAGGAGATATTTCCTGGATATGGACTTTCCGACTTGTCTTCTTGTGGACGCACCCTGCAGCCCACGACAGGGCAGCATGCATGCTTTGTGCCACCAAAAAAGAAAAGTAAAAATATTCTAGTCTCTCTCTTCAGAGCACACTATTTCGAGTTCGATCCGAGCAACGACACAGCTCTCGCCAACACTCATCTTCCGTCTCACGACGGTACCACCTAGCACAGCTTTGCAATCTCTACGGCTGCCCGCCTTCTGCCGTGGCTTTCTTTCACAGGCGGGAACAGGCAGACCTTTGTGCCAAGCCGTGGCTACAGAGGACAGGGACCGACGTTTGGAAGGGAGACAGATCTGGCTGGCCAATGAATGGTGCTGGGGGTTGGTGAGTTGGTGATCGCCGGAATGTTCCTTTCTGCTTCCTTCATATGCATACCTCGCTCGGTACCGCTCACCGCTCACCGGACCATCCTGGTGCAACCTACTCGTTGTCCGCCGCAGAACCAGAAGAGTCCTTCACAAAGAAAGAGATCAATGTACGGATAGTAATGTATGCACTTCCGGTTGCCGGTCTGCGGCTCTTTCCATGGTCCATTTCCGCCCCCATCCCATTTCCGTCGCTGTGTTTACCCACAGGGAACCGGCATACTTTCCACCATGCGTCATGCATCCGCCTCACTTTTTCGACTTGCTGCCCGCTGAGCATTGTGTGGCACTCAGACTTCTCGTTCCGTGCCGTTGGGTCTCGCATTTCCAGAACCGGCTGGCTTGGAGAACAGATTTTTTGGGAAGAGGTGGCTAAGTATAAGTATGGAACCCCGTCTCTGTCTCGGACTCTTCCCAGAGCACTACGCATTGTCGCCTCTCCTGTCTGAAGCACCTCGATGCTCTTGCGTCTGCCCAGCACTGAGTCCGCCCAACTGTCACTGCAAGCGTACCTACGGTCCAAAATGGCGCCTGGAACATCTCCTCCTCCCATCGACCTCCGAGCTCAGATCATTGGTGCGTCCTGCAGTATCCTCCTGACTTTGACCACTCACGTTGCTGACACCCTGTAGAGAACTGCGAGTTCTTTAGCGGACCACACTGCCACTTTTCGTTGATTATTGCCAAGGAACCCATAGGGAAATTCAAGGCCATCGTGTTGAAGAGCGAGGAGCTCCGCGTCCGCGACGTTCTCCTGTCTGAGACGGGGGCCTCTGTCTCTGAGGCGCTGCAGGCTCTCCTCGTCAAGTCCGCTGAGGCCGTCCAGAACTACATCTCTACCAACGGCTTCGAGTACCTGTACGTCGTCAAGAAGCGGCCAAGCGCGCTGCGCGCCAGGACGATGGCCATGGCAGCGACACGAGCTCGTCTTCCCTAACCCTGGACGACTGCGAGTCGCTGTCCGACGACGAAACTGTCCTCGGCCACGTCCGTCGGCCGGGCGAAGAAACGCAGCCAGCGCAAGGCGGACAAGGCGGTCAAAGGCGGTTCTTCCAAGCCCAAGACACGCCAGCCGCGCGCGCGATCCCGCTCGCCCTCCGCTTCCACCATCCGCACTCGCTCTCGCTCCGCCTACTCCAGTTCGTGACTCGCGGACGTCCATTACGAACCACCCGTCATCCCTGCCCGCCGCCCGCCTTTCCACAATGGCTTCACCCAGCGCATGCCGCCCCGTCTGCCCCATCAGACCTTCCCCAACTACATGCCTGTGCCGCCGCCTCCTCCCCCAGCCCGTCCCAATAGCATGGCGCCCACCGTCGTCTATGGCGGGACCACCCACCCAGCACCCCCTCCCCCCCCTCCCTTCCCCTACATGAACCCCCCCGTCTCCCTCCCTGTCCCCGTCACAACCACCATCACACCGACCACCACCCCAACCACCACCTCCACCATGCCCTCCCCCGTCACCACCACTCTTACTTCCCACCCTATCACGACCAAACCCCCCCAGGGCCAAGAACAACAGCAGCAACAGCAGCAGCAGCAGCAGCAGCAGCACATGCACGACATCCTCCTCCAAATCACCTGGCTCGCGCACGGCGAGCGGCGCACGCTCGAGCAGACGCCGCACATCACAGTGCGCGGTATCCAGCTGGCCGCGCTGGCGTTTGTGCGGCGCCAGCCCGCGCTGTTTGCCAACGTGCCGCCGCCCGACACCATGGCGCACCGGTTCGCGCTCGCCGGCCTGCGGGCCCGGGTCAAGGGCGTGTGCGTCGCGGGGGTGTGGGTCGACCTGACGGGCTGGCGCGGGGATGATCTGACCGAGGTTATCAGCGGGTTGTTGAGCGGGAGGGGGGTAGAAGGCCGCGGAGGGGAAGGGGGTGCCGAGGTTTGAGGTTGAGGTTTGGGGGGTGAATAATGGTGCGACTGCGGGACACGGGAATGGGGCTGGGATTGGGGAGGGGAATAGTAGGTTTGAGGGGATTCCGCGGCCGCCGCCGGTGACGGCTGCGCAAGTGAGGAGGCAGGCTGCTGCGACTCCGCAGGTGATGGTGGTTGGGGGAGGGAACGGACTTGGGCAAGGGGGTGCTGGTGGTGTGTATCCTCCATTGCCGAATTAGGGACGTCGGTGATACGATTTCAGGATTGAGTTCCTGTGATGGGGAAGCCAGTCAGAGGTGATCGGGAGAAACGAGGCTGATGGTGTGGGAACGGGACGACAAGGGCTGTCTCGGGGGTGTCGATCGCCAAAGCGAGGCTACAACCATGTTACTTTGGCAGTTACTGTCACGGTGACATCCCACGTGGAAAACACACCGCACACGAGCTCCGGTTGCCAAGGGATTGGCAGCGGTAACCCCGTTCTACAGGGTAGCACGGCGGATGGTGACCGTCATGGGTGTGAGGCATGTTGTGTAAGAGACGGGCCCAGGCGGTATCACCTGGGGCAGATGGACAACGCGGAGCATCGGAAGGGTCTGTGGTCTCATCCCGTAATATTTTGTTTACATCAAGTTGTCTTTCTCTTACATCTTTTCTTCCTTCTCCTTGCCCCCACAACTTTGTCACCTCTTTGGCATTCTTTTCCCTTGCATGGTCCGTCACAACCTGCCTTCCACCGACCATGCCCTTTCACATCATCTCTACTTTGCCCTTGATTTTTTTTTTTTTTTTTAACAGAGAGACTATCTGGTGAGATTGCAGATCTGGCGCACCAGGCATGGCGAGATATCAGCCTGCCAGAAACAGAAGGGAATGCCAAAAGGGATGTGTACGGATGGACACCTATCAGGTAGACTTCCTAATGGTTCCTTAATTCGTGTGTACTGTTTCATTTTGTTCCTGTCCACCGTGCCCGCCCTGCCCTTGTAAGCTCTAGCCCCCGGAACAGGCCTGGGATCTGTTTCCACTCACGGACCACACTGGACGACCCAGTCCCGCACCTGAGCATGATATGCTGTGCTTCTGCGTTGAACCGTCCGTTCTCCGCATGGTGAATAGGTATTGTCTTCAGGGCAGAGGGTGAGATAGGCATGTCTTTCTGCTTTGGGCTCTCCGTGGCACGTGTTGTTCGCCTCACATGCGCCTTTACGTGTGGATGGAGGTCCGCATTGGCTTTCCTCGGGATATTCTCAAGACCACCAACATCCAGATACTTACCAAAATATTGGGCTTGTCACCGAGTTGTTAACAAGGCTTCTGTCCATCGTGAGCAGGAAAAGGAGATCCAATGGATGCCAATATGTGAATTTCCCCCACAACCCCCATTCAGCCATCCAGCCATCCAGCCACCAAGCCGCAAAAGAGAGAAACAGGTTTCCGCGGAAGACCCTGTTCAACCCGCGTCTGGATTTTTCCATTTGTGCATACGAGGCGCGGCAAGAGCGCAGCTGAAGCACAGCAGGGCATCGAGAGATGGCAGTGACAAGACCGAGCTATCACCGATGCCCCTGAAGGAGCACAACCAACCATGCCTTTCGAGAGTCTTCTGTAAGGGTTATCTAGCATGGGGCAAAACTGATGCTCTCGCATGAGTATGTTCCTGGACATGAGCTAAGCGCCACATACGTAAGTCTATTCGCTTCTTACTTTCAGCCCCTTGCCCACAATCTCCGTCTTTCGTATGGATGGACCTCTGAGAGATATGCACAGGTCGCTGCCTAGCCGTTTCCTGTTTCATCGAGTGAACAATGACAAACTTAATGCATAAAGTTCACCATTGTCATGAGGTCCAATCGATGATCAAGGCGTCAGGAGCAACTGATTTGCTCAACTCACTTACTTACACGGCATGCCCGGCATGTCTCCTCGTAACCAAGGCATTGACAACCGAGGCAGCCAAACAGCGTCCATTATGATGTTCTCGGATCCCATCTTGAGCATCAACACGAGTGCCGAGCAGAGCCCAATTCCAAGTCAAAGCAAGGCTGACCTGAAATGGGGGTAGGGGGGGGTCATGTCATGTTTTAGCAATCATCACGAGCTCTTCGTCCCATCATCACCGCAGATCTTGGCGATAACAAGAAACCACCAGTAATTCACGGTAAACACATTTAGACTTTCCGTCCCACCACTGCAGCCTCGCCTCCCAGGACTGACCCTGGTGAGGTGATTGGGGTCCGCCCTTTTATTCTCGCCCCCGACGACTCCCCCTTCCGACAACCCACACCGCTCGGTAGTCCGACGGCCGCGGCAAGCCGACGTGCAGCATGCCAGATGTGCCGAAACAAATTCTTCCTCGATCTTCCCGAACTTTTGGTGATGGGGTAGTGTCGTGGGTTTCCCGAGACGGCAATCGGCGATGCCGATCACAGGGCAGTGAGGCTGTCGAGGGTTGGGTGGTGAGACATGGTTGCGGGTTTCTTGGCATCGGGGCCTTGTGGACTTCGCGATATTCGACGGACATCAGCACAGAAGAGCTGAGAGGACCGGGGTTGAGGAGGGACGCGCTGGCGATGCGAGTTGATGGCTGGAGTTGACTTGCGTCTGTCCATTTCGAAAGTCAATTTTTGGGGACAGATGGCGACTTTGCTCGACTTCGAGCAGACTCATATCCTTCTCAGCCAGTGACACGACTTCATTGTCTCATTACATGATCTAATCCATCCATCATCGATCACCCAGCACGCTGTGCATGCTTCTCCCCAAGCCGACCCCGACTAAGTAGCGGTAACCACCCAAGAGCCTGAGCTGCGCAAACAGCCCGAAGCCGTCTGTAGTAGTATTCATTGTATAACACACAGACAAGATAACCAACACGCCCCCTTCAAAGCTGCTGGCCCCGTCTATCAGATAGAGTTGTCAACCAAACCGGAACGCCGCCAAGATGATGTCTTGGATGTCGCCATGCCGCTCCCTTGGGAAGACACAAAGCCGATGTATATCCTCCCATGTCTCCATCCTCCCCCCCCCCCCCCAAACACCGGCAGACATTGTGATTAGGACCACGCTTCATGTCCGTTGAAGCTCTCTCTCCCTCCGTGTCTTGCCCGTGGACAAATTTAGTAGATCCCCTGCGTCCTGTACTGGAAGGTATCGTAACTGCATACCATCAGCATCACCACCCCACACAACAAGACAAGAAGGGGGAAGGGGAGGAAACTCACAGTCGTGTATAATAGCTGCCCAACGACTTGGCAATCAGATCTGTCTCGACAAACTGCTCCGCCTCGTCGGCGCTCAGCTGCAGCTGGAAGCGCTGCCTCAGCGCCGTCGTGACCTGCGTCACGCCGGCCCCAAAGCACGGCATCTTGCTCTCGCGGCCCATCATGGCGACCAAGTCAATGATGTTGTCAGCCGAGCGGCGGAGCGCTAACCCCCCCCACCCCAATATCAGTCAGCACCGTGCTTCTCTCATCATGAACAAGGGAAGGAGGGGAAAAAGAGGAAGGGACGGCAGAAAACATACCTTGGAAAGCCATCTTGCAAAGCCTCTTATAGTCCTCCCACTCGGTCGACCCCACGCCCCCCAGCACATCCACATACTCCTGCGTCAGCTTGAAGGGCGCCGCCTCAAACCCGACCGACCCCGGCGAGTTGCTCAACATGAAGCCAAAGTCAATGTGAATGATATGCCCCTCGTTATCGATCAGCACGTTCCCATTGTGCCGGTCCTTGAGCTGCAGCACATAGGAGATGACACTGTACGCGGCCAGGCTCCTCTTGAAGGCGTCCACGCCGGCCTTGTACGCCTCCCCGTCCGGGCTCCCAAACACCTTGACAAAGTGGTCCTTCAGCGTGGCAATCCTCCTGCGCGGATTCGCGCCGGCCTCAATGCTCGCCAGCGTCAGGCTGCGCTTGATGCTGTGCAGCGACACGCCGTTGGCAATCGTCTCAATCAGCCCGGAGCTCTCGCCCGTGACCAGGATGCGCATGAGCTTCACCCACACAGGCACGCCCGCGTCGACCCATATCTTGTGGCAGACGCGGATCAGCTGGCAGGCGAAAGCCTCTTGCCGCAGGTCGGAGCCCGTCTTGACGATGACCGAGACCAGGTCCCAGTTCTTCATCCACCCGTACGGCGAGCCGCGTCGGATGCGCTCCTTTTTCGTCTCCCACGCCTCGCCGAACATGGCGGCGCTCGGGTCGTCGCGGTCGCCTTTGCGCTGCAGCCCGCCCGTCTTGATGTCGTTCTCCATGCGGTCGATGCCCGCGTTAGCGTTGAGGCTGGGCTGCTCGACTGGGGTCGAGGTGGTGTCGTCTGGGGTGGTGGTGCCAGGTTCGGCGGAAGCGCCACCGCCAGCGCTGTTGGGGTCGGATGCTGCTGCTGCTGCTGCTGCTGCTGCTGCTGTGGCGGCGGCGGCCTGCGCGCGCGCCATGATGGTGTCAAAGGTTGGGCCCTGCCCGTCGTTGTCGAGGTCAAAGCTCTGCTCTTCAAGGCTCTGCATGCTAGCGATGATGCGCGCGCGGATGGCGGCGACTTCCTGGCGCGGGCGCTTGCCGCTGGTTGCGTCGAGCTGGGCGAGCATCTGCGAGGCGGTGCGCATGTGGATGGCGAGGGCCGAGAAGTCGGGCTGGTCGACCGAGTTATTGCGCGAGTTGTGGAGGACCGTCATCTTTCGCCGAAGGGGCGGGCTGATCGACCCGGAGGAGCCGTCCGAGGTGCGGGGCGTGGCCTTGTCAGAGACGGCTGGCGCTGGGGTGCTGGCGCCGGACAGGCGGATTGAATGTGTTGATTGTGCCGTCCTCGGGTCGGACAACTCGTCATCGGACGGCTTCAGCAGCGGTGAGCTCCCGAGATCCCCTGACGCCGGCTCAAAGACGCTATCGACGACCAGCTCCGGTGTCCGGGAGACGGGAGGTATCCTCGGGGAGTCTGTCAGGTCGAATATCCTCCTCCTCGTCCCTTGCTCCGCCAGCAGCGTTGTCAGCAGCCTCTGGTTATCCTGCGTGTTAGGATCAAAGTCAAAGTCGTCCCGCAAAATTTCTACCATGAGCAGGTATGGCACCTTCTCGGCGCTGTTCAAGACGGTAGCTTCGGCGGGATTCAGCCGCACTAATCCTGTGGTGGCGGCTCTTGGACGGAGACCCGTCCACCAAGTCAGGGGGGCAGATGACCGGGATGTCCACCTCTGCTGGTAGGTCCCTTGCAATGAGCGCTAACTCAGCGCGCAGCGCACTCAAACGAGCCGGTTTCGGCACCACGACGAGGCGGTTCGAGATGTCTTCCAGTGCTGTCAGGAAGGCGGTCTGGCTGCGGAAGTAGTTTTGTCGGAGTAGCCGTGTCTTCTGGAGAGGGGTCATCTCGGCCTGGGTGAGTAGAGTCTTGACGTGGTGCGAGTGCCTTCTCGACATCGTATCCGCGGGGCGCAAGCCGGCAGACAAGGGAGTTGTTGGCCTCGTAACAAGCCGCGGCCTCGAATCGGGCAGAGGCAGCGAAGCCGAACTGGCGCGCCCTTCGAGGGACAGGTCCTCAAACGCCGGCATCTCTGTCCTTTTCGGTTCTTGTGTCTCAGATTCGAGCGTGTTCGATCGCGAAGGCGGCTTGGGCACTTTTGCTGCTGACTTGGATTTGCCCGGCGACTTGTGCGGGCTGCCCTGCGCCTTGCCCTCCGGGACGCTCACGATGCGCCCATCCTTCGCGCGCTTGGACCGCGTGCTGCCCGCCGTGATGGTGTGCGCCCGCGTTGGCACGTTCTTATTCGCGGCAACTGCGGGCTCCGAGATGGTCTCGATGACGGGGCGCGGTTTGCGCGCCTGGGACGGCCAGCGGGCCGGCGAAATTGGGCAGGAATGGACATGCGATGCTAGCGAGGACGAAGCTCCCCAGGACTGTCACCGGGAGGACATTCTCGGTGATCTTTTCGTGTCTCGCCGTGTCGGACACCCCGAATACGATGTGCTGCACCTTGTTGTATACCCTGCGGCATGTCTTGAAGGCCTCGGTCTGGGGATTCGACGAGAGGTCGTGGAGGTAGGTCTGGAACAGCCAGAATGTCTGCGGAAAAGAGCATTAGCGGTTGCGGTGGGTGGGGGGTCATTCTGATGGCTGTCGAAAGGGGCGGGGGACGAACCAGCAGCGCAGCCGTGACCGACTCCTCGCACAGGTCCAGCAGGAACTCCTCCAGGGCCATCGACTCATTGTCGACGCTGATGATGAGGTGGCATAGCTGCGGCAGAAAAAAACTCGATATCCTCGTAGGGGAACTGGCGCAGCTTGCTGCAGAGCACGTAGTGGATGCCTATGTGGTCGGCATAGCGCCTACACCGTCGTCCATGTCAGCAAAGCAACGCGCTGGCTGCAGTCCTCCCCGCCGGGGGCCACGCACGAGAGATACGACACCGAGAGGAAGGGGTTCTGGTTGAAGACATCGCTCTCGAGGAACCGCTTCAGCAAGTCCCAAGACATTGGTTGCGGCGGCGGCAGTGGGTGTGCTGTGGGAAGGGACTCGGACGGAAGAGGACGAGACTCGAGATCGGACGGAGACTGGTGGGGGAGGCAGCATGCTCAGGCTCCTCCTCCTTCTCATTGGCACTGGACGTCGTCGGCTTCAAGGATTTCTTCCCACAGGCGCGCACAACAACTGCAGCATGGCTGCCCTGGAGCATCCGGGTTGGTGTGTTCGTGGGGTCGAATTTCGGAGCAGGCGTTTGGTGGTGTTGTTGAATGTTCAAGCTTTCTGGACTGAGACACAGACCCGCATGCGGATGAGGACAACTGACAACTGCCCAGAGCTCCATTTGGTCAATTCACAGGGGGCTCCCTCCGCTCAGCTCCGCTCCTCGTTCGTCCATGGGGGTCCCACCTGCCGACGCTCCGGCTCGGCATCAGAAACCCCCCTCCCCTAACGATGCTGTGAGATGGTGCGTGCGGCAGCTCATTGAGTCGTCTTTGCATATGACTGAATACGCCCTTGAGCATCTGTGTGCTTCTGGCATTCTCGATGCCGCTTTCTTTCAAAGAACTTTATGCACAACCGTTGAGCGACGGGAGCAGTCTCAATGGTCCACCAACCTGATGATGCTGGCGCTCAGGGATCCACTCAGGGGGTTGTGGGCGGGAGGCTGAGTCTTTCAACTTTGTTTCCCAAAAAACCATCCATTGGGACATGCTGCCAGAAAACAAAAAGATAGATTCCACCCAAACCCTCCATTAGTATTACATATTCTGTTACCAAATAGCCTGCTTCCGCTGCCGATTCCACTGTCCCTGCCGCTTCCGCTTCTTGGGTTTGACCCGCTGTAACCTGCAGTCAGCACCTGAACTCCCCCACCCCCCTTTTCAGATACTCGCGGCCAACTCACCTTGTACTTTACCCTCTCGCTCCCATCCGGCATCTGCACGATCTCATGCTGGATATGGTATCCAAACGCGGGCAGCAGTTTCGCCCAGCCCAGCCAGTACGCCGTCCCGATCGCCAGCAGGCTGGTGCCGAGCGTTGGCACCACGAAAAACGGAATGTTATTGAGGAAGTTGTTCGGAATGAAGGGCGCCGCCTGCACGAACAGCAGCGACACGATCCAGAAGATTGTCAGCAGCGGCGAGCTGCGGAACGTGGTCCTCTGCTCGGCCCAGCGCTCGGACGGCGCAAAGTTGAGATATACGAGGCCGACGGCGAGGAAGACTGCCAACGTCATCAGCATCAGCGCGGCATCTAAACAATGATTCGAGAACCCTACCCTTGATCCAATTTCCGCTGTAAATAAACACATTCGTCACAAAGACATACACATCCGAGGTGCGCGACCCCAGGATCAGCGCCGAGGTGAAGATCCAGTGCAGAAAGATAGCGCCCGTGGGGGCATTGAACGGCCAGTCGCTCGCCCAGAAGCGGGCCATGGGAGCACGCCCTCTTTGGCCAGCTCCTGCTTCACGCGCGGCATGGCAAAGGACTGGGCGAAGACGTTGCCCAGCGATGAGAGCGCGATGAAGAGTGGCACTACCCTGCTCGCGAACGGGCCCTTGCCCCAGACGTTCTCGAAGAACTGCGCCGCGACGACGACGTGCGAGTCGCTGATCTCGCTTTTGGTCATGGCGGCGAACTGTGATGATGGTGTTAGCAGGCACCAGGACTGGAGTCGAAAGATTTGTCCAGACGTACGTATGAGATATTGGCCAGCACATAAAGCACCGTGACCGCAGAAATGGCAACCGGCGCGGCCTTTCTCAGCGTTTTGGGCGCGTTCCTCACCTCTGTCAAGACCTATTCGCCATTAGTTAGAAACCCTTACTGCTGCAATTCCAGCTCCCCTCAATGACTCACATAGTTCGCATTCTCCCACCCGCTATACGAGTACAACACCTGCAACAGTGCGAGCGCGTAGCCACTCGCGGACGCAGCCGAGCCGAATGGCGGAGACCAGCCGGGGCCGTGAAAGCTCGAGAAATTGTTGGGTGTCGGGACCGCCGTATTCCCCGCAAGGGCCGCGAACCCCGTGCACACGAGCAGGCTGAGCAGGATCAGCTTGAAGGCACCGAGGCCGTTGCTGAGCCAGATGCCCCAGCGCGGGGCAAAGGCGTGGACGAGGCAGACCACTAGCAGAAGGGAGTCAGGCGTGAGCTGCTGCTTCTTCTGCAGATATTCCCTTTACTGGTGGGTGGGTGGGCGGGGAGAACACGGGCCGAGCTCACCTGTGATGGCAGCAATGGCGATACCTCGGTTCAACCAGCTCCGTCCTGGGCGTCGCCTGTTGCCGCGCGCAGTATGTAGCTGCTGAAGCTGATGCTGCCGCCAGTCGAGATGGCGAAGAGCACGAACTGCACGGCGAATATGCATGTTGCCAAATACCTTGGCCGTTGGTAGACTCGTTCCAACTGTACAAGTGGATTTTGCGTCAGAGGCAGTTGTGTGCGAGCAGGTGACGGGCGGGAAGCTCACGTAGACTTTCTCTCCTCCCGAACGTGGCAATGCGGTGCCATACTCGAGGTAGACAAACAGTCTGGTCCAAGGTTAGGTAAGAGACAGATTAATACACTTTAATAGGTCGCCATACCCGCTACGCCCAGTCAGCAAAAACCGAAAGAAACGGCGAAGAGTAGACGACACTTGCCAGAAGGTCATGAAGCCGCCCAACACCCAGAACAGCAACGTCACCCCCACGCTGTTAATGGAGAGGATAATGGCCGACGGGGTGGAGTATATCCCCGAGCCGACCACACGGTTGATGATTAGGAATGCCGTCGACCATGTCCCTAGTTTCCTGTCTGTCCGTTGGAAGCCATGTCAGGAAATGCTCAACCTAACGACATCTCATCGGTGACGGAACATGCAAGAGCAGACCCACCTTCGGGGTAAACAAAGTCGTGATAATCCTCCGACTGGTTGTCGTTAACAGGCGTGCTCCCCAGCCCGTTGCTGTAGACGGTCCCGCCACAGGTACCATGCTCGTCTGTGCAGACATGGGTGTCCGGGTCCCCTGTTAGCGACGGGCTGCTCGAAGATCTCTGGTTCCTGCATGCCCACCGCTCCACGCTGCGCTTATTCCGAGTGTTGCTGATGGGTGGCTGACCGAGCCCCCTTCCGGACGGTATGTGTTTCCGGGCGGGGGGGGGGGGGGGAGAGAGCCGGAAATGGCGTAAGTTGAGTGTGTTTGTCGTTGCTTGACCGTCCTGCCCTGGTCACGGTCACCAAAAGGGCGAGGAGCGTCCTGTCTCGCCGAGTTGGTTTTCAGGCGCTCGGTGTCCCTACTCTGCCTCCCAGCAGAAATCCATCCCTAAGCCTCGCCCAATCGCTCGCTCAGCAACCCCTCACACACCTGCCAGGCATCGCCCAACCTAGGGGAAAAGCAGAGCGCAAGGCTCTGTACAGTCGCGTCCCTGAATCTGGTCAAAAGGCCCGTGCGGGGAAAAGAAAAAAATAATCAAAACCAGAAAGTTGGCGTAAGCAGAACAATGACCCTGCTCATGGAAATCTGGAACAAACATCAAAAGATCGCAACGAACAATATCCCAGATTCTCCCACCAGACAAGGGCAAAGCAGAGCCTCATCTCGCACCACGAGAGAACCACGGCTCGCTTGACCCTGCCAGGAGAGCACCACCGACCAGGGTGCGTCCCCCGCCAGATGTTGGCCCAGCCCTTTTCTGCATCTAGCGCGGAGGCTGAGGACAGGAAGCTGAAGCAGTGATTGCTCCGAGAGCAAACCCACTGATAAGCGGGACCCCACCCAACCCCAGATCAAGCCACATTTGGGTGGGCCGATGGAACAGGGGAGTGGGCCGGGTCATCCAGCGGCCATTGAAGGCTGGAGACGCGCCGTCTGCTTGCTTGAAGCAAAGTTATATTTACGACGTGCCCAATTTGTTGTGACAGATCCCAGCGGCACTGAGATGGCTATTTTTTTCTTCTCTTTTTCTCCGCCCCCGATCTTGAGACCAGGAGACAAGCCAGGGTTCTCGGGGCTTCCCAAACCCCTGCCATCTTAGGGTCATTTTAGCTCACAGAGTGAACCCTTCCATGAGACGGTTTCCCACATTCCCTGCTTCTGTCGCGTGCTCTCTTCCACATCCTTGGAAGCACCAGAAGAAAAGGAGCACCACACCTGCTCTCCATGCCCAAGCTCAGAATCAAAACCGAAGAATGGTCGAGAAACGATCTGCTCTCTTCGGCACTACACAGTGCAGCACAGCCACGATGCCTCTTGTGGCACCTTCTCTCGCCAGGAAAAGGACAGCATTGGCAGCCTTGCGCCCAGGATTTGCCGACCGATGTCGCATCATGCAGTGGAAGCCTGCAGAAGCTCATTAGATAGCTTATCTGCGCTAGCCAGCAGCTCAGGCAGACAGGCACCCGCCGCTGCCCGCTCACTGCCGCGAAACGGCTAGCTTATTGGCTTCGAGCACTTCCTGCAGGGCGACATCAACATGCAAATCATCCAATTTCCGCAGACAGACACAAGCGTGCAAAAGACAAAATTGGTAGACGACATTGGTATTGGCATCTGCAACACACTCGCACGCTATTCAACCACACTAATCCCGATCCCCATCCACATACTAACGGTGAATTGCACGCAGGAATATGTCCTTTGTGCTTTTGCATAGCGTCCCCAAGCCCTTCAGTAGGCAATAATAACGGCCATTCATATATACACCGGCCCATTTGGTATAGGTATTCGCAACGAAACCCCGATAGATTCCCGTGCACATCCTTCAAAAGATAACGCCGCGTGCCTGACGCCCCGTGAACACCGCCGACTCCATGTCCTCCTGGATGTGGTGCAGGCGTGCGCGCTGGGCGCGCCGCTCGCGCATTACTTCGTCCCATTGCGGATGAAGTTGTCTAAGCCTGAGGCAGCTGTCAGTAACCGAGACCAAAGTAGAACGAGATAGGAAGAAGAAAAAAGAAAGGAAAGAAAGAAAAGAGGAAAGGGGCAAGGAAAAAAAGGAAAGAAAAACGTACTAGGAGTTCTCAAACTCAATCTCAAACGTCTTATACGAGCCATATGCCGACCCAATATCCACGTCTACCGTTCTGCCGTGTATATCCAACCCTGCCGGTTCGGAGCCATGCTTCGGTTCAAGATGCGCTGTTGAAAGTGGAATCCTTGTCAGTCTACAGTTCCTCTCAGAACTCCCCATTCCTTTCGTCAAAAAAAAAAAAAAAAAAAAAATAACACACCTTTAACCCAAGGCCACCGCGACCCATTCCTCGAGAACGGCTTCCCTTCCTGGGCTTCACCTTCACCAGCGTCTGCCCTTCCGGCTTGATCTCTAGGTCGTCGGTGATAAAGCAGGTCACGAACTCCCCCGCCCGCCCCAGATACAGCATCAGTCGTGACGAGCTGGCCACCAGCCTCTCCCTGAGCGGGCCTGACAGCGCCGTGCCGGCGGTAACAAACGAGGCGACGTCCGACTGGGCGTTTCTCCGGCCCTCGATCTCATGCCAGATCTGCAGACGGGCGCTGGAGAACTGCGTGCTGGAGCGGCTGTTGGCTTTGCTGAGTGTCACCATGCGCACGCTGCCGATGTCGAGAACGACTTTCTCGCCGGTGAGTTTGGCTTGGAAGTCGAATAATTCTGTTTGCTGTCAGTGGCTGGGTGAGGTTGAAAAAGCGAGATTGGCGGGGAGCTGCGCGGAAACGGGGAAGGGCTCGGTTATACCTTTGAGACTCGAGAACTGGTAAATGCCACTCGGCCTGCAGTTGCCCTGCGAGGCCTGCATGTAGCCCGCGCCCTTGTCGCTCTCCTTGTCCCGGATGTAGACGATGTAGGAGAGGCTGGTCGTATGCGTAGGCAGGGACGAGCTGCGCGTTGCTTGCTTTCACTGGACGTGCTGTCAGCACCCTACGCTAAGAGCATGATAGAAGGGGGCCATACTCCAATAAGTCTCCGACTCCCTATCAACCTTGCAATGAAACCTCAGATCGTTCGTGAGCGTATTCCGAAACACCTTCAGCACGCCTTCCCGAAAGGCAGGCGCTGTCAGGCTCTGCGCGCTTTTCACAGGCCTGCATCATACCCATTAGCTCTCTCTTCCCACAGCCGCCACCACCACCACACCACCACCACCACCACCACCACCTCCTCCTGCTAACTCCCTCTATTCTGCAACAGATTTACTCACCCATCAAAAGCAAATCCTCCCCCGGCAGCACGTTTCCCCTCCCCGTGCTCGCCCCCCTCACTTGATGTCGTCGACGGCGCCGCACGCGGGTGCACGACCACCGGCGTCAGCGTATCAATATCGTTCCCCCTACATATTGATAACTCTGCTGGCGCCCCGTCACAAACGACGGCGGCGCCGACACCGACGGATGGAGCGGGTGGTGATAGTACCCCCCATTCACCGCTCCTCCTCTTCCTGCTCCCTGCCCTTCCCATTGGTTCTCTCTGGCGGCGAGACAGGCGACAAGAGACCCGTCGAGACCGGGTCGGATGCCCTGTGCGGCTGCGGGCTCATGGGCGTGGAATCCTCCATCAATGACGGCAGGCCGGTGGTGGCGACCGCGCGCTGCCGCGCGCCCTGGAGGTGGGCGTTGGTCTGCGCCGTGTAGTTGGCATAGTTCACGTTGTCCAGTACTGCGGGGGGATGTTGGGGTGTGGTTCGTAGGGCGGCCGGCCCGGCCCGGCGGGCTGGTAGCCTGGGGGGTATTGGTACTGGGCGTAGGATATGCGTGGTGAGGTTGACACGCTGATTCCGGGGCTCATCATAGGTATCCTGGGGCCGACGTCCGGGTCGGTAAGCGTCTCGGCAGTCTGCACCCCGCCATCCGACTCGCCGTAGAGCGGTGTCGCGCCGAAGCGGTGGATGTGTAGGTGCGCCATCATGCTGGTGACGTCGTGCACTGTCGAACCCCTGGGGTCCGGGCCGGGAATGGTGCTGCCGACATGCCCAGATCGCTCAGAGAACGCGCCGGAGGAGAAGGAGTGCGAGCTGGCGTTGGATGGGGACCGCCCCCAGCGGGGGGCGCCGTCTGATGCGTGTACAAGTACTTGTGGTGGTGGTAGAGACGCTGGAGAGTATGATATGGAAGGACTCGGGACCGTGGCTGCTCGTAAACGGGACGGGCTGCTCGAGAGGAGGAGTGGGAATCGGAACCGAGGTGGGCACGCGACCTGCGACAGGGGTCGGGTCTGGGATGCTCTCGAAGCGATAGCGGCGGCCGCTTGAGGTAACAAAGATGCTGCGGTCGGCAAGCTGAGGGTGGCGTCGACGGTCGCGGGATCGAAGCCGTGGGTGAAAAGATCGGAGAAGGGGACGGTCGCCTCGTCGTTGACTGGGGGAAGGCTGGGAGCCGGGGATCGACGGTGGGCTGGCATCATGGACGGCGCCGCGCAAGCCCCATCAGCTCCACGGTGCCATGACGGGGATCGCTCGGGCACGGAGATGGGGGGGATTGACACCTCGCATGTGTACCTCTCCGTGCCTCTCGGCCTGAGCATACGTAAGGTTCCCTGGGAGAGACGCGAGGATAACTGGAAAGGGACAAAGGGCTGGGAAGGGCAGCGTCCGGGGGGTGTGGGAACATAGAAGCCGAGAAATACCTGGGGTCCGGGGGCGCTAGTTGCCTATCAGCGATTCAGCGCTCGGAAACTGGCCACCTTAGCTTCCCGCTGAATGCAGGCTTGCCCTGCAGAGCTGTGTGGCTGCGGGCACACAACCCCCCAGCCCGCGGCTATCAACAACCCAAGCTATCTATCCATCCCACTGACCGCCCTCCAATTCGCGAGGCTTCCGCCGGGGTTCTCGGGCATTGCCCTTGAGCCGCACATCATCTGAATCATCGGGCTGGGATGGAATGGTCCTGCCCTGCCCCTTCTTGGCCGTACAATCTTGGCTGTGCCCAGTCTGCGATGTTGGCACTTGCAGCGATGATCGCTCAACATTCCTGTGGCCTGGAACTCACTGTCGCCGAGTCGAGATTCGCTGTCCCGTCTGCCGAATTGCAAAACTCGTGGTGCCTGTTCCAATGGCCCATCCTGATAAGGACAGACATTGGGCCAATAACCGCTGCACCGACGATTTTCCATTTCGCGCGCGGAGGCAGCAACTGCCTGGTATGGAAGACCGCTCCGTCGCAAGCAACAAAATAAGATAACCGCGTTCAAACCAACGGCAGCGCCTTTCTCTGACCCTCTGTCGAACCCGAAGAACTGGCACGGAACCCAGCCTGCTGCCCAGTGCCAGCACTAATTTTACTTCCTTCTACCAAGCACCAAATTAACACCGTTGCTGTGTACCTACGCTCAGAGTTCAAGCTGCCCATTTCCCAACGCCAATCCCATATCCGTGATATCGTCCCGTTTTGCCAAACAACTCATTCCTCGACCCATAATTCTTCAACCTCCCCTGAATCCCCTTCCACTCACTGAACCTTCTTCCTCCTCCCGCCTCCCTCTTCTTTTTCACCGCCCCTTCACCAGCGGCACCCTCCTCCCCCTCACTAACATCACTCTCCACCTTAGTCCCCTTCCCAGCGCCCTTTTCCGCCACTCTCTCTCTTCTCCCCTTCCACCTTCCCTACAATATCCCTCAAGAAATCCCACTGATCGTCGCTCTCGACAACCTGCTTCAGCATCTGCGCCGACACCCGCTTCGAGTTGCGCTGGCGCGCCACCTCAGCGCTCTTGATCACCAGCGCACCATAAAACAGCTCCAGCGCCTTGCCCACTGCGATCGGCGTCTGTTGCGCGACTTTCCCAACCTCCTCATCCGCCTGCATGATCCGCTTGATGCGCGCCGTGGGGAACTTGGTTTTGACCGGCCCCGGCTCGATCGCCGCGGTCGCTGTGATGGTGGTGCTGGTGGTGGACGGGCCGGCCGAGTCGGATTCGGAGGCGGTTTGGGCTGACACGGCGGCGGCGGCGGCGGCTGCCGCGGCTCTCCTTGGGGGCATGGCGGTGTCTGTGGGTTGTGATTGTGCGGGTTGAGGGTGGGTTTGGCTGCCGCCGCCTTGGGGTCCGGGACGGAGTGGTGGTGCTTCTGGTGCGCCCGGGGAGGTGCAGCAGATGTCGCCGGCGGGCTGTAGTAGTCGCGTATGTCTTTCCGAGCGGCGGAGAAGTCGGGCACCCGTCCTGGGAAGTGATGAGGAGGTTGCTGGTGCTGATACTCAAAGTTGCTGCGGTAATGCTGCTGTTGCTGCTGGAATGGGCTGCTGGTGTTGCGGTGGGAAGGCTTGTGTCCCCGTGTATCCGGTACCGGGTTGTGCGTTTCCAGAGACGGGGTAGCTCGACGCACGAGACGGATAGTACTCGCGTTGCGCGGTTGGTGGTGGATATCCTAGGCCGACACTGTACCCACGCGATTGGTCGGGTTGAAAGTTGTTTGTGTGATGTGCTTGCCCTGGAAATGCCGTCTGTGGCGGTGTCGAAAGTTGGTATTGCTCGCTTTGCTGAGACGCACACGGCTGTTGCGGTCGAGAGCTTGGAAAATAAGTACTCGGGGGAGACTGCTGCAGGTGCGAAAAGTTGGGCTGGGCTTGCGTCGATAAAAACTGCTGGGGCTCTGCAGGTCCCGCAGGCGGTGTGGGGCCGCCGAGTAGAAGGACGAGAGGTCCGGGCTCTTGGGCGCATAACTTCCGTCGCCAGGCATGGCTTGGCTTTTTTTGCAAAACAATCGATTTGGAGAGAACAGGAGACTCAACAGCCAACCCAACAGTCTCAGAGCGGTGATTTATGATGGGTCGTTTGGACTGCGATGGGCGCGTTTAATCTGTCTTGGTGGGGCTGAAGAGTCGCGGTCGCAAACCGACACAAGGGTTGAGGCGGGGGTGGTTGGAGCTAAAAGTATCTCTTGGGTTATCAAGGTAGCAGCGCTCTGTGGCTGGGACAATAAGAAGCTTTCAAGCTTCCACGGTCCAACCCGAATGGAGCGGGAGGTGGGGCAGAAGCAGGAAGCCACCAGCCAGTAGCCAACCCAAGAACGGGAGGAGTAACGCGCTCCTGGGATGTGGCTGGAACGGCAGAACTTTGGGGGGTGTGAAGCGGGCATGTGGCGTTGAATCTTTCACGCACTGACACGGACATTGAGAACACAGCGCCTACTCCTACGTGACGATGACGAACATGCCAATTTCTCTAGCTTCAGGTCGGGCAAGATATGTTGAGACTTAAGTAAAAAATCGTCTGGCCGAAACGGTCGTTACCTAAACTCAGTGGTGAACATTGCAGTCCTTTTGCATGTACGGCTACTGTGCAACCGCCATGCAATAGAGGCTACATTGTATTACAGTACACGGTTTCGTTGGGTCAGCACGGAACCCTTGCCCGCCATTGGCCGGCTCCCCATACACCAGCACGAACAACGATGCGACCATTGCATGTTGTGAGGGAGGTTTTTGTGCTGGTAGGCTGTCTCAACAGCTAGTTCCTGCCTCCCACTTTCTCCTCCACATATGTCGGCCGCAGCGACCGGCAGAGAGCAATATCGATGATACAGACGGTAAAGGATGAGTCCAGCTTTTGGCAGCTGTCCTTCATTAACGAGCGTCTGCGACAGAGCCTTCCTGCTAACCAAGACCACTCCTTTGGCGCCAGGACGGTGTTGGTAATTGGCGACTTCTTACAGCTGCCTCCCTTGCAGACCGGCCCTCCAGAATAACCAACCCAACAGGATGCTCAACGTGGCTGAAGTTAAGAGGTCGCTTACAATGCCTGCAACAGGAATGCTGAACTCAAGGAAGCACTAGGCAGTCAGCTCTCAAAGTACGCTAAATATAAACCGCTGGCGAACAGGCAATACCATGATGTCCCCACCACGGCGCATAATACTCATGGCGTGTCATGGGACCGAGAACCAACGAGCAGCCAGCGCTGAGGGATTGCTGAGGGATTGCTGTTGCAGCTGTCAGCAGCGCCTTTATTCTTTGGCCCGAACAGACCACCGTTTGTCCGCTCTGCCATTCTGCTTTTTTGCCCCTCTCTCTTGACTCCAGCTTCACGTGCCTACTTACACACACACCTTGAATACCATCCGAGCTTTCGTTCAGAGCACCGGCATCTTGCCCTTGCAACGCACGGCAAGGTTTCCGCCCCCTTCTTCCCCATCGACCTCTGCCCTCTCGCCTACCATGCCGACATTCGGGCCTGTCCACATTCTCGAGCCTCAGGCTTCACACACTCACACCATCATCTTCCTCCATGGCCGCGGCAGCACCGGCGAAGAATTTGCCGAAGAACTGCTGGAATCCAGACTCTCCACCGGAAAGACACTCCAAGAACAGCTCCCGTCTTGGCGATGGGTCTTCCCCTCGTCCCCCGAGCTTTGGAGCACCGCCTTCGAGGAGAAAATGCCGGCGTGGTTCGAGGCGCACTCTCTGACCGACGTCACTGCAAGGCAGGACTTGCAAATGGACGGGATACGCGCATCAGTGCGGTACTTGATCCATCTGTTGGAGGAGGAGACGGAGAAGCTGGGAGGGGCAGCGGACAGGGTTGTGTTGGGCGGCATCAGCCAGGGAGGCGCGGTCGGGATGTGGACGCTTCTGTGTGCGGGCGATGGCAATTTCAGACGTCTGGGGGGGTTCGTGGGGACAAGTACCTGGCTTCCGTTCGCTGAGAGCCTCGAGTGGTATTTGGGCGGAGAGAATCAGACGAAACAACACAGCACAGAGAACAACGCCCAAGTTAGCGAGGCAGATGCGTTCGTGGAGGCCATGACCGCTTCCGCGAGAGGGGTGCTGCATCAGGAGGCTCTTCTGAGCCTGCCCTGCATTCTGTCCCCGTATTTTGGCCCACGGGACGGACGATGCTTATGTGAACATTGAGCTTGGGCGGCAGGCGGCACACGTTTTGAGGAAGATTGGGCTGAAGGTCGACTGGCGCGAGTATTCTGGAGCGGACCAGGAAGGTCACTGGTTGAAAGAACCGGAGGAGTTCGACGATATTGCGCGTTTCCTAGAGTCGGCCTTGGCTTCGATCTAATGTGAACGGATCTGGCGTGACATAGGTGGTCGCAGGGCAGAAAAGTTCGCGAGATTCTGACCCGGAAAGGACTGAGTGCTGCTTTGCCATCGCAGCTCAAGCTCCCGCAACGAAGCTGCCTTGTTACCCCTAGACACAAACGACCCAAGTTTCGGCTGTTATGATGTTGAGGATTTGTTCTTAGCACTGTTACAGCTGGCCCGCACCAACCACTGCATCGTGAGGGTCCTTGGACATCCTCTTCCCCCCAACAATGTCAACGACAGGAGCTTCTGAGCTGTGATCCTTGAACGCACAGAGCCCTGCCTAATGCCTTGCAGGTCACTGCCCCATTAGGCAAAGCGTCTACAGCCCCACCCAACTCCTATCCTTTCCCACGGCCGCCGTCTCCCATTTCACCAAACCCTCATTTCCAGAGAACAGCCGAGGACTCGGCTCCATGAGAAGCCCTGACCTGCACCAGGTAAATCCTCTCCTTTTCCTCCTTGCTCCTCGCCCAATCATTTTTCCATGACCAGCAAGAGCAACACAAACAGCCAGAGACCAGAACACAGCGCTGAAGAAACCGAGCTCTCAGTCTCTGGGTCATCTTCGCTGATGTCGATGATGGCATAAAGTTACTTGATCTAATCTGAGGATATCTTCGTTTCACATAACCTTTTTTTACACTCATGGAGAACGCGTTCTAATCTCTCCTCCTCACAGTCAGTCTTTCCTCGAACAAGTCGACAGGACTGCCCGAGGAAGCCAGGCCCATGATGGTTTGTCTGAATTAGATATCGACCCGGGGGGGGGGGTGGGGGGGGGACGCTGTGGCTCAAGAAGTCCCGACGGTGTCCCAATCGATAGAACGGCCTTTCCACGCCCTGATCCGGTTGAACTATAACAATAGTTAGCCACGGCAAAAACTCCGAGCTCTGCCATCTCGATGAGAGTCTTGTCGAGCCAGATCCTTGCGGTGTCTCGATGCCCCTTTCAGAGCGCGTGTGGCACATAGCAGAGAATCAACACCACGCGCAGTCCTTTGGAGCCGCTACTCCCTCCCCGTAACCGTCCGCCCTTGCGGTCAACCAGAATGAGGGAGCAGAACACAAACCAAGTGTTGCACCCGCAAAATCCTCCGCATACACCGCTGGCCGTACGTGGATCTCCTGCCACGGTTGGAACATTATTGTAACGCTCCGAGCCTCATTTTATCCGAGAGGGACATTCATAACCGTTCGGAATTGAGCGCTAGGGCAATTTGGGACATATGGTTTCCGTCGTCTCGCAACTCAACCCTGAAGACAGGGAGGGAGGGATATCTTCTAACACGCACCTGGGCGCAGCAACGGACAACACTCAGCTTCGCAGCCGTTCAATCACCAAGAAGCATATTCCATCAAACTCTATTCAGTACTGCCGTCGTCAGAGCCGCTAAGTTCGACTCATTATTCACTCCCTACTTGTTCCTCGCCACCTCCAAAAATCCTCCCCTCCATCTCCTCAAACGCGCCCAGTACCTTGCCATACCCCTCAAAAACGCCCTTGCGATACCCCACGTCCACCTTCTGGATCGCCCCCTCCTCCTTCCACCTCTTCCCAATAAGTTCATCAAACGTCTCTCCCCTCAGCACGCTCGAACGCCCATACGGCCTTGTACGCGCCGCCCAGCGCGCACGCATTTCCACCCACATCCAGCTTGTACACCCCCTCGGCACCGCCCAACACTTCTCCCATGATCTGCGCGATAGCCGGGTTCAGCGAGCCGCCGCCGACGAGGTAGACGCGTCTCGGCTGGGCGGGGAGGCGGCCGTCTGCGTCGGCGCGTGGACGAGCATTCTGGCTGCGCAGACGCATCGAGAGGGCCTGGGACTCGACGATGGCGCGAGCGTCGGTCTCGGCCGGCCAGGGAGTGGAGACCTCACGGAGGGAGCTGCCGTCGCGGGGGTCGCACTCGTACCGCCAGGTGCCGGCGCTGATGTTGGGGACGATTTCGGGGAGGTAGAAGTACAGGCCGAGCTTGGCGCGGTCGGAGGGGGACGGACGTCGAGCGGCGGGGTGGTGAGGGCGTGCTTGTTAAAGGTTGCCCAGGGTCGGAGGAGTCGCTGGGCTTGGGGAGAGAGTCGCGCACCTTCTCGCGCGCGAGGCCGCCGTTCTTGTAGCAGAGCATGAACATGTACTGGCCCGGAGTGGTGGGATGGTTAAAGAAGTGGTAGGAGGGATCAGGCTTGTAGACGGGGTGATCATGAGGAAGGTGGTGCTGGTGCCCAGGCTGACGATGGCGTCGAGCGGCCGGAGCGGCAGGGCGAGGATGGTCGCCGGGTTGTCGCCAGTGAAGGGGGCGATCTCGCAGTCGGCGCTGAAGCCGTACTTGGACGTGAAGTAGCTGCTGATGCGGCCCATGCTACCGCCGCCGTCTTGGCGCACGTCGCCCAGCTTGCTGCACAGCTCGGCCACGCCGTCCTTGCCGGCGGTCAGCTCGAGCAGCGGCTCGGACCAGCTGTTGCCGGGAATGTCCCACAGGTTCATGCCACAGGCGTCGCTAATGTCCATGGGCGCGACAGCACCGAGAAGAGCGAAGCGAGGAAGGAGGAGACAAGGGATATCCGGGAGGTTGCAGCGTACATGTCCGGGAGCTTGCGCCGGAGGCGCATGATCTGTGTGCCAGTAAAGCGCTGTCGGCTGTCAGTTGCTGTTTGCTTCCAGGGTAAGCAGGGAGATCACGTTATGTTCGACTAACATGATGCGCAGCACTCCCCGTCACCTCGGCCAACCGCTCTGCCGACCCCAGCTTCGCATCGAACTGGTCGCACTCTTGTTGAGTGCTGTGGTCCTGCCAGTTGGGCGCATAAGGGTGCGAGAAGGCATCAGTTAGTTGGTCCACCAGTGCCTTGTCTGCCCGCAGCCCAGCGAGCAAAGCCTCAGCCTGCCGGCTCCAGTAGACGCTGCCATGTTGCTGGCAGGAGCCGCTGATGCCCCGGATCCGGTTCAGGGGCGTGTTCTTCTCCTTTAGCCGCTGCAGAACTAGGTCGAGCGACTCGAGCCACAGTGCCACCGGGGCGAACACCTCGCCTTCGTCGTCGTTGACAAGAACACCCTTCTTAATGCCGTACTTGGCGCCGAAGTCTTGGTCGAAGTCGACTTTGGCGTCGGCGACGACGTTGAGATCGGACTGGACGACGATGGCTGGAGGAGGTAAGGTCTGGTCAATTTCGTCCGAAGTTGGCCTCTGGAAGTGGTGACGAACCCTTGAGCTGCTGGGTCGAGAGGTCGAACCCGAGGTAGAGGGACCTTCGCCCATCGTAGTCGAGGTGCAGAGTGGCTTCGGAGGGGTGTATATTGGGGACGGTACGCTCGACCAAAGAAATGGATCACCCAAATGAAGCCGAGTCACTACGAGATCGCTCGAATCAAGACAACAGTCCTCTCCATCACACAGAGAGAAAATGACGAGGGACCTCGTCCCTTCTGGGGACGTGGGGTCATGTTGTCATAAGAGTCGGCCATGCAGGTACCTGGCGGGGCAGCCTGCCCCACGCTGGGACACAAGCAGCCTCGTCTGGTGACATTTAGCCTGATATCCGCGGTGGCCTCGACCAATGCCTGCTCGGCAGTGCACACTGGCGCGGCTCCAGTCTGGCGGGAGACGCGGTTTTCCTTGTGTCTGCCGATGTCGCACTTGGCCGTCAACGGCTGGACGGGATTGGTGCGGATGAGGAATTTGAAGTTGTGGTTTTTTAGTCATGGGCGGGCTTTCTCTCAAAACGACGGAAGCCAAGAGAATAACCAAGCTAACTTCTTTTAAAAAAGAGGGCCCCCGAAGCGAACCTTGCGTCAAGTGCAGGGCGAATGTCTTAGAACCCTAACCCAGCTTTGTGTCGGCCACTTAGTGGCGGCCACCCCTGCCAAAAGGATCCCTGTCGAGTTTGCGCAACTGGAGGGCAATTTGGGCAACTGACTCCGGCCAGCTTGCAGCTTCTTCCAGACTCTTTTGGATCCTCCATTCACCGCCCATGGCCAGCAAAGGATAGGTACGTTACATACCTTAGCTCCAGAGCCGCACCAAAGACCGCTTGCAGCAGAGATCCGCCACCCCGACGACGGCTTCAGCCTGCAACCGCACCATGGACAGTCCACGATCCTGTGCGACGCCTTGAGACACGATGCGCGCTCCAGAAAATTGGTTATCGACATTCGCGCCCGCGCTAGTGTTGCTAGGGTCTCCACGCGGCCGCCGTCCATGGGTCCAGATCGACGTCCGAGACAGCCGTGACCGCGGCGCCGGCAGCGACAGAAGTCTGCGAGTCGAGGACCATTAATTACACACACATACCCTGCCGCAGCAGTGTCTGCGCACGTCGTGGACGAGTCCAACCCTAACTTCCGTCGACAGCGCGACTGCAGAAGCAGCCGTCACGGCCACCGCGACAACAGTTAGCGATGCCCTGGGGGCAGCGCCGGACAATGGAACAGCGCAGGACCAGGACCCACGAGGAGCTGGCGGCCAGCTCCTTCATGTCGTTCGAGGAGTGGAAGGAGATGATGCTGCGCAAGTCCGGGCAGGACCCCGCCAACATCAAGGCCCACAAGCAGCGCGAACACAAGGTCCGGACCGACCCCGGTTTGAACAGCGGCGAGATCGACAGCTACGTGGAGGAAGTGCGAGATCTCGCTCGATTTCGACGCACTTTCCGAGAAGGTGTCTGAGATAACATCATCTTCGACGGGCGCGTGCTGTGGACGCCAAGAGGACGTGAAGGAAGAGCAGATTCTCTACGACGACGGCAAGACCCAGTACTACCGCAGCAAGGATGCGGGCAAGACCTGCAAGGAGAGGTTCTCATATTCGTCCTTTGACGCCGGCGCACGGTCCTCAAGACCAGCCCGGGCGCTAAGAACGCCAAAAGCTATCCTGGTCGAGAACAAGGATTCCTACATGCTGCTGGAGTGGCCGCACCAAGAACAAGTTTGTCATTGTCGAACTGAGCGACGACATTCTCGTTGACACGGTGGTCCTGGCCAACTTTGAGTTCTTCTCGAGCATGATCCGCAAGTTTAGGGTCAGTGTTAGTGACCGCTATCCCGTGAAGCTGGACAAGTGGGTCGATTTGGGCACCTTCGAGGCGCGTAACTCGCGAGACATCCAGGCCTTCTTGATCGAGCACCCCCAGATCTACACCAAGTACATCCGGATCGAATTTTTGAGCCACTGGGGTAACGAGTTCTACTGCCCGGTGTCACTGCTCCGTGTCCACGGTACCCGCATGCTGGACACGTGGAAGGAGCCGAGCCACGACGACGAGCCGGAGCAGCTTCCAGCCTCTCCCCAGGAGCAGGTGCCGGAGACATCGCAGATGCAGGAACCCCGCCGCAGAGAACTCCTCGGCGCCCGTGAAGGAGGAGAGCATACCCAGACTACTGTTGAAATGGGCCTCTCTCCTTGGCAACCTGTCTTTCAACCAAACTTCCCGCTTGAAATGTGCGAATTGCGGTCGCCAACGACGGTTGAGCCGACACCAGTCGATTCCGGCTCGAGCAAACCTGTCAGCAAGGCTGTCGGTGATGCCGAGAAGGCGACTTCCCGGCCGTCGGTGGTTACAGGAGATGAAACACCCCGGTCCAGCAGCTCCTCCGAGCCTGCCTCGCCCGAGTCTTACGCTCAAGGGCAGCCATCCGGTGCCGCTCCTCCTGCCGCCCCTTCACCGCTGGCATATACCGGTAACTACAGCACAGCAAGCAACCCAAGCCAGAAGCAACCCGACCCCCGAACCGACTCGGAAAACTCCCCGTCCTCCACCACCACCCCGACCTCCCGCAACAAAACTAGCTCCGCGGCCACCTCCCCCTCAGCCTCCCCCACGGTCCAAGAGTCCTTCTTCAAGACCGTCACCAAGCGCCTGCAGCTCCTCGAGTCCAACACCTCCCTCTCGCTCCAATACATCGAAGAGCAGTCCCGCTTCCTCCAAGAAGTCCTCCTCAAGATGGAGCGCAAGCAGATCACGCGCGTCGACTCCTTCCTCGACAGCCTCAACAAAACCGTCCTCTCGGAGCTCCGCAACGTGCGCACGCAGTACGATCAGATCTGGCAGAGCACCGTGATCGCACTCGAGACGCAACGCGAGCAGTCACAGCGGGAAATCGTCGCGCTCACCTCCCGGCTTAACGTCCTGGCAGACGAAGTCGTCTTCCAGAAGCGTATGGCCATCTTCCAGAGCGTTCTGCTTCTCGCTTGTTGCTGGTCATCTTCAGCACCCGCGGCGGAACGGGCAACTTCCTCGACAACGCCACCTTCCCCATGTCTTTCCCCCAGACCGCCGGCGGTATCAACAGTACCTCGCCCTCCCCCAACCCACCGGCGGTACAACTCTCGCTTCAGCCCCAGTCCGGGCCACCTCAATTACGGGTACTAACCAAGCCACCGGCACCGACTCGCTCTCCGCGAGCCCATCCCCTCCGGACCACAACCCATCCGCCGCCGCCGCCGCCGCAAGTAACAGGAGCAACCGCAGCAGCGCCCTCGCAGCCTCTGCTCTCCCCCGCCGTCTGTACTCGGCCACCACCCCCAACACCTCCTCTCTCCTCCGAGACAAAAATCCTCCCATTGACCCCGCCATCAGAGCACAGTAGGGAGAGCACCCCAGCTACAACCCGCAACAGCAGCAGCAGCAGCAACAGCAACAACAACAACAACAACAACAACAACAACAACAACAACAACAACAACAACAACAACAACAACGCCAGTCGTGCGGCGCCATCGTTTTACTCTGAACCAGCAGAAGAAGGGAGGGAGGAGAGTGGAGATGGTACACCCCGCTCGACTGGCAAGACAAACTCGAATCAGAGCAGGGGACAAGGTTACAGACAGAGCAACAAGAAGAGACAGTACCCAACCGTCCGAGGGTGGGGGATGGGCCGCCGCTCGGGGAAGGGGAAGGTGAAGAAAGGGCAGGAGACCAAGAAGTGGAACGTCCACCCCCTGCTACTGCCGCCCACGCTCAACAGCGTCGCAGTTGGGCGTGCTTAAGAAGCCGCTGCCAGCGCTGCCTGAAGATCCGAGTTGATAGTTTTGTATGATGAACTGTACTTATGATGAGAATCTCTCCGATGAGAATTAGCGATCGCACGTGTCTCCGAAGCGTTCTTTACTCGTGCGTTTTCTCAACATAGCCATGTCTGCTCTGTGTCATGACTCGTGTCGAAACTATCGAGATCCACATTCAATCAAACTCGCACATCAGCAGGGTGCGAAGGTAACGCTAGTTGAGGCCAAAGCTATCTCCGGAGTTCTAAGTATGCAGGAATACCTGTCCGGTCCAAGATGTCCTGATCCTTCAGCTCAAAACCAGGCTCTGCGGTATGGGAAGATCTTTCCTAGACCACCAAGGCTTCAAGCGCCCCTTTGGCATAGTCCAACCCCCTCCCGTCAGTCCCGCCCCTCCTCCTGCGCCGTCGATCCATCCCAATTTTTCCCTTTCTTTTGTTGTTTTTTGGTCCACGCAGGGTGAAACCCAACGTAAGCAACGCTGCGATAATCAATACTCTCCCTAGTAGCCGCCCTGTATCTGAACGAAGCTCCCAAGAAGGTGAACCTGAAATAGAGCAAGGGTATTGCAATGCAGATGGCGTACACGTCGCTCGAGTTGTCAAAGATGGCAAATCAAGCCAAGCCAGCGCGATTCCGCGATATTGCATATCAACGTCTTCGGCATCCTGGTGGAATGGTGAGATGTGACCCTGTCACTCCAGGATGTTGTTAGCCGCGCAGTCCCATTGTCCTTCCTAGTGGTGGGCGAAGAATTCGTGCGGCTGGTGGGTGGGCGCCGTCGTAGTCATACTCCTCAAGAGCAGCGAGCCGGGTACCACGGTCGAACTGGGAACGGCGGCGTCGCTGCTCATCGCGGAAATGCTGACCAGAGCTCGGAGTGAAGAGTCCTGGACGAGGGCATATTAGCCACAATGGACATGAGTAGAGGTTGGAAAATGTCGCTGCTTACCGACATGCTCAGCATTCTCGCAGCTTCGCTTCATCTTGGACTGGTTGTCAGGCTCCGAATGGCTCCTCATGGCCGGCAAGCCTCAGGTCTAGGGCCATTGGAGGTGTAGTAAAGCTTAACATGTTAAAAACAAAAAAAGCACACGAAGTGGAATGAGGTGACCCACCTTGGGCCGGTAGTGAGGCGCCCAACATGACGGAGCTGTTGCGGAACTTCTGGACGAGACAATCCTTGCCTTGGATTGCTTAGACAGGTTAGCATGTGAGGATGACACATAGTATCTCTAAACTTACTAGCGTAGGAGAATCTCGGCGACCTTGTCGCTCTTGAAGCAGTTCCAGCGCTGATTGCCGCGCGCATTCACGAACTGGAGCCAGGTTAACTATCAGTGTGATGGCTGGGGAATGCGGGACGGAGAAAAGGATATGTCATACGTCAATGATGTCCAACGGCTGGTCAAGAGTCAGCAAAGAACACGTCTACTGTAGGTGTGCGATATGGGTAACCTACGTCGACGAAGTTGATGAATGCATATCCAACACTAATGATCAATGTCAGCGTGATCCTACCAGTAAAAAGGTACAGATATGCTTACTTGCAATCATTGGCGAAATCAATGCGCAGATACATGAAGTCGTACTTGCCCCAGCTCGACTCGTCGACAATGCGCTTGAGCATGGCCTGGTCGACCTTGTTGGGAATGTTCCGCAGCATGATCTAGATGGGTCAGCTAACATGTAATACTGAGAAATCTGACAAAGTCACCTACAGTTGTCCGAACATCGATGCCATCTCGGATACGGTTGACATCGACATGGTTGTGATGGCCGACGTTGTTGTAGTACGGAGACCGATGGACTCGCATGGCGTTCTGGCGGCGATTATCGAGGCGTCCATAGGGCTGAATGCTTCGAGGACTGGTGAACCCGCCCTGCATTGCCATGGGCGTTGAAGGAGGGGTGGTGAAGAGCGGCGCCAGGATCGGCATGCCCCCTGCCGCCGGGCTCATCGGGGCCATCTGAGCAACACCTTGGCGGCGTGTGGGAGTCTGATCCAGCATGAGTGCCCTCGGACCCGGGGGCGGAAGACCAAGGAAGGAACCAGGGTAAGCGAGTACTGCTGCGGAGCATGGAACCCAACAGGACCTTGGCCGAGACGACCGGGTACCACGAGACCATTTACCTGGTGAGGGGTGGGTGCATGAGCGATACCCTGGAAGGCGCCCGGGACGCTGTGAACGGAGGCTTGAGTAGAGTCGAAGGGAAGGCCGTGGTTCTCAAGTGGCTGAGGCATGGCCGCAGCCAGATCCGGCCGGCCGTGATTCAAGATCAACCGGACACCCTGTTAAGGAGGCAAGTTAGCGAGATGGTTGGGACTGGTAACGAAGTTACTTACACCCAGCGTGGCGCCATTGAATCGACGAAGAACGGAAACGGCGACATCAATGTCACAGAATTCAACCACTCCATGGAATGTGCAATCGTTCAAGCTGCTCTGCTTCAGAAGCGCAAAGACCTCGCCCTGGGTTTCCAGAAAAGTGTGGATGACAGTCTCAATGTGGGCACTGCCCATACTGTCACCCTGACCCAAGGCTGCGATGTGAACTTGACCGTCAAAAAGGGCTTCATCATCCTCTGCCGGGCCACGAACCTGATAGCTCATCAGCACTATAGAGCATGTGACAAAGCCATGTAGATACATACCCTGGAGAACTCAATCGCCGGGATGTACTCGGCACGCCAGCCAGGAGAACCAAGCTGCACGTTGTCATAGGCATTGCGGGCGTCTCGGATGTTGGTGAGGTGCAGGTAGACCTTGCCCTCAATGACAACCGCATTGCGTCTACCCTGCCAAGTCGACCCAAGCCGCTCCAACTTCTATATGTGCTGTCAGTGAGACACCCCCAAAGGAGGGTTAGTGAGCCATACCGCCATGTAATTGTCGACCTCTTCGATGGTGACGGTGCCGGAAGGAGAGTAGATGACGAAGCAGCGAGAAATGCCCAAGTCGACGCTGAACTTGGCAGTGGTCTGGGGTACGAAGAGCTGACGGTTCGCACCGAAGCCCACGTTCAGCCCAGGCGCGGCATTCAGAGAGCCATGGGCGACAAGGGGAACAGAGACAGGACGGAACGCCGAGGCGGTCGGTGACAGCTTCTGCTCGACCTTGGGTACCGTCGTGTTGGAGACGAAGGGATCCTTCTCGGCGGCAGCCGACGCGTTGCGGAAGCCATCGGCGGACTTGACACGGAAATGGAGGACACGCTCAGAGCCAGCGTTCATCAGGCCGAGGGTTGACAGCGGCTTGTTGGACCTGGCCGAGTTCAGGTTGTCATCCGGGGAGAAGACGGTGATTCTAGTCTCGGGTGTGGCCTCGAGCTTATACGACTCGGCACCACCGCTCGATGAGTGGGGAGAGGAAGGGTTGAAAGCTGCATCCCGCACTTGCGCCATGGTGAAAGTCGCGGTGACGACTCTTGTCGCTGTACCTTCTTGGATGGGTTCTTGAGGAAACCAGGAAGTCGGTTACGATGGCGCGTAACCTAAGGTAGAACCTGACGAGGGAGATGAAAATGAGGGGAATTCTCGCGGGTGGCAGGATGGTGAGTTAACGAAGGAAAGAGAGCAGGAGCGCCGATCCAAAAGAGAACTGCAGGAAAGGGGACCGGGCGACGACTTGACCTCTCCAAACTTCCACGCGGAGAAGCTGCCCGGCGTGGAAGGCGCGTGGCAGGGAGACGAGTTCCTGAGGCAGGAAGTTGGGTGTTGTTGCTCCGCGGAAGAATGACAAATCAGCGACTGATTAAGGCAGTCGCAATGATGGGAGTTGCGCAGAGGTTGACCTTGGAGGTTGGTTCTTTCCTTGCATGGAAGAATAAGGAGGCGCTCTTTTCCACAAACAACCCAGGCGAAAAGCCCCTCAAAAAGATTCTGTAGAAAAGAATATTCTTCCTATGCTTGTGTTTGAAATTTATTTTCAAATCGGGCAGAGAATTTGATCCTGTGTGCCTCGGGCAGGGGCCGTCTCAGCCCCAGCGTCTCCGCGCATCTGTGTGCCCGGGCCCGACAGGAACCCAGCCGGCTTTGCCTCTCACTTGAATGGGAGAGAGGGACTGGGGAATGATGCCAGGCCACTGGGGCATATCTTGAACGTAGGTTGTTGGTAAGTTATCAGCGGAAGCACTCTGACCTGGGATTTGTCTTGCGAGACAGGGTGGACCGAAGGGGACCATTGGTGAAGCCACAAGACAAGGCTCCAAGGAGAGAGTGTGACTTGATGCATGGATGGTAGAATCTCCTGTTAATATCAAGGCACGGAAGAGTAAAGAGTGTTTTAGTCCTCTAACGTACTCCAAGCACATCGTCTATGTCTTGAAATCTTGGGTCATGTTACCATGCAGCATGGGGCTTTAATGAAATTCATTATAGCACCCGAGAATCCAAAGTGGTTCAGACAGATGTGACGTTCTTTGACACATTGGCTAGTAAAATAAATATCCTACAACTTACAGAAAAAAGAGACATGCAAATTGCACACATTGTTCCCTGCAGAAGTGAACGTCTATGCCGTTGCTTGGTTCCAGTGTTTTGTTGATGTCAGGGGCAAGAGGTTGCCAAGACATTGTTCACTTGGCACCACTCAGCAGCAGCTGCATTGTCTCCTTTGGCAGAGCACCTGCATCTCAACTAGGGCCGAGCAGTGCTTGGGGTGTTAAGGGATGCAGTCGTCAGCAAAATGAGAGACACACTCTTTTACTCTCAAGATAAAAGCCGGCTACAATAGCTTCCTAATTTCATCCCATGCCACTGGCTACCTGCACACCAACCCGTTCTCTCAGACAAAGAACGCGACAGCAAAGACGCACGGGCCATGCAACTTGCGACGATTCGAAGCGCGACCTGGATCCAACGATTGGCAGCTCGGCGGCAGACAATCTTACAGGGAGAGATAGCTTTAATCCTCGAGAAAGAGCTCTCCCGTGGCGCGCCATTGACCACCATATTGGAATTTTGATAGTCGCTCAAAAAAATGCCGAGGAAAGCCCAGACGTGGGACGACTATGACTCGGCTGTCACCGAGGTTCGTCGCTGCCGTTGGGGCTCTCCCTGACTGAGTGGACTACATGTTTCGTGGTCGTTGCTGACCCCCCGACCATCGCAGATCATCCTCGCGCCATCCGACTCCGAGTTCCTTGACCAATTGATCCCCGTCCTAAAAGATGCCACGACGAGCAGCCGGATCGGGTCACTCGTCCAGAGCCTCACCCAGTACGCCGAGGATCGCGAGGGCGACATCGAGCGCATCGGGCTGACGAAGCACGAGGAGTTCCTGGGTTCCGTCAACCAACTGCAGAAAGTGCGCGAGGGGACCGTGGCCCTGACGTCCGAGATTCTGGACCTCAACCAGTCGATCCAGGCGAGCACTGAGAAGCTCGCTGAGCAGAAGCAGGCCTGGTCAACACACGCGGCGTTCGCCAGAACATCACAGAAGTTTCCAATGCCCTCGAAGAGTCCCTCAAGATCCTCCATGCCGTCAACAACGCCCACGATCTCATCAAGAGGAAGAAGTACTATGCCGCCCTCAAGTCCCTTGAGGACCTCCAGAACGAGTACCTGGTGCCTATCATCCAAACAAATATGCGACCCAGTACAAGCTCGCCGACATGATCCAGAAGTCGATCCCCGCTTCACAGAAAGCAATCTCGGACGCCGTCATGTCGGATCTGAACACCTGGCTGTTCCGGATCCGGGAGAGCTCCCAGTTCCTCGGCGAGCTGGCCTTCTACCACACCCAGGAGCGGAGGAAGAGGCAGATGGAGCGCATCGAGGCGAACAGGGAGCTGGAGCGCTTTAAGCTGAACTCTGCCATTGAGCTGGTCTTTGATGAGAACAATGAGCTCGACATACTCTACAACGAGGCTCTGCAGGTCGACTTTACCCCTTACACGAAGCCTTGCACATACATGTGCCCTCGGGCAGGTCGACAAGTTCCGGAACGAGTACGGGGCAACCAGGCGGCAGCAGAAGGACTTGATTATCCCGAGCTCTGAGAATATTTTCTCAAATGATGACGACGAGAATCTCAAGGAGCTTCTCGAATGTATTGCCGGTTTTGCGATCATCGAGAAGGCGACAATGCAACGTGCGCCACTCGTTCGGTCTACTCTTGATGTGAGTAATCCCTTTCCGTTTTTTCCCCCCCTTTCTCTTCTTTCTTCTCCTGTTTTCTTCTTTTTGTTTCTTCCTTTCCTACCGCACGACCCGCTTCTGACGCTGGAGACAGGTTGAAGAGCTCTGGACTCGATGTGCCAGGCTACCATCCAGATTGTCTCCAGGTCACTGGATGGTGTTGATAACGCGAAGCTTTTTGCACAACATAAAGGACGACATTGCACTGTTCATCGAGACGATGGAGGTGAGTCCCTTCTCCTGCAACATCTTGCAATTTTGGGCTGCAGCTGAGAACGTCTCCAGGGTTGGGGCTACTCCGCCTCGTTGATAAGCAACTTCCAACTTGTGCTGTTCCACAAGTACGCTGAGCTGCTGCAGCCGTTTGCCAAAGAGTTCCAGGAGGTCAGTTTCCCAATCAATGTATTCCGTCCAGTAAACTGACCACTGCAACAGATCGTATCGACGGACGACTACATGCCCATGAATGTTCCGTCACGTGAAGAGTACGATAAGGTCATCGAAGCCACCTGGTTCGTCGACGACAGGTCTGCCGATGAGATCACGTATGTACCCTTGGACCTCTCCCTGGGATCTCCTGCCGTCCGGTCTGACGGCGCGCAGATTCCCCTACTTCTTCCCCTTTTCAAAGATGTACGTCTTGTGCTGTGCAGAGATCAACAAGTTCACGGAGCGATTCTCCAAATTCACCCAAGAGAACTTCGACCATCCAAATATTGTGGACGAGACACTTAGAAGGGTTTGTGGACCCCCTGATTTCAGTGCCTAGCAAGCTCTGACTCGCTTTCTAGACACTGGACGAGCTGCTTACCGATATCGTCTGCGACTCACTTGTCGAGCGGCTGAACTCCCAATATCTGGGACAAATCGTCCAGATTTTGACCAACCTTGAGCACTTCGAGATCGCCTGCCAGCAGATAGAGAAGCGTTTGATTACGGCCCGGTCATCAGCGTCGGCCGGCGCGGCAGTGAGCCTGAGAGCGACAGAGCAGTTCAGGAGTCACAAGAAGACGGCGAGAAGCGCATCTTTGAGCTGGTCAACTCCAAGATTGACGATCTCGTCGAGACGTCCGATTATGATTGGTACGTCAGCGGTTCAAGCTTGTCTGCTTCATCTTGCTTATACACTATCAACAGGACCGCGGTGTCCAAGCCTACCAGCCCAGCAGCTACATGGTTACTCTGACTCGCTTCCTCCACAACATCATGAACTCGACCTCCTCGGCCTTCCGCGTGAGATCAAAGAACTCATCTACTTTGACGCGCTTAGCCATGCAGCCAACAAGATCTTGGTCCGTTCACTATGCTTTCTCTTCTTCCTCTTTCCCTCCCACCTGTTTACTAACCTGTCATCGCAGGCCCTTCCCCTCTCCCCCGACGTGCGCCGCATCAACCCGAACGGCGTGGCCGCCATGACGCTCGACGTGGAGCACCTGGCAGACTTTGTGCGCAAGCTCGACAACGCCTTTATGCTGGAGCAGAACCTGGACGAGCTGCAGCAGACGGTGGCGCTGATGCAGTGCGAGAACCACGACGAGTTTTATGACATTTCCATCCGTAACAAGAAGTATGGGCGGGTGGATGCTATGAACGGGCCTATTTTGTTGGAGAAGTATGTCTTTTTTCCTCCCTTGTTCCTTGCTCAACGGGGGCGAGATGGCGATGGCTGACAGTGGTGTCTCAGACTCACCCAAACGGTCGAGAACCCAACCCGGACGGCGCCGCTCGCTAACTTTGGGTCGCGCTTCGGCTTGAGGTGATGTGATGCCCGCCCTTGTTCTCACGACCGAGACGAATGTTATGACAAAAAAATACCAGCATGTAGATCATGTATGGTCAAATTTGATTTAATGAGGAAAAACGGTCATAATCTGTTCATGATGAAGTAGTACCAAAATCGACACCGCCGCCTGTTTGCCTTACTCAAGATACCATACCAAAACAAGGAATGAAACGCTGGACATACTGCACCTCTGAGACTTGTTTTAGATGAAAGAAACGACACCGACTGCCCACTGGATCCTCCATCCGTCTGTCCACCCGGCCCCTCCATCCACCCGCCGCCGTGAATTTATGCCAGAACCAGATCTCGATCGCATGCTGCCTCACGACAGAAAACCAGGGATTCTCACTCAGGATCCGGCCATCAACCCCATCAACCCGTCCAAGCCATTCAGGCATGTGGCAGAAGCCTCCTCGACAACCTTCGACGTCCGACGCCAACTGAAGCATCATCCCGGCCGGTCATCTACCTTCTGCCGCAGACAGCTCGGCCATACGTCACCCTCTCTGGCATCGTCTCCGCCTCTCATTGCTCCTTCCTCCCCCTACCAACTTCTCGACCTCCGTCTGCCGCAGGAGCGCACGCTTGTCAAGACGATCCATTGCGACATTTCCGAGAGCAACCAGCGCCGCGAGCGCCTTCCCCTAAGAAAATTTGGTGCCTGGTCGTGCGCATTTGCCGACTAAGCGCTCTACTGGGCAAGTTAGCTTGTTTGCCGTTTCAAGGATTGTCGAGGAAGAGGGATTTAACGGAGGATCCAGGGCAGGGCACAACACATACTTGTTGAGGCGGCATCGTGCCGTACGTGTACATGTCATTGACGTCGTACATCGGCGCCTGGGGCTGGCCATACGCGGGCGCGCCTGCCTGCACTTGGCCAGGGTACATGGCCTGCGGCTGGCGGTAGTCGGCCTCGGGGCCCATGTTATGGGCGCCAAGGGAATAGTCCGGGGCAGCCATCGGGTGCTGGCCGGCGTGGTTCGGGGCGCCGACGCCGGGAATCTGGGGTTGCGGGGCAGTGGGCTGGGCGGCGGCGGCGGCGGCAGCAGCAGCAGCCTGGTTGCTGGCCCGCTTGGCGTGGGAGGAGGCTTCCTCGCGCGGGACGATGTCGATCAGGAAGTCGAACATATCGGACTTGGCGAGTGCGGAGGCGATGTCGGAGCGCTGGAGGGTCCGCCGCTTGTTCTCCTCGGCGTGGATCCAGGCGCGCATCGTCAGCTCGGTGATGAAGATGTCGCAGCCTTTGGCGAACAGGATCGGGGCCTCGGCCGAGATCATCTTGACCTCTGGATCGGCCTTCATGACCTTCTTTATCCGTGCAAGTGGTAATTGGTGCATCTTGTAGTCATGCGTGTCGCTCTCGAGGTGGTTGATGGTGTGCTGCCAGTAAGCTGTGAGGACGTCCTTGTAATGCCCCGTCAGGCCCTGGTGCACGTTCGCCCATGTCCCCGTGTACAGCTCGGAGGGCGCAAAGCCCGCGGCGGAAACCTGTGGTGACGATATCAGCGTTGTGCTCGGAGCTCGGAATCAGGGGCAAGAGCACGCACCGCTGCGCTAGCGCCATAATGGCCGCCCAGGCTGAGGTCGTAGACGGGCGGCACCTGCTGGCGTTGCTGCTGGCCGTGTTGGCCGTGCTGCGCCGAGGACGGGTTCTGCGGGTCCATGATGGGTCGCGTTGTTCGGGATATTTCAAGGCTGCAGGGTGGCACTCAAATGCGCAACAAGAACTCCAAGCTGGCGGCCGATTCTCGGGTCCTATCCGGTAACTATCGCTGGGGCTGTCAGTGTGTCTCCGCACTTTCTGCTGCACGCGTTGGTCAGCGACTGCGCAGGGCTTCCTCTCTCTGCTCTCCCAGCCTGCGCGCAATTGTTTACTTTCGCGAGTGTATCAGCGTCGCAACCCCTCCCCTGGATGCCCGTTGATTGGGCGGCGTGATTGGGTGGGCGCGTCTGGGAATAAGGGAGCGAATGGGTGGAGTTCAAAAAGGTTGTTTGAACGACTCGCCGGCTCTCGAGACGCGAGCCACTCAGCTCTCGAAGCGAGGCGTATGAGATGATTGGTGAGATTTGAAATGGACGGATTGGTTCCAGTTGAATGGGTGGAAAATAGACGAATGACGCGGCGGCTGGCGGGAGGAGATCAAGAAACCAAAACTAAACGTACCTGCTGCCTGCAATGAAGCTGTCACGACGCGGGATTTGGACGGGAAAGGTCGAGCTCTTTGAGAGATCGGGGAAGTGGTGATTTGTGCAAGCGGTCAGTCAGCGTTGGAAAGGTTGGGCATCAGCGTGGGCGGACAGCAGGGTGTGGCGCATGGCTGCTCGACGGGCCCAGAATGCAGGCCAGGATTGGTTGCCTTCTTTTTATGGGGGTTTCCAAGCATGCCTAAGCAGTGACAGCTGGCATGTCTCTAGCCTCACTTGTGGCCCTATGACGGCATGGCAAATGGACTTGAAGGCCGAAGTGGCGGTCGCGAGCTCGAGCCAAGCATCATCATTTCTCCTCGGCCGAGGTGCACAGACCCGTTCTGGCGGCCGGCCCAAACAGTCGTGGACCCATCTTGGCTTGGCGGACAGCCCCACCTCAAATTTCTCTTTTCTTGAATTTTTCAATGCAGATCCATCTTCATTCCCTCGAAGCCTTCCACGAAGCCTTTCCCAGTTCTCACACCGGACTGTCGCCTTTGTTCAGGCACCATGGCGGCCAAACTCGGTTTGCCAGACGATGAGATTGATCGACTCCTTGCGGAGGCCGAGGCCCGGCTTTCTGGCAGTGGTACCTCAGATGCTGTAGCTGTCGCGCCTGTCGCGCCTGCCGCGAAGGTCCCAGCAACTGTTGCGGCGCCCGTCGCGGCGACTGCTGGGGAGCAGACAGCCGCTCCGGAAAAGAAGTCCGAGAAGCTATCTGTTCGCGTTCCCCAGCTTGCCCAGAAGAAGAAGGTATGTTGGTTGTTTTCTTCCAAACCCCATCCGCCCACGTGTTCTCTGATGAAAGCAAATCCCAATCTCTATGACGCTGGCAACATCCCGTCATGGGACTCGAGCTGGCACCATAATGATTTTTTTTTAGTTCATAGTTACTCTGACAGAACCTTGTTACTGCTCATTTCTTTGTCTTTGAGGAGGTTGGCCCGTCCAGTGTGCTGACCGAAGGCAGGGACCCAAGGATAACCTCGGCACTGATTGGTACAACATGCCTCGCACCAACCTGACGCCCGAGCTGAAGCGCGACCTACAGCTGCTGAGAATGCGTGACGTGGTCGCTATGGGCAAGCAGTTCTTCAAGAAGGACTCGCGCAAGGACTTCATTCCCGGTACTCCCAGGTCGGCACTATCATCGCCGGGGCTACTGACGGTGTCAATGGCCGCCTGACACGGAAGGAGAGGAAGCGGACGATTGTTGAGGAGGTCCTGTCGACTGAGAACGTCGGCAAGTTCAAGAGCAAGTATCTGGACATCCAGGAGCAGAAGAGGAGCGGGAGGAAGGGACACTACAAGAAGCTGGTGGCCGCGCGAAGGAAGCGGAATGGCTGAAAGCTGTGCGCGGATACGAGCAGAAAATTCCAAGGATAAGGCCCTGGCCAATCTGGCCTGCAGGGAGCACGGCACGCTCTCATGCGCTTCACGCGCCGATGGATTTCACCAGGGGTCTCGGCGACAGCCGGGCCGTTGCAAAGATGCCACGCATCTGAAGACGCCAGCTCCGCTGACCTGGGATTCAGACGGAGATGCAAGCTCGCAGCAGACTGCGAGAATGGGAGCTCCGTTGAGCGGAAGCAGCTCTACCTAAATATCTTAGTCAGGGCGGACTCCGTCCTGCCGCGGCAAAATCAATCCAAACAAACGTCATGCCGAATCAATAATTGTTTGGTTTTTGTGAGAGAGTTGGTTTGAAGGTGGTGTTGGTGATGCTGTGATCCTTGTCCTGAAATTGAGTGGTCATGCGTTATCGATAATAACCCTGGCCCATTTCGCGCCAAAAACTCGGCTGGACCGCGGGAGCATTGAACTTGACATCCACCACTGAATCGAGGGTCACGCAGATATGAATCCGCCGCGGTTAATAAGGCCACTACGGCCCCTGCTCCAGGGGCAGTTGGTGAGTTTGGGGACGGTGCTCTGGCACGCGAACGATATCATCTAACAACCCAATGGCAGCCCCTCGCAACACTCGGGCGGCCGCGGTCGGCATCCCGCGTGCCTCGACCCAGATCCGCTCCTATGCTTCGATGTGAGTAGCCATTTCCATGTCAGTCTGGTAGCGTTAGAATTGCTAACTCGTGTTCCTAATGGTAGTGAGGATCCGAACGCTGTGAAGGAGTCGACAACGAGGTCAGTCAGCCCAGCCCGGCCCATTCCATCCCGAGCCCACCATCCGATCGCCGACCAAGCCCTTAATACTCCCGTCGACAAAGACTAACCTTACTCTCAATAGCGCCAGCACGCCCGCCGCCGCCACCGAGACCGCCGCCGAGCCTACCCCCTCCGAACAGCCCGCCACCCGCGTCTCGCGCATGCCCCTCCCTCGAGGCGCTCTACCTCAAACCGCTGCGGCGCCAGGCCGAGTACGGCGTCCCGTCGTGCGACCTGCAGCTGCGCTCGTATTCGGTGCGCAATCTCGAGTTCTTCTGCGACTTTGCGCTGCGCGCTGCCTACTACTGCGGCCTGCCCGCGTATGGCCCCGTGCCGCTGCCGCGGCTAGTTGAGAGGTGGACGGTGCCCAAGTCGACCTTCATCTTCAAGAAGAGCCAGGAGAACTTTGAGAGGATCACGTTGCGCAGGTTGATTCAGATCCGGGACGGGAACCCGGAGAGCGTGCAGCTTTGGCTGGCGTTTCTGCAGAAGCACGCGTATTATGGGATTGGCATGAAGGCGAATGTCTGGGAGTTTAGTAAGCTTGGTAGGTTCTCTTCTTTTTTGGGCGGGGGATATGTGTGTTCCGGGCTGTGGACAGTGCTAATGGGTTGCTGCAGGCGTCGGCAAGGAGATGGACAAGAACGTCCAGCAGACGGAGAAGCTTCTGGAGGACAAGTGGGAGCATCTTGCCTACATGGAGAGGAAGTCCAAGCCCGGGCGCGAGCAGCAGCCTCCGGCCGAAGATCTGGAGGCATATCTGACCACGGAGAGGCGGAGGATTTTTGGTGGGTACTAGTCGGGATTGCCAGATGGCTGTTGAGTGTACCAGTAAGAGCGGAGAGGTTGAGTAGCATGTACAAATACACAAAAATACCATGGAATCTGACAAGACAGTAAGCTTGCATTATCGAGTCGCAAAAGCGCTCTCTTTGGAGATCCTGGCAACTCTAGCTTCTTGCTGTGTTCTAGTGCCTATTTTGGTGAATATCGTGTTGGCTTGGTCGTCTCCCTTCAGGAGTGAGTAGAGGCGTGCTGTCTCATTAAAAAATTCTGACCCGCAGTGCGGCAGCCCCTTCACGCACACCACAGGTCGACTTGGCAGCATCGACCGCACTGGACCAGCCTCTATGAGCCTCTGTGAACCAAAATTGAGAAGACATCACTCCGAAAGTTCAACTCTCATTCGCAATGTTTCGTAGCTGCCGGGTGGGCCGCAGCGCCTGGCAGTTGACCATTGGGGCGCGATGGCCAGCTCGCATGGTGACAAGGAAGACCACGATGGCCGAAGAAAAGACCGTGACAAACACCGCGACGACGACGACCACCACCATCACAAAAACAACCGCAACCCTCCTCCATGGTACTACGCGCCCCTTTTCAACTGGCCCACCGCGATATAATAACACTCCCGTTGATTCGGTGGTAACCACCTCAACTACCTCAACTACCACTTCCATTTCCCCATCAACCCCATCTTCACCCTCCTCACTCCGGCCTCACACTCGCCTGTCTCTTCATCCATCAGTAATGAAGGACTCGACGGTTCCCTAGCAAACGGGGAACTCACTCCGACCATGGCGGGAAATAGCGGACAGCCAGCACCATCGGACCTGCAACCGAGAGTCATCTTCTCGGGCATTCAGCCGACAGGCATACCACATCTTGGAAACTACCTCGGCGCCCTGCGCGAGTGGAAGCGCCTGCAGGACGAAGCAGAGCCTGGGACAGCCCTGATCATCTTCATCGCCGACCTACACGCCATGACTGTGCCCCGATCCCGACAAGCCTTCATGCTGCAGAGATACCAGATGCTGGCCGCCCTGCTGGCCATCGGGCTCGATCCGGAGCGCTGCACCATTTTCATGCAGTCAGACGTCCCGTCCCATGCGGAGCTGCAGTGGATTCTGAGCTGCAGCGCGTCCATGGGCTACCTGTCGCGCATGACCCAGTGGAAGGTAAGATGCCACCAAGCAAGGCAAGCACGCAAAAATAACAAAGCACTGGATAGCTGATTCTGGCGCGCAGAGCAAGTTGGACCTGAAACAGGACGCATCCCTGGAGAGCCAGGAGGTGCGCCAGCAACTGAAGCTGGGTCTCTTCTCGTACCCCGTCCTCCAGGCCGCCGACATCCTCGTCTACCGCGCCACCCACGTCCCCGTGGGCGAGGACCAGCGCCAGCACCTCGAGTTTACCCGGGAGTGCGTCACAAACTTCAACCACACGTACAACACGAACTGCTTGGTCGCCCCCCAAACCCTCCTTTCCCCCTCGAGGCGTGTCATGTCCCTCACCAACCCGAAAAAGAAGATGTCTAAATCGGATCCCTCGCCCAAGTCTCGCATTCTCCTCACCGACCCGCAAGCGGAGATCGAGAAGAAGATCATGAAGGCTGTGACCGACTCCCTCGGCCCCGTGACGTACGACCCGGACGGCAGGCCCGGCGTCTCGAATCTCCTCGAGATCCTGGCCGCCTTTGATCCGCAGCGGCGCTCCCCGATTCAGCTGGCCGAGGAGATGCGGGGCTGTCAGGTTTCCGAGCTGAAGGGGGTCCTGGCGCACGTTCTCCGCGAGGAGCTGGGCCCGATCCGGGAGAAGTTCGAGGAATACTACGCGGACAGGGAGCTGTTAGATAGCGTGAGGAGGCGCGGTGCCGAGAAGGCGGATCGGATAGCCAAGAAGACGATGATGCTAGTTTCGCGATGCCGTCGGGCTGGGGTACAAAGGACTATGAAACCCCCGGAAATGAAGGGCGTTGGTGGGCGGCTCTAGAGAGTATATGTACGATATAGAGATGGAGCGTGTGTCAATACCTTGTAGATCACAAACATAGAACGTCTGGATTATTATTTTTGTCAGTTCTCCACGCGAGACAAGTCGGTATACCATGTCCCATCAGCGGATCGCCCCAACAAGTGGGAGGCTCCTATTCTGCCTTGGATTCCTTTCCTCTTTGTTCAAGCCATTCAGGGACTAGTCGCAAAACTGCAATGTTCCTTCTGACATGTACCATGGACCACCGCTTGATCACACCTCTCCTCGGCCCTCACCGTTTATTGTTGCGCCCTCATCCTCCGTCTACCACCGTTCTTTCATTCCCAAGCCTGGGTAGGTCCCCCAGCTCGAGATAGGCGAATAAACGTCAAAACCAGGACAAAATGGACAAGAAGATTTCAGATCTTCAGGCCAGGGTATCTCGTGCTGGTCTCAGTGGCAACGAGGGCAAGAGAACGAGACGAGATCGCTTGACTCTTTTCAAAGGAATGCGCAGATTCCTCCAAGTTGGAAATGATGTAGCAATACCAAAGCATCATGTTGTGGGTTTGCTTTTCTACCCGTCGCCACATTCATCTCATTTCCGCCCGTGTCCATCCACACAGGACGCCGTCTACCAGACGTAGGTGGGTAGTCTAGATACTCACTACCACTATCCAGACTTTTTCTTACTCAAACCCGCACACGCGCCGATCCATCATCACATCGTTTGCCTGCCATTCCCTGCTTGCTGCTAGTCCCCCTCACTCATCCACTCCAACCCGATAACCCCCTTCCTCCCCCCCTCAAAATAACAATACCTCACTCACCCCATTCCGCCTCTCCTCCTCCCGCCCTGGCAGCAGCACCATGGCGTCGCAGTTACGAAACATACGCGAAATTCGAACCCCGACACGCCATCCAAAATTCCCGCACTACATCCCTCGTCTGACGCGCGCCTCTCAGCCTAGTGTGTCCCAGTTATGTCAGCGCAGTCCTCTCATTCTTCTTTTTCTCCCAACCAAACCCCACCCCTGCCTACACACACACTCGCAAAGCTGACTCGCTCCCTCCCCCACCACCACACCTATGCATGAAGAAGAAAGAAGCGAAGAAAAAAACTTACCCAATAACCCTCCTCAAAAACCCCATCCTCTCCTCCTGCCCGACCCTCTCAGCCCCCAGAAAAGGATGCGCCTCGTCAAACAGCGCCTGGTGAAGCCAGGCCTGGGCCTCGACGCGGGTCGTCACAAGCTTCTTGAGAGGCTCGCACAGCTTGTCGAGCTCGGAGCGGGCGGCCTGACCGCCGATGTTGTTCACCAGGGAGCGGGCGAAGAGAGGGCCGAGGTGAGACATTGCTGTGGAGATGGCGGAGGAGAGAGGTTCGGGTTGGGAGGGGGAGGGGGTGAGAGGGATGAAGTTCGCCTGTGAAGGAGGGAATGGGTTGATGGTTAGCTATGGGGTTGAAAGCGGGAGTGGTAGAGGATAGAGGAGAAGGGAAGACGTGGTTGAATAATAAAGGGAAAACAGGAAGTGCAGTAGCGGGAGGGAGGAAGGGGTGAGGGGACCGTACCCAAAACCGGCCGCCGTCCCCTTCGGCAGCGGCTCCTTCCCGTCCAGCACCTTGATGGTAAAGAGAAGAAGAACTCGAGCAGCGGAGCGAGGTGCGGGTGGAACAGCACGTCCGGGTACTTGGACATGACCTTGTCGACGAAGCAGATCCCGTTCTGGGAGATCTCCGTGTCGGCTTCGGGTTCTGTCATCATTCGTGAGCCACCGACTCAAACTGTATGATAGATAGAGCAACCTACCCGGCAGCCCCTGCAAAATAGAAATCACCCACGGCAACAGCCTAGCCAGCTGCGCTGGTATGTACACCTTCGGGCCGCGGTACAAACTCCCCACGAACGAGCACGCCGTGCTCAGCAGCGTGCCCACGCGGGCGTCTCGAAGCGCTGCTGCACGAAGTAATCCGTGACCATGTCCGGCGGGAAGACGAACGGCCCGGGCTGCGTCTCGGAGAAGCCTGCGCGAAAGATGTTGCAGATTATTTCAACCACCTCGCCGCTGGTGTTGAACACCCGCTGGACCTCTATCAGAACGTGCATGATGTTGTTTGTAGGCTGGAGAGGCGAGTGTTGGCGTGGGGAGAAGGCGGCTCGCTTTCGAGATCGACGGGGTGTTTCCTTGACGTCTTGTGCATGCCCTTGGCCATGCTGGCGAGGCAGCGCATGGAGCGAGGGCGATTTGGAGTGCGATCTCCTGGACTGGTGGGACGGCTTGTGTGTTTGGCGGGTCGAGACCGCGAAGGAAGTCTGGGTTCTGGAGGTTTAGGAGACTGGTTGTGCTTTGAGCTGGACAGCCAGCTCGAAATCCTTCTTGAGAATGCTGTAGAGCTCTTCGAACGTGTTCAGCCTCTCAGTTTCGTCACTGATGGCTTGAACGATGGAAGCAACCGACAGAACGATCCTTTCCTCGGCCAAGGAATCAAGTACCTGGCTGCTGCGGATGGTCTGGTAGTGTCTGATGAACGCGCCAACCTCCCCAGTGAGAATGGAGCGGCATGAAGACAGAGGGTAGAGATGGACCGCGCCGAGGGTCCTCCAAGAACAGAGTCGCCCACGGCAGCAAAGAGCAAATTCAGTGCGTTCGGCAGGTACTGGGCGTTGCGCTCAAAGTACTCGCAGTACCGCTCGATCAGCGCCAGGCCCGTCTGGCGGAGACGCAGGGGAATAGGACCCTGCACTTGACCAAGGAGATCGAAAAAGGGAGATGCAAAGACCTTGCTTAGCTCGTGATCAAACTTGGCATCCTCCGAGATGCAGTCAGAGAGAGCACCAAGGCAGAAGGCAGAAGCCTCGAGCTCCGCCCAGGATTGAATCGCAAGAGCCTGGTGGAAGAGGCCAGCAAAGAAGGAGACATATTCAGCCCTTCCAGAGTAAAGACTGACTGCAACATGTCCGACACGTCCTTCCTGGCCTCACCAAACGCCACGCGCTCGGTCGAATCCCATTCGGCGAACGTCCTCGGCGGGCGGCCAGCGGATCTTGCGCCAGCAGTTCATGACCACCGCCTTAAGGTGCTGCTCGGCGTAAGGGCTTCCAGGTCTGCGCTGCTTCCTCGTCCGAGTACATGGAATCGGTCATCGTCTCAATGAAGGTAGACCAGAACTCGACGCGGGCACGAAGATTTGGTCATCGCCCACGAGATAGCCGTCCGCGGCAAGGAGCCCACTAAGACTCTCCAGGAACCGCTGGGACCGAGCGTCGGTGCTACGCATGAGATCCTGCACTTTGGCGTCTCCGTAGGCCAGCATCAGCAGGCCGAATGAGATACCGTCTTCTGAGTGGCTCCCATGAATGAGGCGCTGGTAATGCTCGGCAGCCCAAGGGCTTTCGAACAGCGCGGCGAGGTCGGCGTATTGTTCGTCGGTGAAGAAGGAGGAGTAGTTGACAAGGACGTCGCTGAACAGCTCGGCGGTAGGCTGGAAGAACTCTTCGTCTGCGAAGCAGTTGATGGCGGGACCAACGAGCTGCCTTAACGGGGCGACCAGGTCCGGGATGGGAGATGCTCGCTGGGCATACAAGATCCAAGCCTGGGCCGGGTTAGGTTTCTCAGGACTTCAGGCGTTGCGCGTTTGAGCTTACCTGGAAGCAGGAAAGCGCCTCTCCTTGGGTCTTCGGATTAGGATGGTCCTGCGGCGGAGAGAAGCCGCGGGCGAGGAGGCAGGCAACATCGGGACCGTTCTTGACAAGACGGCCGTGTACTTGGATACTATTCTGAGTCAGTTTGGAAGCCCCATACGCGGACATAGTTGGAATACTGACAATTTAGGCGCATTCATGTCGTCTTGCCAACCTCCTCGACAAACGACGTGGCGAACCAGATGGCTACCCTCAACTTTTGGCGGTCAAGCTTGCTAACGAGGATCTCTGTCCCGAGTGCATCGTCCAGGGCTTCCGGCGGCGCGCCCCGACCGAGATCCAAGCAGTAAACAAAGTGGCGGATGCAGCTGGGCCATATGTGGGAGAAGTTCATGAAGGTCGCGAGGGCGGTGCACAGCTTCTTGGTCACGAAGCACCGGCACCATCAGCCAGCGACTGGATGACCCAGCCGATGATGCTCTCGAGCAGGCCCTTTGCATCGTCTTCGCTCAGACCCAGCTGTGCCATTGTCAGTGTATCATTCCCAGACGAAGGGGAACAAGGATGCATGCCTGTCTCGGTTGAGCTTGATGAGAGTCAGGGCAGCATAGAACCTGATGTTGTCCTCGCGGTGCGCGATCAAGCTCTGGGCAAGCTGCCATCCCTCGGGGGATCTCTGGAGCCGATGGAGGACCTCCTGAATTTTGGAGATGGTCTCGGGGAGTTTGGTTGGAGAGGGCGCGGATTAACTGCCGTGGTTAGCGAGCAGGTCTCGTTCTCGACCGGACAAACCCACTCACTGCTTCGACCTCTGCGAGGCTCGTCGGTAAGGAAGCTGTTCCATCGACCCATCCGCCATTCTGTCAGTCCTCGCCTGCTTGCTTGCTGGTGTTGGACAAGGGTGTTGGAATTCCCCAGCCAAGAAGAGGCCCAAAAACGGACCCTGACTCTTCAACGTCACCTGCGCTCCCTGTTGTTGGCCTTTGGAGCTCACGCCTCAACACGAGCGAGGGTTTCTGGATTGTGCAAAACGGAGAGCCGTCTGCTTGGCGTTTTGAGGCGTACCTCACGAAAAAACAATTTCTGCGCGGAGGCCAGCCTTTCTGAGAGCTGCCTTGGCTGGGTCTCGCCTTGGGAATAAGTCGACGACCACACCGACCAACCAGAGCTCCAGCTTTGAGGTGTTGCGAGCGCCGGCAATTATGCATTTAACGTGTATTGTATGCATCAAGTCAACACTATCTAACTACTGTCTGGCACTGCCTCTGTGGAACCGCCTGAAGCATCGCTGGAGCAGCGGCGTCACCAGCGCCTCTGACGACCCCACCTTGTAGCAGCAAGGCAAGGACACGACGAGTTGGTAGCGGTAGCGGCTAGGTAAGTACGGGTTGAGTGCTCATGCACCTGGTCCAATTCCGGCCTTGCGTTTTTACACGTCCCTTTTCGAGGAATTTCAGGGTCTTAGACACCAAGAATGGAATGAGCCACTTCCCCTTATGACCATTAGCTACTCGTCCTGTGAGGGCGGCATGAGGATGGAAGGCGTAAAGCAGGGAGTCGCCCTCCCCAACCACTGCAGTTCCCCAATCTGGCGAGGGGCAACCACTAAGAGCGGGCAAAAGCGGGGCTTCTCCACTGCAAAGCAGCACCGCAACACCTCGAATACCCGCCCTGCAGCGGACGCTCATGCTGTTAAGGTACCGTAATTGCCAGACACCTGCTGCTCCGTTCTGGCTCTGTCTTGGAGCCACCACGGTCCGGTCGACCTTCCCTCAGCCAACCCATGCGCATATCTGGGCCCGACACAGCTCGACAATATCCGCCCTGCTACGAACCTCCCCAGCCTCGTTCTCCCGGCCTTGCCAACCAGCTTCATCCATCGCCCTCTTCCGCACCAAGAGGGGACTCTCCCAAGTTTCTACTCGCTCTCAGTCGAAGAGATGGAGACGGTCAACACTACCGCCCGGCTGGCCGCCCTGCGGTCGCTCATGAAGGAGAAGGGGGTTGACGTCTATGGTATTCCAGCTCCCCCGCGGTCGTCGACCTGATAGCTGAGAACCCCCGCAGTTATCCCTTCCGAAGACAGCCACGCCTCCGAGTACATTGCCGCTTGCGACGCTCGCGTGCCTTCATCTCAGGCTTCACCGGCTCTGCAGGCACCGCCGTGGTCACCCACGACAAGGCCGCCCTCGCCACCGACGGCCGCTACTTCAACCAGGCCAGCAAGCAGCTTGACAACAACTGGCACCTCCTCAAAACGGGCATGCAGGATGTCCCGACATGGCAGGAGTGGGCTGCCGAGGAGAGGCCCGGCGGCAAGACGGTGGGTGTTGATCCCGCCCTGATCCCGAGCTCCGTCGCCGAGAAGCTCGACGAGAGCGTCAAGAAGAGCGGCGGTGCCGGGCTCAAGGCCGTCAGCGAGAACCTGGTGGACCGCGTCTGGGGAGCCGACAGGCCCGCCCCCCCAACAACAGGATTGTGCTTCTGTCGGAGAGGTACGCGGGCAAGGACACGGCAAGCAAGCTGGCAGATCTCCGTAGGAGCTGAGAAGAAGAAGGCCGCTGGCTTTGTCCTATCGATGCTGGACGAGATCGCGTGGCTCTTCAATCTCCGCGGTAGCGACATTACCTACAATCCCGTCTTCTTCTCGTACGCCATTGTGACACAAGATTCCGCGACGCTCTACGTCGACGAGTCCAAGCTTACCGGCGAGTGCCGGAGCTATCTAGAGCAGAACAAGGTCTCCGTCAAACCCTACGACACGTTATTTGACGACGCCAAGGCCCTGGCTAGCGCTGCCGAGGCCAGCGCAGCTGAGACCCCGAAGAAGTACCTTGTCTCCAACAAAGGCTCGTGGGCCCTGAAGCTGGCTCTTGGGGGCGACGAGTTCGTCGAGGAGATCCGGAGCCCGGTTTGGCGACGCCAAGGCGGTCAAGAACGACACTGAGCTGGAGGGCATGCGGCAATGTCACATTCGGGATGGTGCCGCGTTGATTGAGTTCTTTGCCTGGCTGGAGGACCAGCTTATCAACAAGAAGGCGGTCATCGACGAGGTGGAGGCTGCCGATAAGCTGGAGGAGTTCCGAGGGAAGCAGAAGGATTTTGTCGGCCTGTCCTTTGACACGATTTCGTCGACAGGACCGAAGTGAGTATTTTGTGTCTCGAAGTGACGGTCTCCGTCTGGTACTGACGACTCCAGCGCTGCCGTTATCCATTACAAGCCGGAGAAGGGGGCTTGCGCAACCATCGACCCGAAGGCCATCTACCTATGCGACTCTGGCGCCCAGTATCTCGACGGCACAACGGACACCACCCGCACCCTGCACTTCGGGACGCCCTCCGCGGAGAGAAGAAGGCCTACACGCTTGTGCTGAAAGGCAACATTGCGCTCGACACGGCCATCTTCCCCAAGGGCACGACCGGCTTTGCCATTGACTGCCTGGCCCGGCAATTCCTCTGGTAAGGCATAACTCCTCAATCTTATCCGGCGACACAGGACTGACTGCTTCACAGAAACAAGGCCTCGACTACCGCCACGGCACGGGCCACGGCGTGGGCTCGTATCTGAACGTGCACGAAGGGCCCATCGGTATCGGCACGCGTAAGCAGTACGCCGACGTGGCGCTGGCCGCCGGCAACGTGCTGTCGATCGAGCCGGGCTTCTACGAGGACGGCGCCTACGGCATCCGCATCGAGAACCTGGCGATCGTGCGCGAGGCCAAGACGGAGCACTCGTTCGGCGACAAGCCCTTCCTCGGCTTCGAGCACGTTACCATGGTGCCGTACTGCAGGAACCTGATTGATGAGAGTCTTCTGACGGCCGAGGAGAAGGAGTGGTTGAATAAGAGCAACGAGGATCAGGAGGAATATGGAGGGCAGGTTTGAGGGGGCGGACATGGAGATTGCGAGGCGGTGGCTGGAGAGGGAGACGCAGCCTTTTTGAGGAAGCGGCTGAGAATACATTACGGCGGAAGTCTAGTACACAGTATTGGTCTGGTCTAGAAGGACATGAACGCCGAGAGGGCAAACGCGATGGCAAAGGACATCTTGAAGGCCGTGTGCTGGTTCAGCGCCGCCAAGATGCGGGACGAGCTGGCGCGCTCTTTGAGCTTGAGGTAGGACACGAGGTCTATCCCGTTGAGCGCGGCGACCTGCAAAGAGGAAGGGTGTCAGTCTTCGCATTGGATACCTGCATTGTAGCGCGGTGCGTAGAGCAGCAACTTTGAACTTCGAATAGCTCCATGAACCGTGGGAGAAATGTCGAGCAGACCAGAACACACCTGGATAACCACCATCGCAATACCCGCCAGCAGCACCAGCGTCTTAGAGAAGACGCTCACCAGTAATCCCGCGAGGAACCCTATTCCAGTCAGCCATCACTATCCCTTTTACCTTTTCTTCCTCGTTTCCCTTCCCGCCTTCCCATTTCTCTTTCAAAATGCCTTTCCCTTCCCCATGCCATTCCCGTTGCTCACCGGCCCCTCCGCGATTACAGTCCCCATCTCTCTCTCTCTCTCTCTTTCCCTATCCGCCCATGCTCTTCCCCATCCCCATTCCATCCTCCTTAGTCTTTTTCCCCACCCACCCCTCCTCCCAACCGCACATCGCCTATGGGACGACATAGCCACAACAAAAAAGAGAATAAAGCAAAAAAAATAAAACATACCCGATAAACTTCCCCCGCTCAAACCCCTTGACCGTCTCGCGTCAAGCCATTCGTCACCTTCCTTTCTTTTCCGATCCCTCCCAGTGGCCAGGTACGTGATTGAGAAGCCGGAACTGGGACAGAGTCGAAGGCCATGGGACGCTGGTGGTGCAGGGCGAGCACACCGGTCGTGAGGGTCAGGGTCAGCGGGAGGGCGTGGTGCGGCCGCGGGCCCGGAAGCGCGGGCCCAGCGTGCGGGCGAGGGCGGAGGCGCGGATGCCATGGATCTTGTTTCTTGTTGTTTGGTTGGGGGGTAGATGGAACACGGGTATGGGCTGAGGTGGTGGTAGTAGTAGTAGTGTGAGTGTGTTTCCGGTCTGCTTGCGGTGAGGCGTGAGATGGTCACTTCACCGAAGACTTGCCGATATCAAGCTTCCAAAAGGTGCTTGCGTGCAAAGTGTGGTCCGAGGTGTTTGGTTATTGATGAGGCTGACAGGGATGAGCAGTGGACTGTAAGCCGGTGACGTAATCGGTAGGATGTCACTGGACGGCGCGATGGGTTCGCGTCGTGGCGACGAGTCTGGTGTGGTTGCCAATGGCACGCGGGATTGGAGATACCTACTCGTTGGCGCTACAAGATGCGACAACATCGCACGCTGCCGCCTTCAAGGCTCTGTTCTGCATAGTTTATTCTGTGACAAGCGAGCAAAGGTGTGTGAATGTCAGTGGGCCTGGTTAAGGCCCTCTCTCTACGTAGATTTTATATGACCTGTTGCTAAGCTGAATCTGATGATAGCGGCGGCGGCGAGAAGGACGCTGACGGCGAGGAGTGCGTTATAGGTGGACATGTGTGTACATAGTTGAGCGAGCACTGTGTGCTGGAAACGTGAGAATGCTTTACCGCCTAGCTTCGGCATGCTCGCTGCTTGAAGCGGCTGTTGCGAGAAGAGTGGTTCTCACACTTCAGATCATAAACAACCGGTCTGCACCCTTTATACTTGCCTTGCCAACACTTCGTGATGGCGCTGCCGACCGCTCCCAGAGACTTGGTCTCGGGAGATTTACCCTTTGAGTAGCAATCGAATATCATCTCGTTGGACAGCCCGGCGCATCGCCGGCTTTCAGTCATCAATTCGTAGATGGTGCAACCGAGTGCAAACAGGCCAGCCTCGACTGACAGCAGGGAGACGGGACGGCAGTAGCTCGCCGCAACTCCAATGAGCAGCGGGGAGCCATCCAGGAATGAACCGACGAGCTTCGCGTCCAGGCGCTTGTCGAGGAACACATTGTGACGATACAGGTCTCCATGGGTAAATACCGGATTGATACACGAAATCAAGGGCTTCGGCAATTTGAGAAGCCCAGAGCATTCGTCTCCTTTCGTCGGCCGGGTGGTCGTCAAGATACGAACGAACGTTGCCGTACAGCGCATACCCGTGGCGAATGCCATTTTCAAACGGTCCGTGATACGCCGAGACCCTTGTGGCCGTCACATTGAATGAAGCGCTCATATACATCTATTCTCTCGTGATGGCCTCTGAGTTATCCTCATCGCGGGGTACCCTGACGACAGTATCGGTGGAGCGGTCGAGGAGTACCTCCCGGTGGTGCCATAAGCGACGAGGTCCTTCATCTCAAACCCGGGCGGCCATTGTATCTCGCCAATCTCGGCCGACATCTTCCAGGGCGGCGATCGGAAACACAAGTTCTATACCACTTTTGTCTGTTAGACCACTTCCATGTGGTAAAGATTCACTTTGAGAGAACAGCCGAACACACAGCAAGCCTGACTGTGGTAGTGGTTGGGAAAGGACCTGGTCTTTAAGGCGGGCTGTTTAAGGCAGGCGGTGAAGGCAGGCATAGCTTTTGCCAAGCTCTGCTCCACAAGGCGCAACCTGCACAAATCAAGTGAGCGCAGTTGTTGTCAAGGTCCGCGTCAGACGCGTCTTGCTGACCCTCCCCACCACTCCCAAATCTCCCAATCATTTCGCCTCGATTCGTACAATTGTCGACAGTCGCCCGCCATCCTTCACTGCTCAGAACACTTGGGGGCTCGTCAGCATTTACAGTACGATAATCCAATATGCCTCGACCAAAACGGACACGGGCCGTCGCGACGCGTCAGCAAAGGCCCCTTCGCCCGCGCCAGAATCGTCGGCGACACCGCCCGCTGCGACTCAGCCGGCCAATACCCAGCCCGACTTTCCCGCAGCGATATTTACGATGTGAGCGACCGCGAGAAGGAACGCATCAGGCAGCGTGTTGCTGACGCCGTCGAGGCCGACGCACACAGCCCGCCGCCGTACCCGTGCATCCCAGCACCTGAAACTCAACCCGGGGCAAGCGAAGGCGTTGCAGGACTCGAGGCAACGGAGGGACGATGCAATGAACCGGCTCGATGATCTGACCTCAACCTCGCGACCGGACCATGCAGACAGCCCCGACATCGAAAACAGTCGGAGGGAATCAGTCACAGAGCCCCAGCCCAGATTAACTGACGTGTCTGGCTTGGATCTGGACGATGATTTGTTTGCCAACCTGGACGACAGCCTGGACGGCACCGAGGACGCGACCGAGGAGAGCCGGACCGGCTACCGCTCGGCCGACACGTCATCGTTCAACGTCGCCATGTTCAAGCGCCGACCTAGGCAGTCGAGCATTGCCGGACGGGACGACGCGCCGATTCGGCCGAGCAGCAGGGGACAGAACACACCGAGTATTAGCACAACACTGAACTTCGGGAACTTCAGGCGACGTGCGCGCGAGCCCAGTATCCTCGGGACGGCGCGAAAGGCTCGGAGGGATCGGTCGCAGTCAGTGGCTTCCCAAGCTTCTCGAAATGCAGGTATCTTGGGCGATGCCGATGACTCTGGGCCGGAGGGCGAGTCGACCCCGCTCGATAAGACGAGGAGGCAGACTCGCCCGTCTGTCGCAGCCACGGGCGCAGGAGAAGGGTCACCCGTTTTGCCGTCGCGGAAGAGGAAGTCTCTGGAGAGCCACGAAGACGGCCGGGAGAAGAGACCTGCGGTTGGGGGAGAGGCTGCCCGCGCAGAGGCAGAGGAGATCCATCAGTCGATCGAAGTTGACATGGAGCCTGAGCTGAGCCCAGTTCGCGGTCGGACCTTGGAGAGGGAGCGCTTCTCGACTCCTTTCCAAGAAGACGATCCCGACATGGCGCCTCCGCTCAGCAGCTCCTCGGAAAGCAACAGCCCCATCGCCTGGCCTTCCATTGACACCCTCGCACACCGCACATACACCCGCCGGCCACTGCCCAGAGCCTTGAAAACACCAGAACTGGACGACGATTCCTCCTCCGATCTCTCCTCTCCCCCATCCCTAACCCATTCCCCCAACTACCCCCCCGCGGCAAAGGCAGCTTCCAAGAAGAAGGCGGCCCTGCGCAAAAGAAAGTTACCACAGCCGATCTGACCTCACTCCTCCCTCGCCGTCGGGCCAAGGCGTCTACCCGCACCGGCGACAGCACCGGTCCCTTTGATCTGGACGCGTCAGATGACGACCGCTACGCAGTCGACAACGACGAAGACGAGCTCTCCTATGTTGACTCGCGGCCGCGCGGAGGAGGAAGCAGCCGCTGAGCAAATCAGCGGCATCCAACCGGAAAGGCAAGGCTGCTGAGGCGGCGAACGGCGGCGGTAAGAAGCGTGCCGTGCGGACGTATGGATCGATGAACGACGATAAGGAGAATGAGGAGGTTGAAGAGACGATTGTGGTCGGAAGCGGTGATGAGGAGATGGCGAGGAGGCAGAGAAGGAGCGCCTGACGAGGAGACCAGCCAGATGATGAGGGAGCGGGCTTGGCGAGGAGCTGCAAAGGCGGCGAAGAAGTTTAAGGAGGTGGATAAGTGGGAGTTGTCGTTCGAGGAAGTAACGCATAGTTCGTCGCCGGGCCCGGATGCGCGGTGAGGGCTGCCACCGAGACGGCGTTGGCTGGATGTTGCTTGTTTAAGATGATAGGCTTGGTTCTTTCACGGCCACGAAGTGGATAGCCGGCAGGGTGGTTATATTCTGTTTGGAGGACTTGCACTAGGTATCAGCGTTTGCTTAGGGTCGACCGCAATATTAGCTCTGGAAAACCAGAGATCCTTCTTCGCATTTCGTAATCGTCATATATACGTCCGCCATGCTCGTGATCTGAGTAGCCACCAGTGCTTCCGAACGCCGACGCCAATATGATCCCACACACAATATCTGTCTATGACTTCGACGCCAAGCAGACACTCTCCAGCGAGTGCTCAACCACAGGGAGCAAGTTGGCGACCTGGTTCGAGTCCCTCAGCGCGACGGTAATAGCGTCCGGCATCAAGCCGTTCATGTAAAGATTCTGCCTCTTGTCAGCATCCAGACCCTCCGAGCCCTTCAACAACGGGGCACCCACCCTCTTAACGTTCTCAAACCCGTCCTCCCGTGCCTGTACTCCCTAATCACCACCTCGCTCTCAAAATCCACATACACCCTCGTATCCCTCACCCTCACCACCACCCCATCCAGCCTCATAAACAACCGACACAGCAACAACATCCTCTGCTCCATCACCCTCACCTTCACGCTCATGACGCTTATCCCGTTGTCGTCCAACTCGCTCTCGTACAACACACTCGTCCGCAAACAAGATCGGATCCTCCTCTTGAGCAACTCAACAGGTATCTGCTCCTGCGTCGTCTCCAACCCCCAGCTCCTCTTCGTACCGTCCCCATCCCCCTTTTCCTCACAAGCAGCAGGCCTGACCTCATCCCCCAGGTACCTCGCCGAATAGCTCCAGTCAAACGGCCGCACCACCTCGCTTATCCCCGCGCTCGTCTTCTCCGCGAGCTGCTCCACTCTGTCGCGTACGCGACCCGCAGCATCCCCGCCTCTCCCGTCTTGTCCACCGTTATCGAGCGCGGGCTCGGCGCTAAACGAAATGCTCCATCCCGACGCGGGGTGGGTGATGGAGACCAGGTTATCGCCAAGATCATCTCGGGACGGGGATGCCCAGGCGAGCGGAGAGCGCGTCGATCGGCCCAGCCTTGAGGATCGGCAGCTTGCGGGAGGTGATGGTGAAGGTACGCTGGGTGTGGGTGCCGTTGCGAGGGCGACATCGGAAGGGGAAGGGGGCTTAATGAAGGAGATCGGGGGGGATGTGGCGGTGGTAGTCGTGGTAGTCGTGGGGCGGGATCGTTGGGTTGGTGGGGGGTCCATTTTCGTGGATGAGAACTTGTTTGGAGGGTTGGGGTCGTGCGTTTGTTTTGCGAGAAGAGAGGAGGAGGAGGTGGTGGTGGTGATGGTGGTGCGGTCGTTGTGGAATGGATGGAATGCGGGGCGCGCCGTTGAGATTGAGAGTCGCAGGTTGGGTTCAGTATTTGCAATTAGAATGTATCAGTAGTTACAGGTTCTTCACGCTATGATCTCGTAGGCTCGGCTGGGCGTTGGCCTTGACGTTGGAGGTTGACTTGCAGGGGGCGAGATGGTTGCTCAACCGTTACTTCCATGGTGTTTGGTGGGGTAGCGGGGCAGGGCAACGGGCTGTTCCAGCGCTTTGGTTTGCTCCCTGCATCTCCGCAACCTTGGGCTCAATCGCAGGTTGCTGACCTGAGCAAAAAGGAGAAAGAGGGGAAAAAAAGAAAAAAAGGAAAAAGGAAAAAGAAAAAAATCGTTGCGCTCGCGGAAAAGTTTAACTCTTCACGTAATCCTCAAACGCTTCAAGGCCCAGGTACATGCACAGTGATTACTTCCAACATCCAACTACTTACCCATTGCTTTCCTTACACACCTATCCCAAGCCTTCTCCACGGGTTTCTTCCACTTAAGGTTATCGTAGTTGACGTGGAATCCAGTTGTTTGATTTCATGGAATGTGTTCTCCCTTGCCGGGTCCCAGCTTGCTCAGCTCCCGGAAAGTGGGACAGCAGTGTCTATGGTTGCCCGGCAACCACCACCCCCATGGCGGGTAAATAACCCCAATCTCAGCTCGACCATCCTTGACTCCGATTGCAACTGCGGGCCAGACCTCGACATCTATCTTTCTGCCGTCATCAGTGTCGACACTCCATTTCTCACTTCCAACACCTCTTCCGACCACCACGCAATGGCGACGCGAACGCTGGAAGCCCGCTTCGAGCGGATGTCGGTCAACGACGAAAACGATCCGGCGAGACTGGCCGGCTGTACCAGAAGACGAAGGTATGCACTGGGACGGTCTACAGAAGACCGGAAGTAGCTGACACGTTCGAGACCATTGGGTCTGCAACCCAACTCTCCATAGCTCCGCTCGGCCTGGCCTTTACAAGGTCGCCCTGCAGTCACAAAGCGCCAACACCGTCACTGCCACCGTCACCCTCCCCTCGCAAGCTGCCCAATGGAAGAGCTCCGCCATTCCAAGCAACCCCGCCTCGCCCAGGAAGGAGAAGGAAAAGCCAACGGCCCTATCCTCCGGCCCTCGGAGGAGACCGCCATCGCCGAACGCACCTCGACCTCCTCCTACGTCGACCAGCCTCTCGTCCCAAAGCAATTCCACCTCGGCATGTTCGAGATCGGCCGGCCGCTCGGCAAGGGCAAGTTCGGGCGCGTGTACCTTGCTCGCGAGCGCAGCAGCAGCTTCATCTGCGCGCTCAAGGTGCTGTACAAGTCCGAATTGCAGCAGGGCACGGGCGTCGAGAAGCAAGTGCGGCGCGAGATCGAGATCCAGAGCAACCTGCGGCACCCCAACATTCTCAAGCTGTACGGGCACTTCCACGACAGCAAGCGCATCTTTCTGATCCTCGAGTTCGCCGGTAAGGGCGAGCTGTACAAGCACCTGCGGCGCGAGAACCGCTTCCCCGAGTGGAAGGCCGCGCAGTACATCGCCCAGATGGCGTCGGCGCTGCGCTACCTGCACCGCAAGCACGTCATTCACAGGGACATCAAGCCCGAGAACATCCTGATGGGCATCCACGGGGAGATCAAGATTTCCGACTTTGGCTGGAGCGTGCACGCGCCCAACAACAGGCGCAAAACGCTCTGCGGTACGCTGGATTACCTTCCGCCGGAGATGATCAAGTCGGGCAGCAAGGACAATTGGTACAACGAGAAGGTGGACCTGTGGAGCTTGGGCGTTTTGACATACGAGTTCTTGGTGGGCGAGGCGCCGTTTGAGGACACGCCCATCATGACGCAGAAGAGGATTGCCAGAGCTGACATGACGATCCCGGAGTGGGTGAGCAAGGAGGCGAAGGATCTTATCAAGAGGGTATGCTCCTGTCTTCAGACATCAATCCACCGTTGTTCCCTGCTAACGCAGATACTAGTTACTGGTCCTCGATCCTGAGAAGAGGCTGTCCCTTGAGGAAGTCCAAAACCACCCCTGGATCATCAAGCACTGCGTGAAGGGCGAAAGGGCAGCGAACCGCGAGAAACCGCTCAAATAACCAACTGGTGGCGCATGATTGATGAGACATTTGCTTCTTGTAGGAGCTGGCTGGTGGCGTTTGGAGTTGGGTAATGGGCCGGGGACAGGAGTTTTTGCATCTAGCGGAGCCAGCCGTGTTGTTTTCATTCCCATGCCCTTGCGGCGTGCCGCGGGCCGTTTGCGTCAGGTATTCGTTGCAGGACATGCTTGCTCTAGTAATACATCTTTTACAGATACACCGGTCATATAGCCATCTACGCGGATGCTTAGCGGTAGATCTCCTCAAAGGGTCTCTTATCCGCGAAGCACGAGTCCCAGACCTCGTTGACCACCTTGGTCGCATGCACGTCGTCCCGACACGTCGGGCGCGCCATCACGGACTGGATCGCGCGCATGCGCACGCAGTTTTGGAACTGCTGCGTCAGCGTCCAGTTGCCGCGTGTCATCGACTCTCGCGTCCACCTGCACTCGCCGCTGAGCATCGATGCGCGGATCTGTCACACTTCACGTCAGCAACCACTTCATCTCAACCACCGCTCTTCCCCCCAGCCCCGACGGCTCTAACATACCTCCGTACAAGCTGCATGCCTCAGATCCCCACCCCCCGTCCAATCCACTTTCCACCGCAAATGATCCCATGCATGCACCATCTCGTGCGCGAGCGTATCCTCCAAGTGGCTCCGATCCCTCATCTCATTCGCACAGATCAGTATCCCATGCTCGGGGCTGAACCCGCCGCCCTGCCTCACCACACGCCCATCCTCTGCCACGCGCGCCGGACACCTGCGGCACACGACGTTCGTCTCGTCCAGATTTCCGTTGAGCGCGGCCACCTTCCCGCATGAACCGAATCACGGGCGAGTACTTGAACAGGTAGTCGCGGTCGGCCTCGCAGCGCGCGCAGTCGCGCGCCTCGTTGGCCTTGTACCGGTCCTCACGGTAGTGTTCGATGCCCTCGGGCGTGATCTGGCCCGTGATGATCTTGAAATAGTTCATCCACCACTTGAGCGAGGGGTCGTAGCCGGTGCGGGCAGGGTCATTTTTGAGAAAGCGGATAGGGGGCTGTTCTTGCGGTTGGGCGTTCTGTGGCTGGGAGGTTGAGGAGTCTGAGGAGGAGGAGGAGGATAGTGGTGTTGGTTGTGGTTGGGAGGGTGCCATGGTGGTTGGAGAGAAGAGCTCTTCAAGATGGATGGGACGGTGTTGGCGTTTGTTTGCGGTAGAAAGCTCGATTGGTCTGCCGAGACTTTTGCCGAGGTGTCTTAGTGAACTATGGTAATCGCCGGTCGAGTCAACGGTCAATACAGGGTCGAGAGGCCGTCGCCGTTGCTGTCATCGGGCTCGAAATCCTGGGTTGGTTCCTCTCCAACTTTCGAAGTTCGCCGATCTGATCTGCCGCCAACACGGCGCCGCCCCACTGGCTAGCAGCTTGCCGACCCACATATCCGCCCTGGCACGCCCTTTCCCCAACTTGTCAAGCGGTGAAGTCCAGCAGAAGGGCGCAACTTCCCTCGACCCCGGATTCTCAAGCCCTCCCGATGTCGGCCAATCGAACAGCTCACAGGCTTCCGAAGAATCCCAGACAGTGGGCAACCATCGTCGCAGTGGTCCCACTGATCGCATGCGACGCCCTGCGCCTGCATCAAAATTACAGCACCCCCTGAAAAAGGTACCCGAGGGACGCTGCTATAAAAATGGAAACAAGCTGGAATCTGTGTAAGAGAGACAAATCCCGCAGTGCCAATTGATGATTCTGTCCTTGTCACTGCGTCCCTCGTTCCCTCGTCTCTCTCCGTCCATCTCCTTACTAACCGTTGACCTGTGACTCTCCAGCCATGAGAGGGCCACGTCCACTTGGCGTGGTAATCAAGCTCGGTGAGAAGAAAACCATCAGACCCAGGCCGAAACAAGGGCTCATATCGCTAACCCTTCACTTTTCCAGGCACGAGCTCGATCGTGGACGAGAAGACCCATGAGCCCCTCCTCTCCATCCTGACGTCGATAGTAGAGACGGCAGTGAAGCTGAGGAAAGATGGGCACAAGGTCATCATCGTGTCGTCCGGCGCCATTGGCGTTGGGCTCAGGAGGATGGATGTTGAGAAGCGGCCGAAGCATTTGTCGAAACTGCAGGTGAGATTCAACCCCCCTATTCTGGGACTTCTGAGCTCACAATGTTGTAGGCCCTTGCAGCAATTGGCCAGTGCCGGCTGATGAGCCTCTGGGACAGCTTGTTTAACCATCTCAGGCAGCCCATTGCCCAGATTCTGCTTACTAGAAACGATATTGCGGATGTAAGTTAGGTCACAGCAATCCTTGTCTCGGTTCAGCCACTTACACCCATTGCAGAGGTCACGGTATCTGAACGCTCAGCGGACCATCAGTGAGCTGCTCGATATGGGCGTCATCCCCATTGTGAATGAGAAACGACACGCTGGCCGTGTCAGAAATCAAGTTTGGCGATAACGACACGCTTTCGGCCGTCACGGCCGCCATGGCCCACGCCGACCTTCTTTTCCTCATGACCGACGTCGACTGCTTGTACGACAAGAACCCGCGGACTCACCCAGACGCCCACCCTATTGAGGTGGTTGAAGACATTTCGTCGCTGGTTGCAGATGGTATGCTTCTCTTCCCCTGCCAGTGATACTAGCCCCTTGCCTAACAACCACCCAGTGTCCACCGCTGGCTCCTCCCTCGGCACAGGCGGTATGTCGACCAAGATCGTTGCCGCGCGGCTCGCCACTTCCGCCGGCGTAACAACCGTCATCACACGGTCCTCCAACCCAGGCAACATCGTCAAGATCGTCAAGCACATCCAAGCTAGCCGCTCCCCTCCTTCCCTCGCCACCAAGGCCAATCAGCCCCTTGAGACTACGGAATCCCAACAACAACAACAACAACAACAACCAACCGAACCCCTCCCCAGCCCCATCCCACCCCTGCGCCACCTCCCGCACCAGCACCCCGGTCCCGACACCAAAAATCCCCCTCCACACGCTTCCTCCCCTCCCCGCACCCGGTGCGCGACCGCTACTTCTGGATCCTGCACGGCCTGCGGCCGCACGGGACCATCTACATCGACCAGGGCGCGTACAAGGCCCTCCTCGGCAAGGCCGGGCTGCTGCCCGTGGGAGTGGTCGACGTGAGGGCAACTTTGCACAGCAAGAAGCCGTGCGAATTTGCGTGGTCGACAGAAAGAAGGCGGCCGGCGTCTCTCGCCCGGGGGCGGCGGGGAGGGCAAAGGGTGGGAGGGGCATGCGCTTGAGGTGGGGAGGGCACTGACGAACTACTCGAGCGCGGAGATCGCGCGGATCAAGGGCCATCAGAGCACCGAGATCGAGAAGTTGTTGGGGTATGCGGATAGCGAGTACGTCGCGCAGAGGGAGAGTATCAGTTTTTTTGCGGGGGTGCCGGGCGCGAGGGAGAGCAGGCCGGCGACGCCCGTGAGGGAGGTTGTGGATGGACGGGGGATTGGGGGTTATGAAGGGGAGGGCGCGGTTTTGTGAGGTTGTGTACAGGAGGAGGTCAGGGGGGAGGGGAGGGGGAAAGGGGCGGATAGAGAAAATAGACATTTCCATGTTATTGGTATCTTACAGTTAGCTGGGCTTTTGACAGCCGTTTATACCTAAATCAAAACCCGCCGCATGTCATAGATTTGAGGCCCTCTTGAATAAACGCCTGACGCCGTCCGTGTTACTTTTCTTAGACCCAGCCAACCCCTGTTAACCAGCAAAAAGCGTGTCCTCGTCACGGAGGTACTCGCCGCAGTCTGCTTGCCGGAAGCACACGATGCCGGTGGGATCCAGGCGCCGCGCCTCGGCCGTACTCCTGGCGGTCTACGGAAGCATTAGCCTATTCTTCCAAGTAAATCTGGACCAAAGTCACCTACCACACCAAACCCAAGCGGCACATCGGCCATGCTGTACACCACACACCCCGAATGCTCGGGGCAGTCCTCCGACCACCGCCCAACGTGCGCTTTGACCACTATTTCATCCATCAGCACCCGTAAACACGCCTGAATCCTGTCCCCTGACCAAGGAACCCACCATTCGACCCGTAAAGGAACGGCTGCGCCCCGTTGTCCTTGACCCAGATCTTGTGCCGGGCCCCGGACGCAATAATGGGCAGCGCCGTGATATGCAGGCGGAACTTGCCCGTCTTGGTCATCTTGCCGAGGCAGGTGCCCAGGCTAAGGAGTGCGTCGCGGCTGATACTGGTGGCCAGGTTGGCAATCGACAGCTTGACGTAGTACACGCGCGAGTGGTTCAGCCGGAACACGTAGCGGTCGCCGTCTTCGAGGGGCGCGATCAACGATTTGAGGTCGGACATGTAGTTTGCGAGCTGGAAGGGTGAAAAGAGAGGGGGGTTGTTAGTGATGAGGGTCGTCAGGAATCGTCAGGAAGGGGGAGATTAGGCAGGTACCTTGTCCAACACCGTCTTCATCTCTGCGTCTGTTAGGGCGCGCATCTTGGCGGTTGTCGTCTTGTGCTGCTCGGAACACGGGTTCTGGGCGTATTCAAATTCGGCCTGCCAAACGTTCTCCGTGATGCTTATCGCGAGGATCAAAAAAAGTTGAGGTCCAATCGCAACCCCACACTGCGGACGACTGGCTGTCAGTCGGCCCACTTTTACCCGTCTCACCGAGGTGAGACTCGTTTCCACTTTGCAGCTGATTTGTTCACCTCTATTATCCCTGCTTTGGATTTTTCCATATGAGGTAAAATTTCCGGTTCTATTGTCAACAACAGGCATAGGCCCGCTGGCCAAATGGTAAGGCGCCAGATTTCGGCTCTGGAGATTGTGCGTTCGAGCCGCACGTGGGTCGACCTTTGCTTTTGCATCTCACGGCATCGCGTTGCATTTTGTTTCTGCTCACCTTCCTTCATCGATTAACTTGATTATGCTAAAACAACCTCTTGGTGGGTTTCTGATTGCATGCCCGTAGATCAATGCGTCTTAAGAAAACAAAAAGAACATCATGCCGCCGACTGCTTCGAAACGACACAAACCTGCGGCTCCCAAACCAACCGAGATGGTGCGCAGACGAGCCTGACTTGTCGACTTGAATCAAGGGAGCGAGTCCAGAACGAAGCGGCAACCGTGTTCTTGGGAGATGTCGATACCTTCCTCTTTGGCGCAGCCTGCGATCTTCAAAATAGCCGGGACCCTCCCCAATCTTGAACCTCCTCCTCCGTCCTCCGTCTCCCATCAAGTCATCAACACCCTCACGCCTCCAGAAATCTCCACGAACGCGGGGTCTTCGCTTCTTCAAGAGCCCATGCAACGTTCGGCCAACCCCATGACAAACTCCCACCTCCTCTCACTGGCCGCGTGCCCTGCGTTGACCTTCCATTCGGCGCTCCGGCGGCGATGTGACGGGGTAGAATCTCGGAGGCGACGTGCCGGAGACGTCATTTCCGGAAAGGTCTCGGCACGGCGGGAGCCCAAACCCCAGGAACCTGGCCTGGGCATGTCCCCCTAATTATCCGCAATGCCGTTCCAGCCTGGGCGCGTAACGGCACGTCGCTGAAAGTGCTCCTGCAATCTTCGGGAGCTCAGTCCGAGACGGAGACGCTAACGGCGCGGGCACTTACACAAGATCAAAGGGGGATGTTACCCCCATACAAACCGGGCTTTGCGGCTTGGGAGCAGCCGTGAAGTGGCATCTGGCCGCATGGCATTTTCTCCTTTCCCAAGTTTGGAGTGTGTTGAGTATCGGCGTGTTGCCCTCTTGGGACATGCCAGAGATGTTCCCTTCGGCAAGGAGGTTGTGAAGTCAACGCTGACACATTGCAGCTGTCCGCGTGGCCCTCTACCGGGTTCATCCATGGGAGGCCCTTGCCTGTTCCCCGGATGCATCGCTGGAGTTGCATCGAGTCCAAGATATCGGACAAGATGCCGCCGCGTCCACCTACCGGAGATTTTGGCTGCCCCAGCTTCTGTCATTGCCTCCTCCCCGGAGTTGGGAGCGTGCCGAAGGGTATCCGGGGAAAGGGGTGGACCGTGGGGTTTAAGACAGGAGGCCGCCCTCGGCTGCGCCACCTCTCCGTGCTCGTATGCCGGTAGAGCGAGAGGTGAGATAGTGTCAGCCCATCATGAGGACCTCGTCTCGATTTCTCGGCGCCCTGGCGGCGGCAGCGTCGTGTAAGTGCGAGCCGTGTCTGCTACTCTCATCTGTTGACTAACACCACAGCTGTAGTCGTGCCGTCTGCCCTCGCTCAGAATAATGCCCCCGTGACCTTTACCGACCCGGCAAGCGGCATCGTCTTCAACTCCTGGGGCCTTCCAATGGCTCCCCTCAGACTCAGGGCGGCTACACCTTTGGTGTGGCTCTGCCGCAGGATGCCCTCACGACCGATGCCAAAGAGTTCATCGGCTACCTGGTAGGTTGAGAAGACCATCGACTTTCCAGATACTGACCGTGCCAGCAATGCGCCGCCAAAGACAACAAAGGCTGGTGCGGCGTCTCCCTCGGCGGCCCCATGACAAACTCCCTTCTCATCGCCGCCTGGCCGTACGAAGACACCGTCTACACGTCCCTGCGCTACGCCACCGGCTACGCCATGCCCGACCCCTACACAGGCGACGCCAAGATCACCCAGATCTCCTCCACCATCAACTCGACGCACTTCACTCTCATATTTCGCTGCCAGAACTGCCTCCAGTGGAACCAGGGCGGCTCCTCCGGCGCCGCGTCCACGACCAACGGCGCACTGGTCCTCGGCTGGGTTCAGGCCTTCCCTTCCCCCGGCAACCCGACATGCCCAGAGCAAATCACCCTCGAGCAGCACGACAATGGCATGGGCATCTGGGGCGCGGTCCTCGACTCCAACGCCGCCAACCCGTCGTACACCGCTTGGGCTGCCAAGGCAACCAAGACCGTCACGGGCGACTGCGGCGGGCCGACGGAGACGGGGGTTGTGGGTGTGCCCGTGCCTACGGGCGCCGTGTTTGACTACATCGTTGTGGGCGGTGGTGCCGGCGGTATTCCCATTGCGGATAAGCTGAGCGAGGCTGGCAAGAAGGTGCTCTTGATTGAGAAGGGGTTCGCCTCGACTGGCGAGCATGGCGGCACGCTCAAGCCGGCGTGGCTCGAGGGGACCGCCCTGACGAGGTTTGATGTGCCGGGCTTGTGCAACCAGATCTGGAAGGACTCGAATGGCATTTCTTGCACTGACACCGACCAAATGGCTGGGTGTGTGCTGGGCGGTGGCACGGCGGTGAATGCTGGGCTGTGGTTTAAGGTCAGTTACGAAAGGGAGGATTCAGAGAGGTGTGACAGCTGCTAACTGAGTAACCAGCCCTACTCCTTGACTGGGACTACCTCTTCCCTTCCGGCTGGAAGTACAATGACATCAAGGCCGCCGCCGCCGCGTGTTCTCGCGCATCCCGGGCACCGACACGCCCTCAACCGACGGCAAGCGCTATTACCAGCAGGGCTTCGATATGCTCTCGGCCGGTCTCGCCGCCGGTGGCTGGAGCAAGATCACCGCCAACGACGTGCCCGACCGCAAGAACCGCACCTTCTCCAACTCGCCCTTTATGTTCTCCGGAGGCCAGCGCGGCGGGCCCCTGGCAACCTACCTCACCACCGCCAAGAAGCGCAGCAACTTCAACCTGTGGCTCAACACCACCGTGAAGCGCGTCGTCCGCGACGGCGGCCACATCACCGGCGTCGAGCTTGAGGCGTTCCGCACCGGCGGCTACCAGGGCATCGTCAACGTGACCAACATTTCCGGCCGTGTGATCCTGTCCGCCGGCACCTTCGGCAGCGCCAAGATCCTAATGAGAAGCGGCATTGGTCCCGCGGACCAGCTCGCGATCGTCAAGGCCTCTGAGATTGACGGCCCGACCATGATCAGCAACTCGTCGTGGATCCCGCTGCCGGTGGGCTACAACCTGGATGACCATCTCAACACCGACACCGTCATCACCCACCCCAACGTTGTCTTCTACGATTTCTACGCGGCCTGGAACAACCCGATCGCTGCCGACGCCAGCAGCTACCTCAGCAAGCGGAGCGGTATCCTCGCCAGGCTGCGCCAAATATTGGGCCCATGTTCTGGGAGGAGATCAAGGGCGCGGATGGCATTGTTCGTCAGCTGCAGTGGACTGCGCGTGTGGAGGGTAGCTTCGACACGCCGGACGGCCGTACGTCCTGTTTTCCTTCCCTTGGCCTTCTCTCCTTTTTTCTACCATCTTCACTAACTCATAAACCTGCCACAGACGCGATGACCATGTCGCAGTACCTCGGCCGCGGTGCCACCTCGCGCGGCCGCATGACCATCACCCCGTCGCTGACGACGGTCGTCTCGGACGTGCCCTACCTCAAGGACCCCAATGACAAGGAGGCTGTCATCCAGGGAATCATCAACCTGCAGAACGCGCTGAAGAACGTCGCGAACCTGACCTGGACGTATCCCAACTCGAGCATCTCCGCCAGAGATTATGTCAACAACGTACGCTTCCTCCTTTCCTGTTTTCCCTCTTCCCACTAGCCATTCCCTTCCCCTCCCCCCCCCTTCTCTTTGTGGCAGGGCATGGCCCCTTATGCCCCCTCTTATCACCCCTTCACATCCGCACCTGGTTCCCCCTGGTCTCCCCTCCTTTCTTCCTCGCCAACCCGGACCCCACGCTCCCGCCCCCAAACCCCCCCATTCCTTCTTAACAAGGCAGAGACACCACTGACACACGTACAACTCACAAAGATGGTCGTCTCCCCTTCCAACCGGCGCTCCAACCACTGGATGGGCACGGCCAAGCTGGGCTCCGACGACGGCCGCACGGGCGGCAGCGCCGTGGTAGACCTCAACACCAAGGTGTACGGCACCGACAACCTGTTTGTGGTGGACGCCAGCATCTTCCCGGGCGTGCCCACCACGAACCCGTCGGCGTACATTGTCACCGCGTCGGAGCACGCGTCGCAAAAGATTCTGGCGCTGGCCGCGCCGAAGCCCGTCGCCAAGTACGGGCAGTGCGGCGGGCGGCAGTGGACGGGGAGCTTTATTTGCGTGGAGGGGACGAAGTGTTTGGTGCAGAATGAGTGGTATTCGCAGTGCTTGTAGGTCTCGCTGGCAGAAGGTGGTAGCGGAGGGTTGATAGGGGGAAGTCGGTGAGGGGCGAGTAAGTGGGTTGATGGTTTGAGAGACGGAGGAGTGTCGGTTCGCTTCTTGTCCATATTTGTCGAGAGTACATACTTCGATTGCACATGCTTCACACTTCCGTCATCACAGATGGCAGTACAAGGCTCGTGACCCGCGCAACTGCACTAGAAATGGTGGGTTTGTCTCCGTCCGTACATCTCTTGGCTCTCGCCTGGATATACCAACATCTAGAGCTCCGACACCTCCGCCGTCCTTGTCTCTCGAGACTCGAGCGGGACTCATCCATCATTGTTATTGCCCAAACGCCGCCGCCGTGCAGTGCAACCTCCCTCCAAGCCATGCCAAACGCCAGAGGTGCTCCCAGCTCCCATTCAAAACAGTCCGACATCAAAACCCAGAAATACAGCCCCCCCGTGATCCCATCGAATAAGTCTCGGCAGGCGCCTTTCTCGGGGTGGGAGAACTGTGGACGTGCGACCAAAAATGAAAGGCTGAGAACAGAAGGAAAAAAAAGACCACACCCCTCTAATAACCTTCACACTCCCATCGCGGATCAAACCCACACTTGTGTTCAAACACAACCTCATCCAGCCACACCACCTCCTTTCCCTCTCCCCTCTTCGGGGAGCGATGCGCCGCCTCAAACCTCCCCAACTCGTCAAACCCAAACCTCTCCACGAGCAAGTTCCGCACCCACACCAAGTCGTCATCATATCCCTTCTGATCCTCGTCCAGCTTCCGGTCCCCCAATGTGGGCGCTTTATGCCGGACAAAAAAGCTTAGATACAGCTTGTAGAACTGGCGCTTGGCGTGCTTCGCCTTGTGATACACTTCGCGGTCGTGCGCGTCAACAAAGTCGTACGCCTGCTCGGAGACGAAGCATTTCGACACGGCGGTGAGCATCATATCCATCAAGGAGCAGCCGACATTTTTACGGCGGCAATCTGGGTGCACGTAGAGGTGCATGCGCGCGCTGGCGCGCGACGTGCCGGTGGCAGAGCCCGCGAGGCCCAGTTGGTAGACGGATAGGTAGGCGAAACCGACGATCTGACCGCGCGGGTGCGCGTCGGGGTTGTTATCGAAGGGATACTGCTTGGTGGTCGAGCGGATGAAGTGGCCTTTTGTAGGGAAGCCCTTCTCGCGGGCGGAGCCGCGGACGGCGACGAGGAAGGGCATGCCGAGGCGCTCGCAGGTGGCGAGGATGGTTTCAAAGTCCTCTGTCGAGAGGGGCTCCGTGTCGGGCCTGCACGCCGCGCTGGACCTCGTGGTTGTAGATGTCCCGAACGGCGGACATGTCGCCCTTCTCGGCCGGACGGAGATGGCACGGGAAGCGCGGCGCGTAGGGATGGTACTCGGGCCGCTCGTACACGGGCGTTTCAACCTTGACGGTTATGTCCTCCTCGAAGAGGTCTTGGATGTCTTCGTAACCGCGAAAACGCCGGCGGCCGCGGTCCCTACCAGGACGCCCGAGATGATGACGCTCGGCGAGGCTGGCAGAGGTCCAGTTCTCCCGCCTCCACTGCATCTCTTTGTCGAACATGGGTTGGTAGACAGTGTCCGGATAGGAGATCGGGGGCAGTATGGCGCCGGTGGCTGTGTCAAAATCGCACTTCCAGTGGTCGCCAATATCCGGTTCGAACTTGACCACAACAGCGTCAGGGATCTGATCCATCCAGGCAGTGGTGAGCACAGTGTACCAGGACGTATCCAAAAAACTTGTCGTCATCGTCTCGGCCCCACGGGTTGCCCCAGTTGTACTTTCGCCAGATGCCATCCGACCGGTGGATATTATGCTCGAGGCCAATGGTATTACGGATGTCGGTAGACGGGACACCAGGGTCTGAGCCCGGGATTTCAACACCGGTGTCGCCAATATTCTCCCACGACGAGGCCGAGGACGGAAGGCTAGGCAAGGAGTTGGCGTAATTCGGATTCGGGCGGGGCATCCGATGACGACTCAACTCCCGCAGGTCAAGGTTGCTTTGTCCAAAGCCCTGGACAGAAGGCTGTGTTGAAACGCCAGCGTTGGTCCCTTCAGCCGCCAGCCTCGGTTTACCAGCGTGAGGTGCCTTGCGAGAAGAACCCTTATGAGGCGAAGGCCTCTTGCGCTCGGTTTGTCCGGAGCCATGAGCATCCTTTACCGAGTGCACTGACTTGCGATTCGGAACTGCAGCATCTATAGGGGGCTGTGTAGCAGCGCCAGTGCTTCGCCCTTCGAGCACCACCTCTGGTTTGAGATCCAGATCGGGGACTTTGCGAGCACAACCCCTGTGAGGTGCGAATCTCTTGCGCTCGGTTTGTCCCGGACCCTGTGTAGGCTTTGACGAGTATTCTACCTTGCCGTCTGTAACCCCAGCATCGCCAGCGTGCTGTGCAGCGGTGCCAGCCGGAGAACCTTCGTACACCCCCTTGAGCTTGAGATCCACGCAGGGCGGCATGCAAACGGGAATTTTCGGCGGTGCGAAGGGGTGTGAAGTAGGCGCCGACTCCCGATGAGGAGGGTTACGTGGGGAGACGAGCTTCTTCGCCGAAGAAGTGGCACACCAGGAGTCCCGAGAAGCTTCGCCCTCCTCCCATGCAGGTGGGCCGTGGGTGATCCAGCCGAGAGCGTCCTGAGGGAGAGGCTTCCAGTCGGCATCTGTGATGACACCAGGGTGGTTTGGGTTCCACGGTCCCTGGCAATGGGCCTCTGGGTATGTATATGGGTCGAGGATCCCCTTGTAAATCCTCTGAGCCTCCCAAATGTTGTTCGTGAAAACGGCCCGTTCGGAGTAAGGCTGAGGGTTCCGGAACGAAAAAGGCTTGTCCCGCGGTTCGACCTTAGAGGCCTGGGTGTTCCTGGGTGTTTCTGTCTTCGGCGTGACAGGAACGGTGGATGACGAATTGGTGGCCGGATTGGGGTCAACTTGGCCGAGCTGAGGCGTCAAACCCAGCTTAGTATTGGCGGCTACCTCGTCCTCATTGCGCGTGGTCTTGTCGCGCTTCGTGGCCTTGCTGCTCCTGCAGATGGTATTGTCGGCTTTAAGAGTGGTCTTGGTATCCTTTGGAATGGTGTTGTCCTCCGTGTACGTAGCCTTTTTGTCCTTGGGTATAATAGAGTCGCACTTCGGCGCGGTCTTGTCACCTTCAGGCATGGCTTTGTTGCTCTTGGGAGGGGCCCTGTTGTCCCTGGACGTGGTATGCTTGTCCGTGGCTGCACCCTTGGAGTCGACGACGGCGAAGAATACGTTCTCCAGCTCAGGTGAGTCAAGATATGCTGCCTCCGCAGTGCTGAGGGCAACACGGCCCACGGCCTCAAGGATGGTCCTGCCGCCCTTGGAGATGGTTGTATCATAGCTAGTTGTAGTCCTTTTGCTAGCTAGGAGCCCCCGACAGTCGACGGCAGAGAAGGAGGCGTTTTCTTGGTCAGGTGAGTCAAGATAAGCTGCCTCGTCAGTGCTCAAAGCAGCACGGGGCATTTTGTTATTTAGCGAGGGGGGAAACATGGTGATGGATGCTAAACAAGTACTGTTAGCGCCGATGTCATGTCCAATCCGACAGGGAAATCCTACTCTTAAGCGACTCGGTCGACTTGTCCAAACGGCTTGACAATGCCGTACAGCCTGGTGCTATCGCTCAAGTGTATGCTCTTTCTGTCAGTCAGCATCTATTTGAACGTCTTCATGCTAAACATTGATCGAAAGCCCTCGAGCAAAGGATTTCTCATTCCACACTTCGTAATAACGAAGAAAACAGGGAAAGAGGATCCTGGTGACGGGTGTCCAGTGGGAAGGAATATCATTGATTTACCAGACAAGAAGCGGTAAACGCTCAACTTTCCTCAAACCCGAGTCGCATGCAATAACTGTGACTTCCGACAGTCAAGGCTAAAAGGTACAACAAATGCTTTCCCAGAGGCCGTTATGTGTATATGTCAGCAGATGTCAAGATGATTTGATGGAGAGATTGTTGATGGAGAAAGCGAAAGGGCGTGTGAGGCGGGGAGGACACTTACCAACAGGAAGGTCGAGAAAGTAGCGCGGGGTAGAAGGAAACATGAGCCGTAGGATAGGTCGCACCTTGTATCAATTATTTTCGAGGGGAGAGTGATGGCTGGAGAAAAGATCCGGATGAATTGCTTGACGAGAAACTCGTTTTGATGGTGGTGGTGGTGGTGGTGGTGAGAAGAGTGCTTCCCTGGTCAAGCGCGAAACGCCGTGTTGGAGATTTTCGCGTTGTCAATGTGAGCTTGAACTGTTGAGGGGTAAGAAGATTCAGGAAAGAGCGATGGCGGGCAAGAATTTGCTCAGGGACAGGACCAGAGGGTTGAAGACGTGCGACGAAACTCGAGGAGGGTGAAGGACAAGGCACAGACCAACTGTGTATATGTTCCATTGTAATCCTCATAATTCAGCAACTTCAGATCCAACACCCCTCGCACACTCTCTGGTTCCATACTTTTACATCTTTGAAGTTTCGGGGATGCTTTTGAGTAGCTGTCAAGTCAGGGATCCAAGCCTGGATGCCCAGCGCACAGCAGAGCAGTATTGTTCTGGTGCCAGTGAGCACTCCTTGGCTGTGGATTTGAGGGGCACATTGGATAATCCAGGAGAACGTGTTATCTCTGTGAATCTCGCAAGCTATGGCCATCGCAACTCGAGGAGGTCGATGAGGGGTGTCACGTGGCTACTCCCCAAACCACTCTCCACATTCTGCCTGTGATGCGATTGGCTTGAGAGGTTGGGCTTGGCAGGCACCAGTTCGAGCTTCAAGAACAGGCAGCGTTTGTGGACAGCATGTCGCGGTGACAAAGGTGTCATTATATCTATTCTAAATGGATTAAGTTAGCTGAGGTATCAGTTACAGTTGTTGATATTGGCCCGTGGCCTGTCCAATCGCATCTCACGCTACTCATATCAACCACCCTTAAAGGCCAACACCACACCAAAGATGCTGTCGATCCTGCGGAAAGCGCGGCTCAAGGACAAGGAGCTGCGCATTTTGATGCTGTGAGCGCTCATGAACAACTCATTTGGCTTGGTTAGCTTTACCTGACCAATGCAGCGGCCTCGACAATGCGGGCAAAACAACCATCGTCAAGAAGATAATGGGCGAGGATGTCAACACGGTCAGCCCCACCCTCGGCTTCAACATCAAGACCATCGACTATGACGGGTATGCTCAAAGTCTTCAATCTGCCTTCGTGCTATCGATTTCTGACCTCTCCAGGTACAAACTCAACATTTGTGGGTATCTTGCTCAAGAGAGCACAAGCGAAAGATTGACCAGCCCAGGGGATGTTGGCGGACAAAAGACGCTGCGCTCATACTGGCGCAACTACTTCGAAAAGACAGACGCCCTGATCTGGGTAGTTGATGCCACCGACAGGCTACGCATCGACGATTGCAGAGAGGAGCTTCACGGTCTGCTCCAGGAGGAGGTGAGCATTGGATATGGTGTGGTATGCTCCAGGTGCCGGCAGCTGACGCGCCAACAGCGACTTTCAGGGGCGAGCCTGCTTGTCTTTGCAAACAAGACGAAGTCAAGGGGTGCATGACTGGCGAGGAACTGTCCGAGGTAGGCTCGCGCTCTCATCAAGGGCATCCCTGGTCAGAGCTGATGTTCCACTGCAGGCGCTGCGGCTCTATGAGATTCGGACACATCGGTGGAACATTCTGAGATGCAGCGCCATGACGGGCGAGAACCTCAGGGAAGGGTTAGCTTGGGTTGTCGAGACGCGAAGGCGCGTCTCTTCCTGTACTGACCAGTGCGGGAAAGGGAGAGAATCTTATGTCATTGCACGTGCCGTTTTCTACAGGAAGAACCAGCATCCAGGCCCAATGCGGTCCCCGACCAAGGTTGACCAACTTCAAGTTTGCCCGACGATGTCATGTTACCGGGGCAATGAAGGTTACCCAAACAGAGAGTGGGTCTTTCAGCTTAACGCCCAACCTGGAAACAAAACACCAGAACAGCGAATTGAGAGCTCTGAGCAAGAGACTTGAAGCAGAAAAAAATGAGCCTTTACGGGCGAGAACGAGTCCCCTCTCACAGTGGCACAAAGTCTGGTTCGGAAGTACCCTGAAACAATGGCATTTATTTCGAGGTTGCATTGTTTTTCTGCAGTGCCGATGTGAGGTGACTTGGTGACTTGGCGACAGCACGGGAGGGCTGCGCAAGCTCTGAGACAGGGCTGAGGCCGGCCTATCAGCGGGCGCCAATGGCCTGACGGCGGAGCTGGGCCCTGTGGATGCGCCTTGGGTGCCCCCGTGCAGCGGATCGGCTGGGCACATCAAACTGCCCCTCCACTGCTTCTGGGAAGTCGCCTGTTTTTGTTCGCTCTTCCCAGGCTCCGGTTTGGGTGTTGGATGTTGACATCAGCCCTTCGCGCTCCTTTTTCGTGCCCTGGGATATTCCCGATAACGCAGCACTTGCTCCGTGCCCTCAATTAATACTTGCTGCACCTTGCCGATTTTTGCTGTGTCATGCCGACAACGTCGTCTCGGAAACAGCCATGTCTGACGAGGTTTCCGATTTTCTGCGCTCGGTCGAGCTGCTGAAGGAGCGCCGCGAGGAGGAGGACGAGGCCCGGTCTCGTGAGCTTGAGGAAAAGATATTGCAGGAGAAGAGAGAGCGCCAGGCCCGTCGCGCAGGTACGCCAATCTTCCCACCAAACTGCCACTTCTTCACCCCTCCGTTGCCCGTCCTGCGATTCGGCCTACCTTCCCGCATGCCGATTCGCGCAATCAAGCATTGTCATGCTTGTGGCTGTTTGGCGGACCTGGCACCCAACGAACAATACGCCCAAATTATTCTCGGATGGAACCACTGACTGCTTTCTGGTTCCTCAGAGCGCGCAAGATCCATCTCACCACAAAAATCATCCCCCGCAAACACCCCGCCGCCGACTGCCCACCACATTGGCATCCTCCCATCGGCTTCCGACGGCACAAGTTTGGAATCGCCGAGTCTTGAGCGCTCAGGAAGCCCGCGGCAACGCGCCGAACAAGTATCGGAGACCATGGGCAGCGCAGCCGACTACTCGAGCTCCCCGTCCAAAGAGAACGAGTCGCCGTTCGACTCAGATGTCAAGCGAACCAGCGTAACCTCGCCCTCTATCGGGATGCCCTCCGCGCGAGGCCCTCTCTCGTGGCAGAGGCGACCGACTTCCTCCTCTGACCGACCCAAGAGCAGGCCTTTGTCTATGGTCGCTGCCGAGAACGCCGCGCGCAACTCGCCCACCATTTCCGACTCGACGCCGCCAGCCGAGCAGACATTGTCGCGCGAGCAGATTGCTCAGTCTCTGGCAGGCAAGGATCCGTCGTGGTTCCGCCAGACTGCTGACCCAGGTCGGGCGCGGGAGCGTTCAGGAAGAACCAGGTGGAGGACCAGGATACCGTGGATATGCCTGCTGTTCGCACACAGCTTCCCGGCATGTCTAGCGAGCTGATGGCAGACCTACCAAAAGAGAGTACAGCCGCTCGGCCGGTGACCCCCACGACTACAATGCCCAGCAAACTTGGGTCTCCGCTAGCACTGTCAGGCGCGCAACGTTTAGATCCCCCGGGTACCGAGAACGCTGGGGACGCGGACATGAGTTCAATCAATCGACAGTCGATCACCTCCCCTACTGGTCGCACGTCGCCAACCAGACCTGTCTCTCCCACCAAGGGTATGGGCGGGTTTGTGCAGAGCGCCATGATGAAGCGCTCCGACAGCGTCAAGCGGTGGAGTGTGAATTCTCCCGCTGGTCTCCAGCGAGCCGATTCAGTCAGATCCAGCTTCAGCGGGTTGGACAATACCCAGCGCACCCCAAAGACCAGCGCCCGTCCGAAGAGTATGCTCGGGGAGGGATCATTGATGCCCGCGCCTGCTGCAGACTCTGAGCAAGTGAAGGAGAAGGAGAAGGAGAAGGAGAAGGAGGAGCCCAGGGCTGAAACCGAGCCAGAGGCTGCTACTGCCGAGTCAGCCCCGCCTGCAGAGATGGCTACAAAAGATGAGGAGGAGCAGCGAACCCCGCCGACAAGTCCCTCCAAAACGATGGATCCTCGGAGGTGGAGCCCTACCAAGAGCTCGAGCTGGCTTGAAGCAGCCCTGAACAAGCCCGAATCACCCAAGGCGAAGCCGACTCCGGCTCCGCCCGCCCAGCCGGCATGGATGGTTGAGCTGAACACAAAGCGAAGGCTCAGAAGGCAAGTGCGGATCTTGCCCGCAGCGCGTCGCTCCCCGCCCAAAAAGCCCGAGGTCAAAACCGGTGGACTTATGAGGTCGACTCCCATGGGCGCAGGTCTGAAGCCGAGCGCTCTCGGAGCTTCCCAGCGGTACCTCCCGTGTCGACAACCGAGAAGCCAGCTATTGCCGCATTGCCGCGGTAGCCTGAGGAAAGCCTCTCCGACGAGTGAGGAGCCGACTGAGAGACTCGGAGACTCGACAGTTGCTGCCAAGATCAAGCCGGAAACACCTCCAAAGAAGGACTTCCGTGCGAACCTCAAGCACCGTGAACCGCCTCCCGAGCCCAAGAGCACGGACCCTGCTGACGAGCTAAAGAACGTCTTTGGAAATCTCCGGAGGACGAAGACGCAGAATTATGTGGCGCCCGATGAGCTCAAGGATAACATCCTGCGCGGCAAAGCGGCACTGAACCTGACCGGCGGACCAAAGAAGACTGAGCGGAAAGACGAGTTCAAGGAGGCCATCCTCAAGAAGAAGGAGGACTTCAAAAAGGCCCAGCAGGAGGGTCGGGGCGTCACTAGAGAAGCGAGCTCCGCCAGCGAGAAGTCTATTCCCGAGGGAATCGCGAAGAAGCTCGAGCTGCAGCGCACAGGCACGTTCTCGAGACAGACACCAACCAGTCCCGACTTTAGCAACCAGAGTCCCACACTTGCCGGACCCAGCCGGTCCAGCCACGTCTCTACGAACTCAAGGCATGATATTCCTAATCTAGGATCGGAAGTGTTGAAGAGTTCTCTTGATATTACCCAGGAGACAACGGCCAGCCCAGTTGCGCCAGTCACTGTTCAGAAAGCAGCAAGCGCCCCGAGCCGTATGCAAGGCAAGGTCGGAGGCCTGGCTGACCGTTTCAACCCTGCCCTTGCTGGTCTTCTAGCAAGAGGCCCTCCAGGAGCATCTGGGTCAAACTCGGGGACGTCTTCGGCAACCGGTACACCAGTGCCGAGAGACACCAGTGAGCCTGCAGGCCCTGGCCCTCAGCTGACTCATATGACGAAGAACCGAGCCCGTGGTCCTAAGAGGAAGGCTCCTACGTCTGTCGCGAAGCCATCCGCAGTGCCCGAAAAGGCGGCAGAGCCAGTTCTCGAGCCTGAGAGGAAGCCAACTGCTTCGGCGAGGCCAGAGCCCGTCATTCTCTCGAAGACTGAGCAGCGGACAGTACCAAAATCGGAGAAGCCTATCATCTCTCCAAAGCCAGAGAAGTTTGCAGCCCCTCCAGAGACCATTTCTCTTGTTCAGAGGAGGAAGTCTATCATCCAGGACAGGATCAACCTTGCCAATCAAGTCACCTCACTCGTTGACTCGTCCAAGCGGGCTACCCAAGAGGAACCGAAGTCAGCCAGCCAGCCCATTACCCTCGTTGGCTCCACTCCGGTCAAAACTCGGCCTAGGTCGCCGACGAAAGTCCACGAGCAGGTGGCGGCGCTCGCGGCACTGACCCAGTCACCGAAGCCTGCTGATCCGGCTGGTGAAGCTTCCCAGCCATCCTCGCCAAAGAAGCTCGATGTGAAGCGGATGTCCCGGTTCCTGGACGAGCAGAATCAGCCAAGCCCGAAACCTGAGCCGGTGAAGTCGAGGCCGCCTTCGCCTGTCAAGGACCGGTTTCCCGCCGTTGTGAACCCGGCAATGGAAAAGGCGGGAAATGACCAGCCTGAGCTGAAGCCTGCGCTCTCGATCAGGAGCGCGGAGACATTTGGGGGTGTTGGCTTGGGGTTGACTCAGCCTGCGGCGGCTTTGAAACCGGCGACTGAGGAGCCCGCCCCGCAACCAGCGTTCGAGAAGCCGCTGCCAATGCCGGCCGAAAGGTCGCTACCCACGCCGGCTGAGAAACCCACACCAAAGCCGGTCTTTGAGCGGCGCCTACCGCAGCCGGCCGCCGAGAAACCTGCACCACAGCCGGCTGAGAAACCCGCACCGATACCGGCCTTGGAACGAACTCTCCCAAAGCCAGTCGAGAAGCCCGTAGAGGCCGAGCAACCGCCTCCGTTACCCGCCAAAACCCCTCGTCCACTCCCCACCACTCCCGCCATCTTCTCTCCTCCCGTCACCTCCCCGCGGATTCACTCCCCTACCCGCTCACCCACCAAGCAATCTTCCGACATCCCCTCTCTCATAACCGAATTCTTCGGCCCAGAACGCCCCCGACGGAAATACACCGCAGACGCCGCCGAAATCCTCATGACGCGCCCGGTGTCAACCGCCAAGGTTCAGACCCAAAATCGCGTCCAGCTCTTCCAGATCACCGCCGAGGGAAAGAAACTCAGCATACCCTCCCACCACGAGCGCGTGCTCTTCGAGCGTGAGATGTACGTCTGCCCGCACATCTACATCGACACCAACGGCAGGAAAGTTTGCGAAGTCTATTTCTGGGCCGGCGACGAAGTGCCCGAGTCGGAGGTCGACGACGCGCATCTCTTTGCCGCACGCGAGGCGAGGGCGATTGGCGGGAAGCTGGTCAAGCTGACGCAGGGCAAGGAGACGAGCGAGTTCCTGCAGGCGCTGGGCGGAATTGTGATTGTCAGACGCGGATCGAGTAATAAGTATGACTCGCTCGCGCCGACGATGCTGTGCGGGGACGGTTTTTCGGCCAGGTGGCGTTTGACGAGGTCGATTTCGCGCCGGGGAGTTTGTGTTCTGGGTTTCCATATTTGATCGCCCAACAGGGGAAGTGTCATCTGTGGAAGGGCAAGGGGAGTGATGTCGAGGAGCTGGGGTGTGAGGCTGGTGGGGATGGAGATGGCGCTGATGGGGGAGCTTGTTGAGGTTGAGGAAGGGAGGGAGCCGGAGGGGTTTTGGGGAATATTTTCTGGGGGGGGGACGAGGCCTGTTTCGGCGGATCATTGGAGGCTGAAGCCCGGGTATGAGAGGTATCCGCGAGGCTGTTTTGTGCGAGCGCTGGGGAGAAGCAGCAGGTTTGTTTTCTCCTTTTCCATCCTCCCCTCCCGATTCACACATCACTTACAATGGTGGTACAGATAACCGAAATATCCCCCTTCTCCCAATCCGACCTCTCCCCCGCCCACATCTACGTCCTTGACGCCTTCTTTGAGATGTACATCATCGTCGGCGCCCGCTCGCAGCACCAGTACGCCGCCTTCCGAAATGCCCTGGATTTCGCACAGGAGTATGCCATACTGGCGGCGGGCATGGAGGACCGCCCCTTCGTCCCCATTTCCACGATCGTGCTGGAGGGTATCCCGAGGGACTTGAAGAGCGTGTTCAGGAAATGGAGGGATGGGAAGAACCCGACGAGGACGGTGGTGCCGGCTCAGCAGCAACAGCGAGATGGTTGAGGGCGCGAGTGGCCAACAGCAGCAGAAGGGATCCTCAGGTAGTGGCGGTGGTGGGTTAAAGAGGGCGAGGAGTCTGAGAATCGTGCCGTTGACGCAGGCGTTGCAGGCGTTGGCGGAGTAAAAAGGCGGTTGTGGAGAATGGAGTGGTGAGAAGGGAGTGGTGAGTGTGGGCCGGTAATGTGTATTGGCTGTGGCTGGATATCTTGTGAGAGAGATTTTTTTGCTTGAGAGCACGCGCGCACAATCACCTCGGCGCTTGTTGTATCCGTGTTAGATACCATCCATCTCATGGATGTTTGTTGTCGCATTTAGCATGTATGGGGTTCGGGGGTGGCTGCTTGGTCTCTAGACGGTGGTCTTCATGACCTTGCGACGGGCAGGGTCGTGTCGCCGGCGTTGGGTTGTTGATAAGTCCTACATTGCATTGGCATTTCAATTCGAATGCAGAGGAGTGTGGCGTGAAACCTCGCTGTGTGAAGGCAAGATCGTTGGGAACCGGGTCGTTAACGCTATATCTAAGCAAGTATATCACTGGGTATCTCCATGTTCTCTTTGCTCAACTGGATGTTGAGGATGACGTGTATGTCGCGCGCAAGAACAGCATGATATGATGCTTCCACCAGCATCCCAAAACGCCAAAACCACCTGTCATGCCAAAGCAACCCAATATCCCGCTGTTTCGCGGGCCAAACCAAATCCAATCCTCCAAACGCCAGAACCCGCCCTTCCCTCTCTAGCTCAACGTCACCACCGCCATTGACCCAGCCCTTCTTCTCACTGCCCCCCCAGCCCCTGCCCAGCATGCACGTTCCCGCCAACACCCTGTGCTCGCTCGCCGACCCCATCATCACCCTTCGTTACCCCCTCCTCCTCCCCCGCCCTCTCCGTGAAACCCCCGGTTGCCTCCACCACCCGCTTCACATCCTCCCGCACCTCGGGCATCGCGCCGCTCATGCCCTGCGCAAGTATGTCCCGAAAGTCACGAAACGCATGCATCTTGCCGCGCGCGTACTGGTTCATGCGCCGCACCAGCTCGACAAACTCGCGTGTGTAGATGTCCGGGTTGCGGCCGTTCTCGACGTACTCGATCAGCGGCTCGGGGATGCCGCGGTCGTTGGTCGGGTTGGGGTTGTGTCTGGCGAAGGGGTGGGACGAGAGGAGGAAGAAAGGTGGTGGTGGTGGTGCGGGGTGAGAGAGGAGGGTGGTGGTGGCTGAGGTGTGGACGGCGCGGAGGGAGGCGTCGAGCGTGATCCTGGGAGCCGTTGGGAGGTGGTGAGTTTGTGAGCGTTGGGGGGGGGGGGGGAGGGGGGAGGAGTAAGGAGGGGTAAGAGAGGGGAATTAAGAGGGGGGGAGAAAGAGCATGTGAGGAGACGAACAGGTCTTGGGCGAGGGGCTCGCGCGAGGGCCGGCCGGCCGAGTCGTAGTTGGAAGTTTGGACGAGGATCTGGAAGAGGTCTTGGATGACATTTTTGACGTTTTCTGGGGAGGTCAGTCAGCGATAGAAAAATCCAGCAGGGGAAATCGAAGGCAAACCTTGGACCTCTTGGAGTTCGGGGTTTATGGGAGCCATGGCTGTTGTTGATGGGCAGTTCTCAGCCAGTTCGCGGGTTTGGCGAAGGCAAATGAGTTGGCGGTCGATCGAGGAAGCGTGGGACAAGGCTGCAATGAGAGTGCAAAGTGGATTGAACGAATGCTTTCCGCAATTGGTCGGCTGAAACAGTGGTGGGGGTCGCCGGGGAGTATGACACCCCTGCGCGATGGCTGGCTTGGCAGCCTTGTAAAGGTGTTTGTGCAGACTACTAGGTAACTACTGCGAAGTACGCCCCATGGGGAACACCCGATACTTCGGCCTTCTTTACAGAGAACACTAGCGGTAAGTCGGTCATCGACTTCCTCCGCAACCCTCAAATGCTATCAATGTATATTCATTTCTAGAGCTGTATGTTCAAGCCTGCTCTGCATGCCGATGATTCCAGCGCCGGAACAGCATTCTCAGCTTCGCACGCATCCTCCTTTTCTCGCCGACCTCCCGAGCATCGTGCCAGTCCACTGTCCTTTGTCAACAAGGGGCCTCTTCCGTCGGCGGTTTGAATCTGCAGGAAATGCCATGTTCATTTGCTGCATTGCAGCAAGTTGCCCTTGGTCGGAACGCAAGTTGGGTTGGAGCTGATCTATCGAACGACTCCTGCGCCACGTTGGCCTTGAAATGCTTCGCCGGTGATTGCTCAATGTCTCCCGAGATGGGGCCTTGTGTTTCCGGCATGCTACAGTGCTGAGCTTCAACCTTGATCCGGGAGCATTATTAGGCAGATCAGCGTGGCTGGGGTTGAATGGGGAGCTTGCGGGAGCGGAAACCTCGATCGGGGGAGATGAGCTCTCGGGGCCAGGATTGGCTAGTAAAGAAGATTCGATGGGCGTGCTGTACTGTGCGAAGGAAGGCGGAGCTGAGTTTTCAGCGGAATTGAAGTGGTGTGTCTGGTTGGATCGCCGATTGAGCTGGCCTGGAGCGTCGGGGAGTTGGCTCTCAGACGACCGACTTGTCCTAGCCCAGACCGGCCGCATCCATCTTGGGACCGGCTTCGTAGAACTCGGCTTGAACGACAGCTCACCCAGAGGATCTCGCAGTGATACGTAGATGGTTGACTTGGGAAGGCTTGTTGCCTCATATCCCATCTCTCTTCCCTTTCCTAACCCATCAACCCACCCACTCCCATCACTCCCCTCTCCCCCAATCACCGCCAGACACAGCCCACAAACAGGAACCTCCTCAATCTCCCTCCCCATCCCATTCCGCCCTTGCTTTACCCCATGCTCAAACACCTCCGGCACCCCCACCCCTCTCACAACATTCCTCCCCCCGCAAAACAAACACCCATAACACGCCCTATGCCAAAAGCACCACCCCAAGCTCACACACTCCTCGCCGCGGTACACCACTTCCCCGCACACCCAGCATATCGCCAGGTCCAGGATTGCTTCATAGCACTGCCGACATGCCAGCCTGGCCTCTCTCCCCAGCACCCTCGGACCATAATCTCCCTGTTCCGGCCCTGTCGCTTCCGCGTGTAATCGGGCTGAAGACGGGGCTCGGAGACGCGCGGCTGAGGGCGAGGGCAAGGGAGACGGAGGAGGAGGAGGAGAGGAGGAAGCGGCGCCAGCAGAAAGTGCATATGAAGGGGACAGGGACGGGTTCTGCGTTGACGTTGTTGCTCATTGACTCGAGTAAGAAGGGACTGAGCGGGTGACAGTTTGAAAGGCGTGGACAATTAAGCTCGCGGCGAGAGGGGGGATGGTGCTTGGGTTGAGATGATGACGACGAGAGGGTTCAGGCAGTCATGCGGGTGGCGTCGAGGTCGATGTATGGAGGTCGGAGATAATGGTATATTTCAAGTTGTGATTTCGAAGTTGGATCCTAAGCTGTTTTAAACGAACGTGACAATTGAGATGGTCGAGTGCCGACAAGGATGTTGAACAACGAACGGATGGTGGCCAGAGACCGAGACTCCTGGACGAGAGCGGTCGGTCGGTGAAACCGAACCTTCAAGATCAACTATCAAGACCAAGGCAAGGAAAGGAAGGGGCTCATCACGTCATGGCATTCGCAACTTTGGGAAAGAGCAAGTGAACTATCCTCCGGATAAACCACAAGCCATTTTCATACTCCGACAACCCAAATGCTAATGTCTAGTACAACAACAGAAATAACAAACAGACATAGTACTCGGTACTACTCGCTGACCCTCAACCAACGCCTCGCCCACAGGCCATTACCCGTCCCAACGCCGCCATCAATGTGCCCAACTCTCTCATAATCTCAAGGAGAGCAGATAAAACCACACAACAAAATACCAAACAGAAAGCAGAACAACCAATGTGCTGCAAAAATCCAGGGCCTGGCGCGAGGCATGTCCAAGCACGAGTGTGGTGCCACCCACAACGTTGAGACATGCCAGATCCGCACCCCCGGCCAGAACAGCCCGGCAGGGGGAGGGGGGGGCTCGTTGTAGACAGGATCCAACCGATCATCTTTGGGTTCAGAATAGATTGATCATAGATCCGTCTGAGCCATCTCAAAACTGTAGATGGCTGCCGTAGGCCACCGCAGGAACAGGCCGCAAGGCGTCGAAAATCAGAACCGTGATCCAGAAGAGGGAGACAAAAGCCGACCATCTAGACCAGAACCTATCTCTCACCTCCGCAAAGCCAGCAGCAAACAGCCAGCCTACTTCCTCATCTCGGCCTCGCAAGCATATTCAACCTGCTGAGACTGATCGCCCCCTTCTCTTCTTCAACGGGCTGGGCGTGCCCTGTCCGCCAGCACTCATACTGCCCATCCCTTTCTTCGGGCTCACACTCCGGTTTCCCACCCCACCAATCTTCCTCGCACTACCGCCACAAGCCTCGGCGCAAGCAGCGCCTCCCCTTCCGGCACGGCCTCGCCCTTCCTCTTCTTCGCCGCGCGCTCCGCAGCCTCCTGCTCGGCCTCCTCCTCGTCGGTGCTGACCCGGTGGCGCTTCTTGGTGGACATGCCGTGCGGCAGAGCAAGGAACACGCTGCGGGGCGGGTCATTCTCCTTGTTCGGGCTGGAGGTGGAGGTGGTGGAGATGGTGGGGGTGGTCGAGCGCGGGAAGCTGCCCGGCATGGACTCGGTGGGGAGGATGGAGGGGCGGACGGCGCGCACGCTGGCTTGCCCAGGGGATGAGCCGAAGGAGGCGGTGGTGGCGCCGCCGAAGCTGATGGTGTGGTCGCTGCGGAAGGTGAACTCGCCCGGGGCGGAGGGCTCGGTAGTGGCGGAGGTGGCTTTGAAGGTCTTGACGGGCGGCTCGGGGAGGGGACGCACCGGGGGGGAGGGTAGGGTACGAGACACCGGTGTCCGTGGAGCCTTCGGCAATGACCACATCGAGCGATGGATAGTGCACCTCGCCCAGAATCTGTCTGCCTTTGGGTTGGGGGAGGCTGGACTTGACGGGGGACGGGGAGTTCTGCGTCATCGCAGCACGCTGCGTCTCGGGCGTGAAGGCAACGTGCTTGGTAAGCTTGCGGCCGGGTGTGGTCATGGGCACGGGGGGGCCCTCCTTCTGCAGGCGAGCAGGGGCAGGTGTCCTGGAGACAAGGGTCGAAGGCTGGGGAAGACCGCTCTTGGTCTTGGAGGCGCTGGACTTGGCACCGCGGAGCATGGCCTTGACCCTATTAAAGCCGCTCCTGGGGCTCTGAACCTCGGCCGACGGGGCAGGCTCCTCCTCAGCAGCCAGATTGGCAGTAAGGGGTTGTTCGTCGCGGCGGACCGGGGGATCCCGCTGAGAGTGGCCTTGGACGGCGAGCGAGCTAGCAGGCCCTGGGACGGTGTCTTCACGCTGATGGACCTCGCCAATGCCGCCTTAGTGGGTGTCATGAGCGACGCAAGATTGGACTTGGGCCGAGGAACGGCGGGACCCGCCGACTTGGGCATAGGGATTGAGCTGCCGTCACGCGAGACAGGGCGCTTGCTGGACGCATCTTCATCGATGTGCTGCCGGGCGCGCTTGGCAGTAGCCGCGGGTTCTTCCGCCGCAGGCTGTTTCGATTTGGCGGTGGTCGCCGGGGTTGGCTGCTTCAATGACTCCGGTTCGTCGAGATTCGCCTTCGACTGGCTCCGTTTGACGCCAGCCTTGAGCGGTGTGATACGGCCAGGCTGGTACCTGAAGGCCGACGGGTGGTTCTCGATCGAATCCATCTTCTTGAACTCGGCCATGTGAAACGGCACTGAACCTGCCAGCCTTGCCCTTCGCCTGCGCGATCTTGCGGCCGCCGGTCTTCTCCTCCTCCAGCTTCTCAGAGTCCTGTTTGGCTCTCAGCTCGGCCTTGATCTTGGCTGCCTCGCCTCGTAGCTCATCCATCATGCGCTGGGCCTCGGGGCCCAGGCCCAGGTCGGAAACGGGTGTTTGGCGCGTGAAACGGAAGGTGAAGTCCGATGCGGGAACAGTGATACGCGACGGCGTAGTTTGGGCCGCCGCGGGAAGACCGTCGTCGCGATTGGCGGTGGCTGATGTCGGTGAACCCGAGGCGCAGGCCGGACGACGGCGGGCCCATGGTAGGGTGGACTTTGCTGGGATGCATTTCGGACATCGGCGGTTTGGCGGGCGACGAGCCGCCGGGAGTCTTGGGTTCGCGGACCGGAGAAAGCGCGGCCGGGGCATTGGTGGTGTTTTCGAGGGCAGCATTGTCGGTGCTAGATTCGCGTTCGGCAACAGAAGATAGCGTAGAAGCCTCGGAAGCCTGCTTGGCCTATAGGTTGGAGATCTTGGTCAGCGTGCTCGCAACGACAACGCAGACGCCGCGACGAGGTTTTGCTCGACGCTCGACGCCAAAGGGGAGTATTCTTTACCTTGGTGAGGCTTGCAATACGCGCGGAACGGCGTGCCATGGCGTTCAGCGCTCGCCGCGAACTAGGATATCAGTTGTTGCAATCAAGAATGCAAATTCTCGAGCACAGACTGGAGTTCAGGAGTGTTTGGAATGGGCGCAGAGAGTTTGTTGGAGGGTGAGGGTGAAGATGGAATGCGCGATGGTGGAAGTGTGGGTGATGTTTGATTCGTGGGTGACTCGAGAAAGTAAACAAACCCTGGGCGAAGTTGTGTGGTGCACCTGCTGGCCCACAACTGTTATAAATGGAGCCGGGAAGACTGTGAATTCAAGGCAGCTCACGTTGCAGACGCACTGTCTCGCCTGATATCACAGATTCAACCGAGACAGTCAACTAGCCGCATGAACTCGACTGGCATCAATGACATCTTTCCGAGCACTCAATAATATCGATTTTGACTGTCTCTATCATACATCACTGGAGCCGTCCACTATAGCAGAGGAGTCTTGTCTTTGTCTTGAATTGTTTACTCGGCAAACCATCCTCCAGGATCTTTTTGACGTCACTAACCTTGCGTCATGTCGCTATCCCCCAACTCAACATCATGATCGGATCTGGTTGATGGAGGCTCCACCCGCAGCATGCTGTTCCCGCATAGCGATGAACTCAAGAAGTGCCCGTCAGCATGCAAAACTATCACTGCAGCCACCTGCACAGACCACATGTTCGTTGCCACTCAAATATCTCATCGGAGACGCCCAAAGTTCACCCCTTCCCTGTCATCCATGCACCAGAACAGTTCCAGAAGACACTGTCATCCCCGGTACGGAGCACGCATGCACTTAATTCGTCTAGTTGTTCCGTCTAGTCCAATCACCCAAGCCACCCACGTAGCATCACCGGACTGGCGGCTGCTCCTAACCCTCAGCGCTGGATCCCGGGTCTTTTTGCTCTTTGACAGGCGTCACAAAGCACAACTCGGCAGGGTCCTCATCCAGCATGCAGGGACCGGGTGTCTGGCATATCAGGCATAGAGGCGTGTCCAGCAGGCCTGTGAACTGCAGGGTACTGCGTGCGAACGGAGTAGTCTGTACAGGAATTGGGTTGGAGCTTCCAATTAGCAGAAAAGCACTCATCCTTGTGTCTGAACAGGATATGATCAGTCCTCAAAATGAGAGGTGCTTAGGTTGATGCCCGGCTTCCATAGCGCAGATACGACACAGACAAGGATCGGCCGGTGCTCACCGGCCTCGCTCAGCACCACCCCAGCCAGGCCGTGATGTCCACTGCGGGGGATCTTCCGCTTCGTCCAAGGCCAAACCAACTCGAGACACTGGGCTCTCTTCATTGGCCACTGCCATTTTTGCTGGCTGAACCGATCTCGGGTCAATTGGAGCTCCTGTCACCGAGTTTGTCAATCGCAGCCGACAATTCAGCGATCTTAATCTCGCGTGTTGGCTCATTGATGTGATGTGATGGCGTGCCCCACTGACTGATGTCTTCAGCTTGGACAGGGATCAAGGATCGAGATCGTGAATGAGAATTTCCCAGAACTTCATTTGTTCTTTTTGACAACAAGCCATTGTTGTAGATCACGTAGTTCGGATTGACCACGGACACAAGTCGGCAAAATCTCGATCAATACAAGCTTTCAACGGTTCTCAGACCAACTCCTGGAAGATGGCAGGGTGGAAGCCCACCGCTCACAGCTTGGTGAAGCCTCATGCAATCTCACACTGAATCACGGAAGGCGGGGGATACGGCCCTTGGCATTGACTTGGCAAGCCCCAGCAGCATGTATAGGCAGAGCAAAGTTCAGAGGTCACCTGAGAGGGATGGGACGGAGCTGCGTCCGCTCGAGGGGCAACCAACCCCTCATCACTGTTTGTGGGGTCCAGGAGAGGTTGTTGGTTTCTCCGGGAGGCCCGTAACACCACCGCAAAGATTGGGATGAGGCAGCGGCGTTTTATGAGTATGAATTGAAACTGAATGTCGCCGTGAAGACCATACATCCATCCTGTCTTTCCAGTCTCTACCTAGGCACACAGGATCAATAACAATGCCTGCCCAAAAAGCTGGTGTCTTTTGATGCGGAATCCCGTGAAATAGGAGCAACAAAACTGACCCTGCGTACTTCAAATACAATATACTCATCCCCAGCCAAGATGGACCCGATTTGATACCTGTCACCTCCTGTCTCACCTCTATCATCAACTCGTCAGAAGGGCCCCCTACCGTAGATGCAATATCCAATTGTGTTAGCTCTCGAGTCCAATACTGCGGCACCGCATCAGAAACTTTACATCGGAAAGTACGCCACTTCCAGTGCCACAGTCAAGGACGTGCTGCAGAGGCTTGTCCTCCCGGCCGGACACATGTAGAGTCGGTCATTCTGCGATATTCTGAAGAGAAGTTGTTGCAAGTCTGAAAGCCGGTTAGATGTTGGCACCTTCTGGTGAGTCGAGCCAAGCATCTTGCTCTGACGCTGGATCTCTGGCTAATGTCTTTTTAGCTCTGCGTGGGAAACTCCCGCATCCGTGTTGGCCATGCCTCGTAATTTGGTATGTAATACGGCGCTTCTGGTGCGAGTTGGTCAGCCAGGTCATCAAAGGACTATACTCAGCCACATCAAGCAGGACTTACCATCCGCCTTATAAGCGTGATACGTGCAGCCGTTCTCCGTTCGGAAGTGGAAGATGCTCGATGCCATCGACGGAGGAGCACTCGCACCACTTCCCTAGGGCTGGGGTTAGATTCCAATCAAAGCTTGGGGCTGCAGTTGGTTGTCTTACCACACTGATACCAGAATCATAGTCGTACTCGTCGAACGACCTCTCTGACTATGTCAAGAATCAGGTTGTGCCCGAATCTGCTTCAGAGAGAGGTGGCACTCACGTTCCCTTCCATTGCTTGTCGCCCTCTAGCTGTTCGTCGTCTGCCCATTCTGCAGCACCAGTAGGCGCCGGTGCCGTCGCCCGGTGCCCACAGGTGGAGGACTCGCCTAACCGGGGCTGACAGCATCTGTCCGAGGGGCTTCAGGTGTCGGTTCATTCACACGGCTCGAAAGACCATGGGGAGGAGGCCGCCCAACCCATGCCAGGAGTGCTGCTGGTGGGGGTAGTCACCGGGGCGTGTTCGTTCGGGGCTGCAGGATGCCATCCTGCGGGAGATACCCAGCCGGGACTGGCAGCACTGTTCGAAGATACTCCCAACGTTGATCCATTCGCCGCCACAAACTGCCAACCCGGGTTGGGTGTGCTGGTGGTGGGCAGTGTCCAAGATCGTCTGCCATTGGGATCTCAGCGAGATGGTGAGAGAGATGGCGACAGAAGAGGTAATTCAGGTTCGTGATGATTAGACAGCAGCGGTTACAACGAGTTCGTCGCGGGCGAGCAGAGACGTCTGGCGAGCGAGCTGGCAGCCTGCCATGGGCGCTGTTTCATATCTTCTCGCTCGACGTGGTTCAAGGGACCAAGAGTCCGGTCGCCGCGAGCTGCATGCCTGGCCTGGCCTGCTCTGCCTGGACTTGTTGGCCACGCATCGTCTGGGAGTCACTGCGACAGGTTCGCTTGTCCTGCGAGATCGATTGACTGTCCAGGAGAGGGAGTGGTGCTTCGTTTTCCCTGAAGCTTCAGTCCCAAAAGGGGTTTGAATAGAGATCTTGGAGGTGCCAAGCCAGAAGGGGTCCCTCTGCCGACGTCTTCCCACTCGCTTTTCATTGGCTGCTGGGGGGGCGTCATCTGCCTGGCTGTTGCTTCTTGGAGACGCTGTGGAAGGAGCGGAGAGATGGAGCTGAGGCCAGGCCCGAACTCCTTCCTCATCAAACTCATCAAGGGTTTGGGATGGGCTCGCCCATTCTCCAAATTCCGAGTTCTCGGAGTGAACGGAACTTTAACTCGGGGGACTTCCACCAGGAATGGGAGGCTATGAATGCTAAGTTTGAAGTCACCCAGCTCGGAACGTATGTAACCTTATCATGAGCCTCATGCTGCAGAGAGTTGAGGAGCAGTTGGCCGCCCCCAAACTCAACTCTCTTTGCCAGTATGGCTTTTGCGTCTTGTCTGCCCTTACGCTGACCATCAATCCCTCCTCTGGCAATTCTCGAGCCAACAAGGTGATCACAGCCCAGAGATACCATGCATGTCGGGTCTTCGAGGTCATGAGTTTCTCGGGAAAATTAAGCGGGTGACCACTTCACGGCAAGAGAACTTCGTCGAGTCGACCTACTTTAGGGCCGTCAGACTTTACCTGTGCATAGAAGAGCAAGACTTCTGACAGGTTTCAGTCGCCCACAACGCCATTTCGTCTTTCTTACCGACACTTAATGAGGAAATGCCTCGCCGGACGCAAAATGATCACCTCGAGCGCTCCCGGGCTCCATCACCTCCGCAACCCCGCTGCAAGATGAAATCGGCACCCGAGACCGGGGGAGCTGCGCTTTGGCGCGGAAGCCTCTCCAACGAATGGGAGTTCCCCGAAGCCGGACCCGAGCGAGCGAGCGGCGACACCAGCTTCACCCGGCCAGCCAAAGGACTTTGTAACTCGAATTCCGAAGCTGCAGGTCGACCGAACCAGCACTGTCGCTCGTGGCGCTCTGCACAACGAGTGGACCATTTCCCCAAGGTCACCTGTCTTGGGTGGGCATCGAAGAAGTGGAGAAAACCCGGTCGTCGGCTGATGGTGCGGATTGTGCAACTTTGCGTGTGAGTGGAAACCGAGAGCCGGGTGCCAGGAACCAGACGGGCCTCGGGGTGTGTGCCAGGGCGCAAAGATTTGACGGGAGGCTGCCGTGCGCGCGAAACGGATTTTGATGTCCGGGTACCCGTCACGAAGCTGAGAGAATCAGGATCCGCATGGACCAGGCCTGCCTGTGGGGTTTCATATATTCGAAAGCTGGCCGCCTTCCTCAGGGCGACTCCGCGGAAACGCGACGTGGTGGGTGGTGGTGGGATGGAGAGCGCCAATCTTGGGGAGCGAGGATCTGGCCCGAAGGAAGGCGCGCAGGTGACCTGTTCAGGCCAGAAACAGCAGAAACAGTGCCGGGGCTGGGTGGCAGCACCTCGCTATTTGTCCCTCTCCAGCCCCTGGCGGGCTAGCGCTGTGGCGGACCCCTCCCGCCGCGGTCGGCATTCGCATTACATAAAACCCTCCAGTTTTCTCTTTTCTGACACATACCCGACCTGTCATCGAAGTCCTGCTTATCTCTGACCCTCCCGGAGTCACGCCTCGACAATCTGGTTTTGACACACGGAAATCCGAGAATCCGGGGAACCTGTCTCGATCCTTCAACCTTACCTTATTGCCGGGACTGATCACAGACCGGGTCCCAGCCTGCCGGATCCCGCAGGGCTCGCCAGTCGCAAACACCTTCCCCAGATGACGCACTGATTGGTTTGGTGCCCTCCCCCGGCTCCGACCTCAGACACCCCGGCCGGTACCTTCCGCGTGTTGTTGATCGGATATCTTTTCTTGGGTTCGGTGTCGGGTCGTCCGGTTGCGTGGGCGACTGACCGCAAGCAAGCAAGCGAGCAAGCAAGCCGCTGCCGTTGCCGCTGCCGTCGTGGTTGCAGCGCTCGCATCTCGCATCGCACCACTTTCAACCTTCTGCTGCCGCACGTAGGGCACTCGCCCGCTGTTGTCACGGTGGCACAGTGTGGGTAGCCGGCACCTACCTTAGCAATTGGCGAGAAACTTAGAATTTCCGGGTGTCAGGCAGCCCAGCCAGTTGAGACTCTCTGACCTCTCTTTTTCGGACAATCAAGGATATGTCCGATAAGATGTCTGTTGACAAGAAAGATCCACCCAAAGAGGATAGCGAAGAGTCAATGGAGTCCAGCCCCGAGGGAGAGGCCCCCCCTGCGCCTCCTCAGCAGCAGCAGCAGCAGCAGCAGCAGCAGCAGCCTGAGAATCAACAACCCAAACGCAAAGGGGGTCGCAAGCCGGTACGTCGAGAGCGTTCTGCGGGCAGGTTCCCCGCCCTTTCTTGGCTTGTTCTTGGAGATGTCAAGGGGTCTTGATCTCATCTCATGGTCTCTCCCAAGAGCTCATGGCTCGAGCTGTTGCTTGCAAACACGGGCTAATGCACCTGGCAGATCTATGCGACATCTGAGAGGAGAGAAGCAGAGAACCGCCAAGCCCAGGCCGCTTTTCGAGAACGCCGTACCGAGTACATCAAGCAGCTTGAGGAGGCCATCCGAACGCACGAGCAGAACTTGGCCAGCCTACAGGCTGCCCATCGCCATGCCGCCGATGAGTGTTTGATGCTTCGTTACAAGAACTCTCTGCTTGAACGCATCCTCCTGGAGAAAGGTACTGTTTTAATTCCGTATCGCTTACAGGAGCAATTCTCCCGATGAGCCGCCCGCTCGTTACCCTGTCATACTGCTTACATCTTGCTAACACTCCGTCCGCAGGCATCGACGTGCAAGCAGAGCTCCGGGCGAAGACCGGAAGCCCGAATCTCGGTCCGGCCCATGTACCCCAGGCCATGGTGCAGCCACCACCGATTCAAAGAGCCATCTTGAACAGACACCACGCTCGCCGATCGAACTCGGGCATCGCGCCGAAGCTTGAACCCGGGATTCCGGTTTCACCCTTGCCGCCTCCGATCCACTCGCACCCTTCTGCTTTATCCCCGAAGAACCGTCAGACCCCTTCTTCTCATTCAGCCTCGCCGACGGGGACGGCGTCATTCGGCTCACAGCATGGCGCGTCCCCTGGAGGTTCCGACCATTTGGGCGCCCCGGTCCGGCCATCGATGCCGTCTGTAGTTGGGATGAAGGCGCCGCCGCCTCCCCACTTGGCCCCCATCCATGGTCTGCCTGGACCGCGGCAGATTCAGGTGCCCGGGCTTCAACAACCACTAAGCCAAGTACGAGGAGGCGCTACCAGTGCGTCTCCCTTCTATCCGACGCCTCCTTCCAGAATCACATTGAGCAGCTCGGCAAGTTGACCCGTTCCTTTTTCTTTTCCCTTACTCCTTTAATGGAACTTTGTCGTCCTAGGTTTTAATGCGTCAATACAGAACAGGAATACGATGCCGCTGCTGATATGATGGACGACACCGGCGAGGCCCCGATACGCCGAGCGGGCCCGGTCCGTATCCCGGTCCGGCCTATGCTGGTGAACCGCAGCCGATGTCACTATCATCACCAGTTACGACTGGGCCACCTGGAAGCCAGCCCATTTCCGGGCCGTCGCCGATCGAACATGCTGCCACACTCAGCACCCCACTTATCCGTCGATGACGCAGCTTCTGGACCCGAACTACGACTTCGATCCCTTTGGCCTGAGTGCGAGCATGGCCTTCCGACCCAGTTCTCATTCGACACCAGCAACATGCGATAACACTGGCTGATCGACATGATTCCGGCCAGGAAAAGGCTTGGTCAGGTGTGACACCAGCGGACAGCCCTTGAACAGCGCCCTAGACGGGTGAAACCCGTCGACGGCGAATGTCAGCAGCCGGAGGAAGCGGGAGAGGAATGAGAGGGGAGCACATGGGGAGATTCAACATGATCTGCAGCAGCGCTTGCGGCAACATCTCGAGAGCACGGTCAAGCGTTTTGAGATACCCCAAGGAGCGTTTTACTTTGGGCAGGGATGCGGGTTTCACGAGGAACGACATCCATCTCCGCTCACCTTTGGCTGGAGAGCCACCAGCCACGACTCACGTCCACCGAACTCGGAAAACATCATAATACTGGATATGGAAGGGGCGCAGATGATTTGGCGTCATGTATATTGCTCGGCGGGGCGCCGGGAACAATTCAGCGTGGCTCAACAAAAGTTTTGCTCTTTTTTGTCTTTTCTCGAGGTGCCATGGACACGTAATTCGACGCCGACCACGATGACACACACGACAGACGGGACAATACAGCAGAGAGGGCATCGAGGACGCAAACGACGATTTCGAAACAACCGCTATTCTTCGTTCTCTACAACTCCACGACCGAGTTCTCAGGGGATATGTTTCTGTTTGTCTGGACCGTGGGGCTCTGCAGACCACTCGAGTCGTCTGGGCGGTTGGGTTGGCTTGGGAGCGGAGAGCGTGGTCCACGGCCATCAGGGGCTTCTGTTGTCGAGCTATGGAGGAAACGAACCCCCGTGTTCGTCGTCGGTGTTGGTCTCTCAAATTACTTTGCTCCACACCTCCCTCTTGCTTTTCTTGATGGGCGTGTTCTGATGTGTTATGTGACATGAGAGACGTCCCGTTTCTTTTCTTCTTTCTACAAGCCGGCGAGCCAAAAATATATGGTGGTTTATAGGACATTGCGGGTAACGGAAAGTCGAAAAGCCAGATCCTGTATGGTATTCAGTCTCCTTTCTGAAGGGCATGGCATGGGGTGGGAGGCAGCCTGTTTGCATTTGCTAATTTGTAGTCCTTCTCTTTCGCTTTCCATTGTTTCCAGAGCACAAAGGGGTAGCTACGGGCACCGCAACAGAATAAATGAAATGCTTCTAGTGCTAGAACCTGCCCTGTCTCCTCACCTTCTCGAGTTGCCGGAGGATTGATGTCCATCGAGTTGTTTCAGCAAAGAAGTCGTAATTTTCAATAACCTCAAAAGTCATTCCTGCTCGCTGAACAGGGCCCCTTTCAAAGGTGAATGATCATTGCCACAATTCGGGCACTTTGCCAGAGGATTGCGGGCATCGCAATAACTCACTTGTTTCTATTCTATGCGGAACCGAATAAAGATCGTATGGCGGATATCATAGGATTCTCTTCAAACCACTGACTGTTCTCGTCGATGAGAAGATCATTGAAGCCATTGATTGGAGAGCGCCACTGTGGCGTGCCGCGGCTGTAGGAGAGTGGCTAACCTCGGGGTTGGCTGCTTCGGCATCTGAATGCAACAAACCTGCGGAATCCCAGCCTCGCAATTGAAGCACATCAAACAAGCCCTAACAAACTGAGCCCCGCGCACTGAATTTTCAAAAAAGGGAAAACGTCGGCTGGAGGGGCGCTCAAGAGTGTGGTGGGGCAGTAAGTGATCCGTGCATCTACTCAAAGAGGGCCGAATCTCTAAATCCACTTTTGCCCGTTGCTCACGAAGCCAGACCAGGGAACAAGAAAAATTCCGTCGTGGACCTGCCACCGGAAACAAACAAGCGCACTGAACCAGGGCTGCGTTCCTGCTTGGTGCTCGCTTCGCTCCGCCAAACCCTTCACCCACTCTCCCAATTCCCATCTCCATCTGGAGCTTTGTGGTTGTCTCAATAGACTACGCCTTGAAAGGCGATAAACCACAGCGGCAAGATGTCTGTCGCTTCCAAGGTGCGTTTTCGCTCTTTTTCTTGCCTCTTTGTATTGGAGTTGGAGCTCGTCGTCATGGCCTCACCCGCAACACCTCATCGCGGGGCGTTTGCTTCCCAACGGCCGATTGCGCAATTATCGAGGGCTGGAAAATGGTTGCCGTTCTGATGATCGACTCGTTGAAACTGACTCGCCGGTTTGCTCACAGAACCTCTTCGCCATCCTCGGTTGGTCTTCCCCGCATCGGTTGACGACACGCTGTCGACCTCTCCGGCGTCGCCCGGGGAGAGCCACCACAACGCCAATACTAACCATCCGACTGCAGGCAACACGAGGAAGGGGAGATCCCCGCCCCCGTGAAGGCCGTTGAGAAGACATCGACCCACACCGCCAAGCGCAACACCGATGGCCTGGCTCCCTCCAAGGGCCCGGTGGCCGGCAGCCGTCGGGGCGGCGCCAACGTGAGCGGCAACGAGGCTGGTGCGTAGCCCCGCAGCTTCCGACCTCTGCCGTTGTGCTAACATGTGGAGCAGCCTTCCGCGACCGCAATGCTGGGCGCGACTCCAACCGTGGTAAGCCCACCGACGAGCCCCCCCGTGGCGGCCGCCGTGGTGGCTACCGTGGCCGTGGTGGCCGTCGTGAGGAGGGTGATCGCCACCCCACCAGGAGCGCTCCCCAGTAAGCTCCACTCTGACCCCGCGTCTGTGATCGACCAACCACCGCTGACTCCCTCCGCAGCAGCAACTCCGAGAAGCAGGCTGCCCAGTCCTGGGGCGGTAAGGACGGCGAGGGCGAGCTGAAGGATGAGCAGGCCGGTGCCGAGATCGCCCAGTCCGAGCAGAAGGCTGAGGGCGAGGCTGCCCCCGAGGCCGAGGCCAAGGAGGAGGAGCCCGAGGAGAAGCACATCACCCTCGACCAGTACCTCGCCCAGCAGGCCGAGAAGAAGCTGGCTCTCGGCGGCAATCTGAACGTCCGCAAGCCCAACGAGGGCGCCAAGGACGACAAGTGGAAGGATTTTGCTCCCCTCAACAAGAACGACGAGGGAGGAGCTCTTCACGGGTACTGGCGGTAAGGCCAAGCGCGAGCGTGAGCGCAAGCAGAAGCAATTCGTCGAGATTGAGCACCACTACATCGAGCCCGAGCGCACCAGGGGTGGCCGTGGCGGTCGTGGTGGTGCTCGTGGCGACGCTGGCCGTGGCCGTGGCCGCGGTGCTCCCCGTGTGAGTTCCGTGGCGGCCGTGGCGGTCGCCAGGAGGCTGCTCCCATCAACACCAACGACGAAGCCGCCTTCCCCAGCCTGGGCAAGCAGTAAACTCGCTGCATATCGAAATGCTCCCTTGAGAGCTAGAAATTTGGTCTGTCCACTTTGATCGTGCCATACTCGACGGGGCGAATTGACGGATAGGAGGTCATGGAAGGAACCGGCTGGGGCATATATGGATTGGCGGCGCCATTTCCTTGGTGCAACGGAGGGCAAAGCAAAAAATGGTTCAGTGATAACTTCTTTCCCCGACCAAATCAACGGAAGTTTCTTCTCCTTTCTCATTTTTTTGCGCTCTTGACACTGGTCCTTGGTTTTCGTCAGGTTGATATCTCACCTGTTTATGTGGCATGTGCTGTGTGTGTGCGCCGGGAATGGCTGGCCGTTTCTGGGAGGAAAATGGAACGGGCTTTTCCATTCCGCCAGTGCTTCCCTGGACCGTGGTCCAAAGGCCGAGTCAACCCTCTGTTTCCTATCGCCTAGTGTTATGTGATATGTGTTATGTTGCTGATTGCACCCAAGAGACTTAGGTCCAACAGCAAATCAGAGTCATCCAGTTGAAATATTACTCCCCGCCACCCCCAAGGTCCTCAACTCTCTCAGTTATACCCAAATACAGTACCAAATCTATGTCCGGATCCTCGTGACAATCCTTGACCTCTACATGCGGTAGTCATTTGCTCGTCTCTTCGCTGCGCGGCCAATGTCAATCCCAATGCTCGCCACCAACAGCACCCCATTAAACACCGCCATCAAATAAAACGGCGCTGCCGTCGACCATGCATCAAACAAATACCCACCCAGCTTCGTCAACAACAATATCGCCGCGCCCCCACACCACGAATATACCCCCGCGACCGATCCCTTCAACCTCACCCTCGACACCGTATCCTCGGGCAAGACCCCCTCATTCTCTAGCAACGGCGCAGTCTCACCGCTTCCATCAGCAGTCTCAATCAGTGTCTCCTGCTCTCCAGCCGGCCGCGTCAAAACATTCACAACCTCCACCTTCAACACCCCCTTCCCCAGCAACCCCAAACTGCACACAATAGCCCCGATCTGACTCACGCCCATCAGCGCCGCCAGAAAGAAGACCACCGGGCTCCCGCGCCGCCCATTCACCTCTTTATATTCCGGACTCTCCAGCCGCGGAAACGCGACGTACCCCACGATGCCAAACACGGCAGACACCACAATCGGCCAGTTGACCGTCCCTATCGTGCTGGATAAATAGCCAAACAGGGGCGCGCAGATCAGCCCGACAAGCTGCGCTACCCCGGTGAGGATGGAGGCGAGGACGTATGCCTGGCGGCACTCCTCCTTGAGCTCGGGCGACGGGTCGTTGGGCGAGCCCTGGCAGTAGCCGTTGCGGATGAAGAAGGCGTTAATGTACAGAGGAATGAAGAGCGAGATGGCGACAGTAGGCGCGCGCGACAAAGCCGCCGAGATAGCCGAGCGCGATGGACGAGTCGGTGAAGCCCAGGCGGAGGGAGTCAAGGAGGAGGTGGTGATAGGGGAGGGGTTTCTAGAGGCGGAATAGTGTTAATAAGGCGGAGGATAGGAGGTTGGGAAGGGGGGGATTTACGTTATGAGGGGCGGGAGAGGATTCGGAAGCGCTGCCCTCGGGGGTTGACCCCGCGCAGGCCGAGGAGCATCCGCCATCCTTTGCCTTCTTCTCCTCGGAGGCCGCGCAGGCCGAGGAAGACGAAGATGGCGACGAGGAAGGAGATGAAACCAACGACGTAGAAACTGTATTTCACTGCGTCGCCGAGCGTGACGCCCTCGATATGACTGAAGCGGGCGGGCAGAGGGAGGAAGAGGACGAGTGCCACAAGAGCGCCGCAGCCGGTGAAAAGGCCTACATAGCCTGCCAACGCCGACGGTTTGCCCTTGTTCTCTGAACTGCTGGCCGAGTCGTCTTCGTTCGAAGTGGGATAGCCGGTGCTGTTCCGAAAGCGCTCGGGGGTGATGGTCACCTCGGAGTCTACGGACAGTGTGACACTGGGCCGCCCGCTTGGAGTTGACGCTTAGGTCTATTTTCGGCAGCTGGACCGGTCTCGTCGGTAAGCGATGGGAGGATGGCAGTCACCATGGTCGCCCTGCAGACACGCACGATGCATCGTCAGCACACTGTGGCATCTTTGTTTTGCTCCCCTCTCACCACATGGTACAGCATGGCACCTACGCAGCCGTCGCGCCCACCGCAAAGAATATCCTCGCCAGAAGCAGCTGCGGATAAACATTGCGGGCCTGCACAAAGAGGAACAGTGCCAGGCCAATGACGGCGTAGCCCGTTACGGCGACATAGCGCACACCACTGCGGTCCGAGACGAGGCCCCAGATGGGGCACGCGACGAGAGCCACCACCTCGTCGACGAAGCCCAGCGTGCCCACGATATCGCCCACGCCATCCTTAACGCCGATCAGGTCGGTGATGACGAACGACACGCTGCTGTTGAGGAAGACGAGGAACGAGATGCTAAAGAGCGAGATGCCCAGCAGGTACGTCACCGCTTGGAGGGGGTGGTCGACGCGGAGAAGGGCAGCCGCCGGAGCAGGCCGTGGCTGAGAGTCATGGTTGGAGGTGGGTTCGAACAGGCAGCGTGCTTGATCGAATTGGTATTTCTTAGGCGGCATTCACATGGCGTTGTCCTGGCGTTCCGTGGATCTGGAAAAGCTCCCACCAGCTTAATGCGTGACCAATGGAAGCTGCTGCGCTGCTGTTCAGGTGTTTACGCACGCCCAGACACACAGCTCCGGCTGTAAGCGGGGCAACACTGGCAGCCTGTCACCCTGTCACCCCGCTGAGGCTAGAAGCGGCCTTCCCCGCAATGTACTACGAGGACCCCTGTGCTCCACCGACGTCGGAGTCATTTTTCAGGTCCGCTATCTCGCACTCTTCGATGGCGGTTTCACCGCTTCCCTTCGCTTCGCGACACGACATCGCCGGGTGCAGCTGTGGAAGGTTGGCTGCTTAGGCCGGGTATTTTGGGCAGGGCGACTAGGAGCGTATTATTTCCGCATTCTTCCCCCGTGGTTTGGGTGCTGTCATTCCTTCTTTTTTTTTTTTTTTTCTTGGGCTGTTGACTCTACGACGCATCGCGACCTTCAGCCGTCACCATGTCCGCCTCTCTACCAGGCCACCGGGCACTCCCCGACTCGCAGTACGACCTCAGCACGTACTGGGGCCGCGTCAGGCATACCGCCGGCATTACGGATCCGAGGTGAGAACGTTCAATGGGCGTGGGAGGGGCAGAGGCACCTGGTGTGTACCCTCCTGCTTGGTCGCGGTCACTTGGAAACGCGGACACGGAGGTCATCAATTGGGAATTAGGAGCCAACTCAATCTCGGGAACGGAGCTGACCTCTGCTTTCATCGTCCAGGACCCTGTTTGTGGGCAGCGCCGGGCTCGAAAAGGCCAAGGCAGCCCTGATCGCATACAAGACTGGCCAAATAAACAGCATGACCCCCGAGCTGTGGAAGGCGAAGAAGGTGGTCGACTCTACACTGCATCCGGACACGGGCGAGCCGGTCTTCCTGCCCTTCCGCATGTCCTGCTTTGTGCTGTCCAACCTGGTCGTCACAGCCGGCATGCTGACACCCAACCTGACCGTACGTCCCCCCCCTTTTCTGCAATACTGTTAACTCAATCCTGACAAACCCCTCCTCAGACCGCGGCACAATAGCCTGGCAAGTTGCCAACCAGTCCCTCAACGTCGCCATCAACTACTCCAACTCCAACAAATCCTCGCCTCTCTCCTGGTCCAAGATCGCCCAGTCCTACTTCCTTGCCGTCACCGCCTCCTGCTCTGTCGCCGTCGGGCTCAACAGCCTCGTCCCGCGCCTCAAGAGCCTCTCGTCCTCGACCCGCCTCATCCTGGGCCGCCTCGTCCCGTTCGCCGCCGTCGCCTCCGCAGGCGCCCTCAACGTCTTCCTCATGCGCGGCGAGGAGATGCGTACGGGCATCGACGTCTTCCCCGCCGTGGCCCGGGCCAAGGCCGAGGGCGCACCGAACCCGGTGCCGGCTGGCGAGCATCCCACTGCCGCGGAAGAGAAGGAGAACCCTGGCACGGAGAGCTTGGCAAGAGCAAGAAGGCGGCGACGCTGGCGGTTGCTGAGACGGCGGTGTCGCGCGTGCTGAATAGCTCGCCGATTATGGTGATCCCGCCGTTAGTGCTGGTGCGGCTGCAGAGGACCGAGTGGCTGAAGAAGAACCCGCGCTGGACGACGCCCGTGAACCTCGGGTTGATCCTGGCCACGAGTTACATTGCGCTGCCGCTGGCGCTGGCGGCGTTCCGCAGAGGCAGAGGGTGAGGGCGGAGAGTTTGGAGGAGGGTTCCATGGCCGGGGAGGAGAAGGGGGATTGGTGGAATTCAATAGGGGGATCTAAGCAAGTTAGGTGTTTGGAGGTGGGAGACCTGTCAGGGGTTGGGTTGAACGTTTTTGGTGGGGCGAAGGGGGGACTGTGGGTGTGTTTGGAAGGCTTTGCATGGCAAGCTTGGAGTCTTAATTTGGGGGGGGGATTCAAGTTTGGTTCGCTCATGTCTTGTGAGATGCTTGAGGACGGTGTTGTCGGGATCTAGACACTAACTGTTATTGGATGGAATAGACCGCGTTCGAAGACCGTTTACACTTTTTAACAAGGGTTACGATCATCATGGTGAAACCAGGAAGAGAGAGCTCTGGGTGGTGAGTGGGTATTCCCAGGACGGGATCAGCTGAAGAAGGCGTTTCACAGAGTGAGGGCCAAAACGGGAAGGAAAAAAAAAGAACAAGAGAAAAGAAAAGCCGCTTGAGGAGTGACAGAGGAATAGAAGGAAACAGAAGGAAAGAAAAGGGAAAAAGATAGGAAAAAGGAACAAGCAAAGAGAAAGGAATCAGCTGCGGTGCGAGATATTGCCATCACATTTACTCCGCTTACAAGTTCTTCCTGGCGTCTTCCTGCGACTCCCTGCTTGATGACAAGGCCCTCCTCCCCTCCTCTGGCATACCACCTTAGGTACTTGATTGGCTGATCCAACTGGGGAGAAAACCACTGAAGAGGTAGCCGTGGGGATGGGGAGCTGTGGCCTGGTCAGGTTATGAAGAGAGGCCGGCGGTGGTGGCCCCGCTGTTGTGACCCTCCATTCTATGTAGCAGTGGCACGACAGGTGGTATGTTCGGTTTACTCGAGATGGACGAAGATGCAGATGTAAAGCAGGGGTGATGAAGTCATCGTGGAGCGTGGGTTACACGCCTCTGGGGATTGTCCCATGGCGAGGGCAGTAAGCGAGCGAGCATTTGCGCACCAGACTGAGGGTGTCAAAGGGAGAGATTAAACCATGTTATCATGTGTTGAATCGAGGTGTTTAAACGCTCCTAAGGTGGTTCAGCACAGTCACACAAAATCTGTCGGTCAATTCTGGAACTCAAGGCGTCTGTTGTCTGGCTGCCAACCTCCTACTTTGAAGAAGAGAGGGCTGAGCTTGCGACCAGACAGCTGTCGAGCAGCTGTCCAAATGCGGGAACAGGAGCCAATCCTCGCAGGGTTTTAGCGGGTATTTATTGCCACTTCCCTCTTGATTAAAGGGACTGGTCCCGGTTGTTTCCTCCTTTCTTTCGGCAGGGCTTGCTTGAAGTGGTCGTTCTTCCGGAGCCCATGGGGTTCGGGGCTTCACCTTCAGCTGAACGAGATATTGCATCATTGAAAATGGCAGAAGGCTCAGGCTCTTGGAGGTGGAGAGGTCGTCACTTCGTCTCCATGATAGCTGCGGCAAGGCCGCTCCGCTACCGCTTCACTCGACTCGGCTTTGGCCATCGGGAAAGTGCCTCAGTGTTCCTTGCAGCCATTCAGGTGGGAGTTGGGTTTGGTTGCCGACGGCCACCCCTGTTTCACAAGCCGGCAAAGGATCAGCAGAATACTTCTCAGCCAACATCGGGCCTCGTCGTTATTGACGAGGAATGGGGGGATAGTTGGGCGGCATCCCTTGGCATCATCAAGCAGAAACACAGGATCCGCCGCGGTAAAGAGCATACCTTCCCATGCCTACCTTACCATGGCTCGCACGTGGTTTCTGGCAACAACTAGCTTTGCATCTTGTTTGAGCATTTTGTTGGGAAACTACCAGTGTCAAGGATAGGATCTGATCTGATGATATGGCACTGTTTATCACCCCGCACCCTCCACTGGAGACCCACATCTGGCCTTCAGTGGCGCACTGGTGCTGGAACACCGGAATGCGGCGTGGTTGAGCGCACCAAACAGGGCGTGGGCACCTGAAGAGAGCCCGAAACTGGTGGAGCTGCCAAAGGAGAGGACTCGACCGAGGTCAGCACTCAGCAGTTGGGTGCGATCGCACTGTGCTGGGCGGTGGGAAGGTGCACTGGCACCGTGCCAATTTGTGTTTTTTGACCATCGTCACTTGCCGTTCAGTTGTTGAAGGCGAAAGCCGCGACAGGTGGCAGCGACGGCCACCACTTTCATTTGCCAGGGGCCATTTGAGCCGGCGTTGATTCCATTACTCTTGCCTCTGAGCACAGAGTTACCTTTCCGATACGATCTTCAAGTCTGAAATGCTCGACTCACTTCATCATCTGTAGCTTAGCCACGACGTGTGCAATTCCTCAAACACGGCCAAAAGCATCCTCGACCGCACCCAGCGTCACTGACCAAAACATCCTCGCGCAGGAAAAGCGCTCCCTCCGCCACAGCGGAAACCCACTGCTTCATCCTTTTGCCAGGTCCTGCCGGGCTCTGCCACGCACAATCACACGCAGCGTCGCAGCCCAGCCCGGGCCAGCCAGCACACAGACCACTGCGGCCCTTGCCCGCCCGCCTCCCTCCCATCCCTTGCGACGAATTTGACCGTGGTGAATTCACCGTCGTGACATCTTCATTCCGCTGCATTTGTCCCTGGGTTTCCTGCCCCGAAACAGACACACGAGGCACAAATGCCGTCTCTGCCATCAGAGGCTCGCTAGCAACCGACCGAGGACGACAAGCCGCGCCGGGACTCCTCGATAGGGACGACACGACGCCAATACCCTCAGCGCCATTGTCATTCACCAGTCAGAATCACGGGCACCCAGTGTGGGCGAGCGACCGACTCCGCTCCTACCGCATCTCTCGACTGAGAGATTAACCTCCTTCTCGTCACCCCCAACCCTCCTTCTCGCCGTCAACGCCGCTTTCTGTCGCGGATCAGCGAGAGCAGTACAATGTCGACGCCAACCACTGCGACCGCAACGCTGCCGCACTACAGCCCGCACCATTTCCGCTACTCTCACCACCAGCACCAGCACCAGTCGTATCCCCAACCAAACTCCTCCTCTTACCGCCCGCCGAACCCAATCCTCCCTCCTGGCGCTCGGCTGGCCTACCCGTCGCCGGGCTACTCCTCTGCTGCGAGCCAGGCGTCGGCAAATGGAGTAACAGTGGTGCCCTCGGATCACACGAGACTGCTCCCACACGACTCCGCGGATCTGACCTGCCGGACTGACCACCTCTACACAACCATGCCCGCAGGTACCCAGGCACAGCCTCTGGCCGAGCCACAGCCTCCCCGCAAGAGGAGGCGGTCGAGAGAGCCCGACTGGAAAACCTTCTACAAAAATGGTCTTCCCAAGGAGATCATCGTCATTGAAGACACCCCCGAGCCAGAGGGACCCGCCGCCTCCGCCCAAGCGCTGACCAACGAGCATACCCGCGTCGCCGCCAGTGGCGCCAATGGCTCCTCGACCAAGAAACGGAAACGAAATGATGAGCCGACGCCGTACGATCCTGTACACCACAGTGCCGTTGCCGGCTCCCACACACCGAGTAAGTCGACCGTCGCCAGCGATCGGACGAATTCGGCCATCCACACCACGGCCGCGACATCGCTGGGTTCGCTCTCGTCAAACGGCCACTACGAATACGAGACACAACCTGGTCAAAAGAGGAAACGGACGACTCGCCAGCAGATTGCCAATGAAGCACGACGTCGCGAGGCCGCGATTTACACCGATGCCCTTGCTCACTACCGACCGCCGCCCTACCCCCCAAAGAAGGCCCGCGACGTGCACATCAAGGTCATACCGGATGTAAGCAATCGCGCACTCTTCCGTCGTATGCGCGCTCGACTAACAACGACCCGCCGCGTAGTAAGGACATCCGAGTCGACGATGATGACGGCCACTACATTGTGGTCCCTGATAACGACCTGACCGATCGCTGTAGGTGTCCTGCCAGTGGATTGCCGCATAGCCACAAGCAGTTGGGACTGACGGACTGGACAGACCAGATGGTGAAGCTCCTTGGGCAGGGAACATTCGGCAAGGTGGTCCAGGCCAGGGACAAGATCTCGGACAAGCTGGTCGCCATCAAGATCATTCGGTCCGTGCAAAAGTACCGCGAGGCCAGTAAGATCGAGCTCCGGGTCCTCGAGACGCTCAGGGCCAACGATGAGGAGAACCGCAACCGCTGCATCCACTTCCGCGACTGCTTCGACTACCGCGGGCACATCTGCATCGTCATGGATCTGCTCGGCCAGAGTGTCTTCGACTTCCTCAAGAGCAATAGCTTTGTGCCGTTTCCTAACAGCCAGATCCAGAGCTTTGCCCGTCAGCTCTTTACGAGCGTGGCCTGTAAGCACATTTCTACTCTTCGCCCAGGCTGTTTCACTGACCGCAAGCAGTTCTTCATGACCTGAACTTGATCCACACGGATCTGAAGCCGGAGAACATCCTGCTGTGCCACAATATATCAGACGTTTACATACAACCGCAAGATCCCGTCGTCCAGTATCACGAGCAACCGGACTTCGAGCCAAAGAAAGGTGCTACTGGACACGGAAATCCGGTTGATCGATTTTGGCTCCGCGACGTTCCAAGACGAGTACCACTCCTCAGTCGTATCTACTCGCCACTACCGAGCACCGGAGATCATTCTCGGGCTCGGGTGGTCTTACCCCTGCGACATTTGGAGCATTGGCTGCATTCTTGTCGAGTTCTTCACCGGCGACGCCCTCTTCCAGACGCACGATAATCTCGAGCATCTGGCCATGATGGAGGCCGTGGTTGACGCGAGAATTGATCCGTCTCTCGTGCAGCAGGTCAACAGGATGACAAGGAACGGCGGCAACCCTGCCTCTCAGTACGTTCCCAGCGTGGAGGTAGGAGAGGGCAAAGCTAACGGGACAGTAGGTTCTTTAAGCGCCTGAAGCTTGACTATCCTACCCCAGACACGACCCGAGCATCGAGACGATTTGTCAAGGCTATGAAGAGGCTTCCGGTGGGTGTCTGTCTGCTCTCGTTCAATTGCACTGCGACTGACATCGTGTAGGATATTGTGCCACAGTCCACCAAGTTCTTGGCCTTGTTCCTGGATCTCCTTCAGAAGATCTTTGTCTACGACCCTGCAAAACGCATCACTGCCAAGCAGGCACTGCAGCATCCTTGGTTCCGCGAGGTTCCCCATCCCGATGACGGCACCGAAGCGGCGCGCATCCGTGCCGAGAAGCTCAGGGCGCGGGAACGAGAGCAGTCCTCGGCCAGCCACGCACCCTTCGCCGAGGAGCGGTAGCACGGAGGTGATCAGAAATGCAACACGAGAGGCGATAATCTCTGCGGCTGCAGCGTGTGCTGTATGTAGAGCCGAACGGCAAGGTCACGAGGCATGTCTTCTTACACATTCGGGTATATATGGTATTATTCTTATGGATTTGCTCTCTGCATACGTTGGTTGACTCGGAAACACGGGATTGGAGGAGGCTGGAAATGGGGTTTCGGTATCGTATATCAACCGCGTTTCCTTGGAGATGGGTATCATAATGATGGGATGGTGCGTGGGTTTCGAGTTTCATAGAGCAACTGGCTCGCATACCCTGGCGAGCGAAACAAGAGCAAGTCTGGCCTCGGATTGCGACTCGTCTATGTACGATGGTCATCGAACATCCCCTGGTGTACCTCAATGCCGTCTATATCGAAAGACTCAACCAAACGATGTTGGTGGAAGTGCCAGTCATCATCTGAGTGGTTTGTTGTGGAGTAGGTCCGTCAAATCCCATTGTCGTTTCTTTGTTACTGACCTGGGTCACGGATCTTCCAACATAAGGACTTTGTTCAAACTTCCGACAGGCCCAGAAGGGCTTCCCCTATTCTCATTTCGACAACAACGACCTGGATCGCCTTTCAATGCTAGGCACACCTCAACCATTGCTACACCTCTTTGTCTCGGAGATGTTCAACCACTTGCCTTTTATCACCCCTGACGTCCTGCCCAGCGCCTCCCACAATTATCAGTGGGCCCCAGCAACTCTCCTATCCCAAACCGCCCTTCCTACGCCTCATCGCATCAGCCAACCAGACAGACAGACACACCATCAAACACAGCAATACAATCTACCGGGAGCGAGAGACAGAAATGCCACCACCGACCCCGGCAGGCCACCGAAACCTAGACCTCCTCTCCCCGCTCTCTCGCACCGCCCTCCTCGAGCTTGCCTCTCTCCTGCGCTTTCACCCAGAACCGTCCTCCTGCGCCTTGAATCACAATGGTACTACTACTACTGCTGCTGCTGCTGCTGCTGCTGCTGCTCTTACCGCGGGCGTGGCTCGCGCGCCAGAGACGCGCCGTCGACGGCATGGAGTTAAAAGAACTGCGTGGTGGTGGGAGTGGGGGTGTTGACGGCGTCAGAAAGGCGGCGCGGAAGGCCAAGGAGGGTGTTTTTGTGCTGTTGGCGTCGTCGAGGAAGGAAAAGGAGGACGAGGACGGGAGGAGGGAGAGTGGTTCCCGCCTCTGTGTGCCGCGCATGAGAGGCTGGATGGGAGGCTGGTCGGGAACTGTATGAGGCTGGTGAGGGTCGAGGTTAGCTTCAGGTGTGATGTTGTGAGGGCGTTTGTCGCGGCATGGGAGAGAGGGCGGACGAGGGGGGCGGAAGGCCTGGGGGAGGGAGATGAGGAGGGAGGTTGGGGCGAGAGAGAGGGGAAAGGGCAGTTGTGCGGACGATGGGAGAGCGCGGGCCTGGAGGGACGGGTGTGAGTGCTGGTGCGGTGGGAGAAGAGGCGGAAAGGGGTTGGATGAAGGGGACGGCGGCAGCGAACGGGAGGCGGAGAACGACAGGAGCAGAGGCCTGGAGGAGGGGGAAGCGGGTTCTTTCGTGAGGGAAGGGGCGGGTGGCGCCGACAACACCAGTGACGGCCCCGATGCCGAGAGGATGAAGGAGTTTGTGGAACGCTTAACCGGAACCGTCACGCTTTACCTCTCGCCGGCGAACTTTTGAGCAGTACTTTGGCAAGGGGACAAGGCCCGAGTTTCAGTTCGACAGAGTCGAGAGCGGCTGCCCAGCGTGTGTACTTGCCATTATTGGCGGTAACAGGGAATTGCTTGTTGCCCTACGGGCGAATATGCTTGCCCGGGCGAAACGCAGACAACCGAGGTTGCTGAGGCTAGTTGAGGCTTGGATGGAAATGTTTGCGGTGGAGCAGGAGATGAAGAGGCAGAGTGAGGCTCTGGCGGCGGAGGTGAGAATGGTGAGGGAGATGATGCATTGGAGGAAGGTTGAGAGAGGAGGAGGGCGGGAGCAGAAAGAGGTAAGAAGAGGGAGGAAGGGAGAAGTAGGCATGGGGGTGGACTGCCGGTGGGGACGAGGAGTGTAGATGGGATTCAGGTGTCGCAGGTCAAGCTGGAGCAGGGTCGCCATCACCAGCATGATGCTGGTCGTCGGAGTGGTTCCTACCACCTTGGGGCATGGACGGTGCTGGTGACTTCGACGATGCCTGTCCAAGAGAGACGCAGGAGTGGTGGCCTTCTTCTATCTCCCTCCCCCAGCCCAGCCCTTCTGCCCCCAGCCACCATGCTGCTCACGCCAACCTCAGTGTCAGCGACTCGGATAAGGATCACAACTTCTCGTACGGGCTCATCCCTTCCAGGAACTTCTGGTCCGACAGCCACCCCACCCCACCCAGCAATTCAAGCACTCTACAAGCGAGAGTATCTACGGCAAGCCAGGCTGTAACCATCATGAAAAGCCCAGCTCAGTCTTTCCCTCCCTCCCCCGACCGAACGAATATGTCCGTCTCCAGGCTGAGACAGCGCGGGCTTTCCAGCTGTCTTTACACCTGGACCAGCAACATCGTCAGCAGGCAAATGCTACTCTTCATGGGCAACCGAGGTGTGGGAGTTGGCCGAGCGTGCAGAGCAAGGCGTCGACGGGGACGAAGTGGGAGGACTTCTATAGGAGTGACGGCAAGAGTCATGCTTAGCAGGAGGCCACGGTGCTAACATAGTTGTTGTTCTCTAGATTTTGCGTTCGAGTACACGCACAGGGAGGTCGGAGGATGAGGTCACTGAACAGCAGCTCGTAACAGGCTGCACAAGATTTTGAACCAGATTGTCGAGAGAGATACATACCTGGTTGGAAAGCAGGTGAGTTAACAACCCCCTTATCTCGCTCATCCAGTGGCCATTCTGTGCCTTTATGCACCTCTCTACCATCGTGTAGCCAGATCCCAGGTAAGTCACAAGTTGTTATTACCCTTCTTCCTCTGCACCGTTCTTCACCATGGTTCAGATATTCTCTTGTTCCTTTTCCAGGACACACAGTCTTGATATCATATATCAGCTGATAGTGAAAGTATGTGCCAATAAAGCATCAAATGCTTATTTTGCATTGTTCTCTTTCCATCTATGATTGTGTTACTGCCTCAAGCGTTGTTATGCTTGTTCGTTATGTGTGGAAAGTAGGCTGTGTTATCTCAAGATGGGCTGAAGAACTTGACCCTGGTGGGCTAATGGAGACATTGCATCTGTAGAGGAAGAAGGGAACAAACGACATTGACTATATCATCAGCCGAGAGAAGACAAGAAGGAGCAGAAATGACACCCTGCATCAGGTGTACTGTAGATTTGAGGCACCCAGTCTCCAACCAGGGGGATACTGCCTCGCAGACATCTTTTCTATAGCCTCTATCCAGATGCCACGCCAACCATCCATCATACAACTCTATACACTCCCCTGTCTCATCGACAGAATCACTCCTCCTCTTCCTCTCCCTCTCCCGCTTTCTCCCCCTCCTCCAACAGCCTCCTCAGCGCCGGCAAGAATTTCGCCGCCTGTCTAAACTCCCCCAGCTTAACCCTCATCATATCAAACGCAAACAGCACCTCCACATCCCTTTTCTCCTCCTCCTTGCTATCCTCCCCATTTTCCTCCTTCTCCCCATCGCCCTTTCCATTATCATCCCCCTTCAAAACGCCCCCCTGCCCCACCACCGGCAACTTGGGATACCTCTGGCTAAAATGCGTCAGCAGAATCCTCCGCGCGCCCATCTTCCTCCCAACCTCCAACCCCCGACAACGTCGAATGCTTCTTGGCGACCGCGTCCCCGCCCAGCTCGTCCTCAAACGTGCACTCATGCACAAGCAGGTGTGCGCCGCGCGCCAGGTTCGCAAACGTCGTCGATGGCCGGCAGTCGCCCGAGTATGCGATCTTGAGGCCTGTGTCCGGGAAGGTGAGGACCACGGCCGTGGCTTCGTGGCAGTGGTCTACGTAGCACGCTTCGATCTTGGGGAGGTGCAGGGAAGAGGGGGGGATGCCGTCTGGGAAGGTCACGCGGCCGAGGGTACCTGGTAAAGGCCGCCAGCGGCGCCGCGGATGGTGACGGGAACCAGGCGGGATGGGGAGAGGGGTTGAACGGACTGGAATTCGCGGACGAATTCCTGGTATTTGGGCGTCGCGATGATGGCGAGCTTGCGGTCCGCGGGGAGATCCGCAGGGAGCGCCAGTGGGCGATGAACTGATGGTGCCGAGGTGGTGATCGGCGTGGGCATGGCTGATGTAGACGGCGCGCAGGTCGCGCAGGATGTCGTCGGCGCCGGTATCGCCGAAGGAGCGGCGAAGCTGGCCCAACGTATTCTCGCCGCAGTCAAGGATATAGCTGCCCCAGCCGGGGACGCGGATCAGCGTGGCGGACACGTTGCGGTACTTGGACGGCATGGCGGAGCCCGTGCCGAGTGGAACAATCTCGGCGTCTGGGCACGGCAGGTCTTGCTGCGCCTTCTCGACCTCGGCGAGGAAGGCGGGGTCGGAGATGCTAGTGCGCGCGGCGGCCGCCAACTCAAGGACCTCCGGAGCCCGCGACGCAAGCTCCAAGATGGGTGCGGTTGTGTCCATCGCGGGGACGATGGTGTCGGTCGAGAAGCCCGTCTTGGGCGCAAGCAGGAGCCGCAACCCGGGGCGTCCAACCTCGGCGACGGATTCCAGCCCCTTGTCGAGGATTGACGGCGGGTTGATGTCAAAAATGGGCAAGGGGAACCTCTCAGCATCGACCCGGTTCATCTTGATGAGCTGGGCGGCAGGAGACTCCAGCGCCAGCACGTTGGGACAGACGCTGCCGCCGAGCAGGATGTGCTTGATGGAGGGTGGGCTTTCATAAACTGCTGTATCCTAGCGTCATCGAGGGTGATCTCGCGGGAGAGGATCCAGTACATTGCGTCAATGCCCCTCATAATCTCCGGGTTCGACCATTCGCGGCGGTTCAGCACCTCGTCGACTAGGTCGGGGAACGGGATGTCGACGATGGCAAAGCCACGGCCGTCGATGGCAGCCCCAATGACCATCTCCGGAGTGACCATCCCGTCCTTCCCGGGCACGCTCTGTCCGGCCGTGAGCTTCTTGAAGTCCGTCTTCACAACGCCCAGCCGGGTGGCCGCCGCGACATCGAACTTGCCGCGCCGGGGTGGCCCTTGACGATGTAGCACATAGTTTGCCTCGACGGTTGGGTAGCGGGCAGACTCTCAATCTTGGCGGCCGGCCATGGCAACCGCACGAGAACGTTGATGTCGGGACAGTCTGGACTGTTCGGAGGCGGGCCGGTGTAGGGCTCGATGTGGCCCTGGGCGTTCCTGACAAAGAGCTTGGCGGGCATCTCGACGTCCTTAATGTTCAGCTCGCGCAGGGTGTCCAGGTTCCACTTGGAGCCGAACATGTCCTTGACGATTCCCTCCCGGATTTTCTGGTCGGCTTCCTCCAGGGCCGCGCTGTCTTGCGGGGCGGCATCCTCGACATCGGACGATGAGCTGCGCTTGCGCTTGAGTGAGCGCTCCGACGAGCTCGCCCTTGACGACGGCTCACTCGACACGGGAATCGACCAGACCTGGATATTCTCGTCCTTGTAGTCCGGTTCGCTCTTCTCGTCGCCCAGCCGAGGATCGTGGCGCAGCTCCCGCGGATGGACGGGCATGGCCTTGCGCAGAATAAAGCGGCGGGAGGTGGCCAGCATATGCATCAGGTTCTTGCCGCCGTGAACGTTGAGGTGCGCAACGACCTGCTTGATCTCCTTCTTTCCCTGGTCGCGCAGTTTGGTGTTGGCCTGCTTGACATCCGCGCCCGAAGCGGCTTTCATGTCGGCGAGGTGAGGATCATGCCGAGCAGGCCGCCGGTGGCGTCCCAGTCAACGCAGCCGGAGAGGAAGATGTCGTGGATCTTGGAGAGCGAGATCTTGCGCTGGACCATGGTGCGCTGGATGCCCTCGGCCATGCGGCCGAAGAGGTACCTCCGGTTGTCGAAGTGCAGTACCAGGCACGCCCCGGGCGTGTCCGCCGTGGGGGCGCTCACGATCTGGACGTAGGACAGCATGCTGGGCGCCGGTGGCAGGACCGTGATGGCGGGATGCCGAGGCTCGTCGGTGTGGAGGAGGACGAAACGAGGAGTGCCGAAATGTTTGTAGGCCCAGCCGTGCTTGACGCGCCAGGCGACGGTGTCGGGGAAGAGGGACTTTGGGATTATCGGCGGGCTCGGGTTCCGGCTCGGGCGCGGGATGTGGACGAGCGGCGAGACTCTCGGGGTCTTGTTTCCGGCGGCGGCGGAGTGGAAGCGACGGGCGGATGGGTGTTGGCAGACTCGAGCGAACATTGAGGGGTCCGGCGCCACACGCCGCTTGACTGGGCTATTGTCCGGCAACTGCCCTCTTTTTCATAGGTCCGTCGTTCGGGGAGGAGAGTCTTGCCGGTGACTCAATCTCGTTGCGCTGCTTGGTGAGACGCAGTCGCGGAAGGAGCAATCAGATCCATGCAGCAGAGAGATGCAGGGCATCGGGGGGAACTTTTTTTGCCGGTCTTGTTCTAGCCGTTCACTATCTGATTGCTCAATAGAGTAAGCGGTGAGCCCAGGGTTAGGGCTGGTGTTAGGCTCATGGTTCCCCTTACAGGGGCTCAGGATCCTCCGTCCTCAATAGTGTATATCTACAAGCATGCGTGTACAACATAATCCCGTTTCCGTGTCATACCATGCTTAACAGCGTAGTTCCATATGTCCGGAACCATGCCCTTAATCCTAGCTATCCTTCAATCCATCACACCCCCCCCCCCCCCCAAAACACAAATATCCCACTTCCATGCCTCCCCTTTACCCTCTACCTCCTATTGATACCCATCCCCCGCAACGCCTCCCTCACGATCCCCTCCGCTTCCGCAATCACGTCATCCCCCTTGCGCCACGTATACAGCTTGACGCCGTTCGCGTCCAGGATCTCGTGCGCCCGCGCCAGCCGCCGCAACCACATGTCCAGCTTCTTGTTGACGGCTGCCGTGGCGGCCGTTGCCGCCCCGTTGAGCGGTGGCGGGACTGAGTCTGCTGCTTTTCCCGAGAGACCAGTCGGGTGCGGGCTTGAGGCAGCGGCAGGGAGGGGTTCCAGGTCGGGCCCGTCCGAGATGGCGCTTGTGTTACTGCGAGAAAGCTGTTGATGTTGTGTTGCCGGGGCGGTGCCGCGACGGCGAGGTGGAGGCGGAGGCGGCGGTGTGGGCCTGGAGGTATTGGGGATAGCGCTCGCCGAGGTTTGTGTTCTTTGGAGAGGCCCGCTACCGGAGTCTGTCGGACCCCTATGGCTGCCGGTGTTTGTAAAAGACGGGGCGCTTCGTAACGCCATGGGCTTCGCCGGGCGCGGTGGCGGTGGTTTCCGAGCGCCGCCATCCGACGCTGGCGTGCCTGGCTTTGAGTTGCTCTGGCTGCTCGGTGCAGGGACGGCCGGCTCCTCATCAAAGTCGATCAGTGTCCCCATTACCGGCCCCGAACTGGGCCCGGAGCTGTTACTCGTGGAGGCAGCTGTGGCCTGCTCTCGGGCTTGTCGATAGGTGGCCGAATCCCAACCTTTGTCCTGGTGCTTCCCTGTCTGCTTGGTTGCGCGGAATTGATACTAAACGAGGAATCAAAGAAGCCCGTCTGGTCAGGGGTCGTAACGTCGCGAATGAAGATGGCCAGAATCCGCCCTGGGTTGGCCAGAGCCAGCTCGGTGTACACTTCGAGATCCGCCTCGCCGCTATCGCCAACAAGCAGGAACTTCCGTTCCGGGAAGTCCCGGATGATGGCCTCCAGCGTCCCTTCTTCCGTTCGGCCACTGGCTCGAATATACCCTGCAGCATGCCGCTGTACTGCTTTAGATGTATTGACCCCTGAGGGAAGCCGGCCGTGTGGAAGAAGGTAGCCAGAACGGGGAACAGCTGCCACGGGCTGTTGGAGCAGTAGTGCAGCTTGACGCCCAGCTCATGCATCCTGTGGTACCACTCCTTGACACCGTCGATCGTCAGGTCGGCCAGATCGCGGACGAACGTGTTTCGGAAGATCTCGCGTGCGCCCATCCAGATGTTGGACCGCTTCACCACCGTGTCGTCGACGTCGGCTGATCAGACTGACGCCTCTGGGGTCGATGATTTCGACGGGTTTTGTCGTCGAGATGTTCTCGTTCGCCAGAACCCTCATATCGGTTGGAACGAACTCGAGCGCGACGCGGGTGCTGAAGTGTCCGGAGTCGTCGGTCACCACCGTATGTGACCGTGACTGTGTCTCGTTATAGAAGAAGATTGTAATCGGGATCTGAACCAGCGGCGTCGTCATGAACGGCCCTAAACGCGCCATGAGGTTGGCGTTGGCGACGGCGAGCTCCGCCTCTGTCATGTCCGGCTGCGACGTTGTGTTCGTCCTGGCCGACAACGTCGGCGACGGCGGCGGTGAAACAGGGGCGCGAATCTCTCCCTTGGAACCAGTGGGCGTCTCGCTGTAGCCGCCCCGGTTGGCAACCTCCTTCTCGTCCCGCCCCCGCTTCTCAATCTCCTGCGCCTCTCTCGCGATCCTCTCCTCCTCCTTTATATCCTCATATCGCTCATGCGAGGTTGCGAGGGGCTCTGCCTGTGCCAGCGGCGGCGGGATCCACTAAGCCGCCTGGCAAGACCGATCATCATGCGGTTCCGTCGTGTCATCGGCCCCTTGCTGGGCATGTATATCCATCCTCTGACGTCGACGTCCACCACGGCCTTTTCGTCCTCCACCTTTTCCACTCCTGCTTCCAGTAGTCCTCCCCGCTCCCGTCCATCCGCGAGGCAGTGGCCGCTTGAGCCGGATGCCCTGGCGGGAACCTGCTTCCCCCGTCAAACTCCCTGACATGCCTCTTCGCATAGGTCGGAAACAGAACCATCTGCTCGTCCCCCTTCGTGATAATCGGCACCTGCGGGAACGCCCCCGGTATCGAGACCTGAGAGCCAGTCTCAACCCCTCTTATCCGGGTATTATTATACTGCTCCTTCAGCTCGCTTGCCGCAGCCACGCCCGCGCGGTAGACACTCCCCGCGACAGCAGCCAACCTCCTCCGTCTCGCACCACGCTCGGGCGGCGGCGTCCCCGCGCTAGGCCCTGTGCCGTACGCGCCATATCCATACCCAGACCCCTGGCCATGCCCATACCCGCCTTGCATCATTTTCCTCCCAGTCCACCAGCAGCAGCGGCAGCGGCACCAACACCACTGCGGCCGCCCATCAACTCTTTCGCCTCCAGTCCCTCCCGCTCGCATGCCCCGCAGCCTTCCCAAAAAAGAGCCTCCTCCCCCTGCCGTACCAATGCCTGCCGACGACCCTCACAAAGGCACCGTACCAATGCTTCCTCACAGCCCGCACCAAATTCCCAACCCTACTCCTACTCCTACTCCTACCACCGCTCCCTTGTGCCGCCCTCTCCCGCTGTTCGCGCCTCTTCTCTCCCGCTCGACAAGCGCTCCCCAGACCCGGCTCTGCAGCCCCCTCTTGTACCGCGGGAGTGTGTCGAGCCGGAAGCGCAGCACCCGCTCGCTGTAGCGCTCGTGCAGGGCGCGCGGGAGGAGGTAGCGCAGCAGGGAGGAGCGGTGTTGCGGGTGCGGGCGGAGGTGGGCGTGTGGGCGGGGGCGGAGGTGCGGTGGTAATGGGAGGCGCTTTGAGGGTGGTAGGCGCAGCGGTGGTGGTTTGAGAGAGGGTGGCTTGGGCGCCAGGGTGGTTGCCTGGATGGTGTCGTAGCTGGTTGTTGTTGGGCTTCGGTTTCGATCGAGGGTTCGAGGCAACAAAGGTGGAAGTGAGAGCAAGCTGAACGTGCGGGTTCGAGCAGGGTTTGAATGCCAATTGTTACCCTCGTGTCGCGCGCAACATTGGTATTCGGGCACTGGGAGAATAAAAATGCGACTTGCGGGAATTGGTCGCGAATAACACAGCAGCTGCAGTGTATAGGATGGGATGAATGGAAACGGCTGAGCTCGGTCGAGAACATTAGCGTTGTTGGCCTTCTGGAAGCGCGTTACATACGTCACTCACTTGCAGGGTGGGGCACCACTGGTAACCCTTGTTACACTCCAACAAACCAGACTTCGGAGCACGAGAGAAGCGAAGGACAGAGGTACGAACAAACAGATATTATTTCAGGATATCACTAACACACCCCTACTTTCTCCCTTCCTCCCCGCCGCCCCTTGGGCTTCGGCTTCCTGATCTTCTTCAGGTTCAGAACAGCCCCTTTGCCGTCTCTCTCTGCCCTCCCCTTCTTCCAAGACTTGCCCTCGCTCCGCTCTGCCTTGGAGTCGAGCTTCTTCTTGTCCTTGTTACAGCTTGCCCCACCCTTCTTCTTTCATCGCCTCCCTCACGCCGTTCAACTCCGCCCGCCCAGCCCTCCTTGGCCTTCTTCTTGTCCTGCTGCGTCTCGAACCACGTGCGCTTCGGCCGCGAGTTGATCTCCTCCTCGTACTTGATCAGGTTCTCGCCCTTTTTGACCTGCATTTCGACCTGTGCGAGCTGCTTCTCCTCCTTCTCCTCGCGCAGCACTTCCTCAATCTCTTCCTCCATCTCGTCCACCTGCGCCTGCCACTTATCCGCATCGGCGGGGTCGATCACCCGGCTGATGATCTTGGCGCCCTGGCCTTGCCGGCCTTGACAGCTGCTTTGACTACCTTGCGGTCCGGCTCGGCAGCCAGGGTGATGGCAACACCGCTGCGGCCCGCACGAGCGGTACGACCGACACGGTGAACGTAAATTTCGAGGGTCTGGGGGGCTTCGTAGTTGATGACGGTATCGACGCCCTTGATATCAAGACCACGGGAGGCGAGATCTGTGGCAAGGAGGTAGTTGACCTTACCGTCTCGGAAGGCCTCCACGCTGGCAATACGCTGGAGATCGTCAGTACCAGTATCGCAACAACTAGGGACGGAGGGCTTACCTGAGCTTGGTTCATGCTTCCGTGCAGCTCAGCGCACGACAGCCCCAGCAGCCCAAAGATGATGCGGGTCCGGTGGGCGATCTCTTCTGCCTGAAGAAGATAATGACCCGCTCCGTGTACAACGTCTTGCAGATGTGCACCAGGTAGCCCATGCGCTTCTCTCCTCGCGCCCCGGTCGCAACCGCACAAATTCCTGCGCCAAGTTGTTGGCCGTCTTCTTCTGCGAGTCCACCATGATCCGCGCGGGTTTGTTCATGCCGACGCGAACAAGCTTGTCGACAGACGAGGTCATAGTGGCGGAGAACAGCATCGTCTGGCGCGACTTGGGCAGCGTCGTGAGAATCTCGTTCAGCTCGTCCGCGAAACCGTCCTCGAGCATCCTGTCGGCCTCGTCGAGAACCAAAATCTCCACCGTCTCAACTGCGAAGCTGGCCGAGTTTCCGCATGTGGTCGATGAACCGACCCGGCGTGGCAATCACCACATCCGGCCGCAGACGCAGCTCTGCCTCTTGCACTTTCAGACTGAGACCACCGACGGCAAGGCAGAACTTGATGTCGGTGTGGCTGGCCAGCTTCGTCGCCACGGCGTGACACTGGATCGCCAGTTCACGAGTAGGCGTCAGGATGACAACTCTCGTCGTCGGAACCTTTCTTCGGCCGATACAGCAGACGCTCCAGGATGGGCACCACAAACGCCGCGTCTTGCCGGAACCGGTGACGGCGCCACCGACGACATCCTTGCCCATCAGCGCGATCGGTATCGTCTTGGCCTGAATCGGTGTCGGCTTCGTGAACCCGACAGACGTAAGACCCCTCAGAATCGGCCGCGACAGCGACATGCCCTGGAACGAGGTCATGTCGCCCTTCTTGCCGGTCTTCTCCGTCTCCTCAGGCGCAGCAAAGAACTCCTTCCGCTTGGCCTCTTCTTCAGCATCCTCCTTCTCCTCCTCTTCCGACTCAGACTCCCTGTCATCAGGGTGCTCCACAGGCGTAGCAACCGAGTCATCATCCGACGCATCCCCATCCTCTTGTTCTTCCCTCCTCCTTCCCATTAACATCCACCATCTCCTCGTCCTCACCCTCACCTCCTCCTCCTCCACATCCGACCCAACCCCATGCCAAACGCATCCTCGGCCAGCACCCCATCCTCATCATCATCCAGATCGACCTCCACTTCCTCCCCATCCTCTTGTTCTTCACCCTCATTCACCCCTTTCTCCTCCCCACCCTTCTCTTTCCTCTCCCTCCTCCGCCTGATAATCTCGTCCAAATCCACCCCGGCCTTGGTCTCTGTCTGCCCCATGCCCTTCTTCGCGCCCTCAAACCCCCACCCCTCAAACTCCCCCTCATCAAACCCGCTCATCCCGCCGTCCGCAAGCGCAAACTCAAAGTCCGAGTCCATCGCCCCGTCGTCGGCGTCGTTCTGGCCCCAGATGCCGGTCGCTTCTTCTTCCTCTTCTTCTCCGTCGTCATCTTTAGTCGCTTTCTTATTTTTCTTGTTCTTGTTCTTGTTGCTCTTCTTCGAGGAGGAGGAGGTGGTGGAAGCCGTCTTGGCCTTTTTCGAAGGGGGTGCGGAAAGAGAGACTTCCTCTTCAACAACGTCGGGCTCGTTGTCAGAGATTGTATGGATGAAGTCGTCGTCAAGAGCAGGGGTCTTGCGTTTTTGGGAGGGCGCCATTGTTGTGAATTTGGTTTTCCCAGCAGCGTGGCTAGGAGTTGGAGATGTTTGATGGCGGGGCCTGCGGTGAGGAACGAGATGCAGCCAAAAAATTTGGGACGGACAGGGCGCTGGAACTTTTTCTGCCGGGCGGTGTGGCGCGGTTGGACGGGGTCCTAATGGTTTTGGCCGCCGAGCTGGCTGCTGTGGGGCAATAACGCTAACGCTAACGCTAATGAATCGCCCCCCTGGGGATCTGTTTACTTTCCGACGTATACGAAAGAGTCGACATTCCAGAACTGCAGCTGCAGCCTCTTGATGTCCTGACATCCTCTCCCATAAGCTTATCATCATTTCTACGGCCACTCGACACTTGTCTTCAGAACAAACTGCAAAGGATTAGTGTGAGGTAACATATGAAGGGAACAAGTTAATGCGAGACCGAGCCTGTTTTGCCTTGCCTTCAACACATCTCGTCCTCGAGCGAACTGCTATCCAAAAGTGCAAAGTTCCAACAGCAGACTCCACCTGCCGCTGACCTCGAGTTCGGCTTTAGATACTCCTCCAACATAAAGGCAAGATGTGAAACTCCCAACGCCTTGCCATGGTAAAATGCTCCACCTCTTCCCAACCAAGTATCCAATCCGAATGCCAGTCCTCCAGCATGGTTATCTCTCCAGATCGGTTCCTCCTTTTCTTCACAGATATTAGATATAAAAAGTATGTCCATCGCCACCCACCACCCCTCACGTACCCCACCCCTCACAACGGTCACCTCCTCTCCCCCAGGTCGTAACTCTCTCCCTCTCCGTACCCCTCCCCCTCCCTTCCCAACTTGACCTCTTCCTCCGGCTTCATCTTAGCCTTAACCCTCGCCTTCTCCTCCCTCAGTCTCGCAATCTCCACATCATCCAACAAAAACTTCTGCTCATCAATCTCCCTCCCAGCTCTCCCAACTCCCAACCCGCCACTCCCCTGCGCCCCCACCCCCGCTTGATATGGTCTGAACGGCAACTGCGGCTCCCTCTGCACCGCCGCTCCCGGCAGCTCATACTCCACGCTGTCACTCATATAGTGATAGAACCCGTCCTTGGTCGGCGGCAGCTCGGCCTCGGCCTGCGGTTCTGCCAGTTTCCTTACCGCTCCCTTTTCCATGGCTTCAAAGTCCTCTGTTGACGCGTAGGGCGGGAGTGGGTGGGATGGAGGCGCCCAGCAGGGGGGAGTCGGCTTCAAACGAGAACTGGCGCTCGTGGTGGTGGGGAGGAGAGTGGTTTTTGCAGGCGGCGGTTGACGATGGATTCGTCTGGGGGCACAGTGGGTGAGGTGACGAGCGGCGTGGGAGTTACTTTGTTGGGGCCGTACGAGACGACAATCGGGGGCGGGGCGAGTTTGGGTTCGGAGGATGGGATGACGGCGGGGGCGGGGGGGCAATGCTAAAGTTGTGGTAATCAGTATAGTCGGAGTAGCCGGAGAGAGGCATCATGGGGATTCGGGAAAGGTCAGTGGTGCTGGCGGATATGGCGTGCTGGCTGTGTTGACGTTTCACATGCGGAGCGACGCGGGGGGGAGAGTTGGTGTGACTGGGTTGGGGCCGTATGAGACGACGGCCGGGGTGGAGGGCTGAAGTTGAGACTTCAGTCGCGCGGCGGTCAGCTCCTCTCGTTCGATGCTGCGCTCGTATGTCCAGAAGCCGTTGTGTGAGTTTGGCTGGCGACTGGGCCCCGGTGGGCGAATGTGAATGGAGGGTGGAGTGGAGCGAGCGCACGTCGTCGTATCCCATTGAACCCGGGTCCGTCGAAGACTGGTTGGATGGGGCAAAGAGGCTCGTCCGATCGCCCCGATGCCTCTGACGAACTGCCGCCCCATGTCTTCTTTCCTTTCCTCCCACGCCGACGGTCATGATCCAGGATCGCGGACGACAGGTCACCATCCTGGCCGCGCCGCCGGCGTCTCCAGTAGAAAAAGGCCGCCATCGCGCCGATCGCAATGCAGATGAGCGCGATCCCGATGCCCAAGGCTGCCTTGGCACCGACGTTGAAGCTGTCGTTCCGGGCTTCAAGCTGCTGAGGAGTTTCAGGGGTCGGCGTGCGAACCAGTAAAGGGAGGGTCGAAATGCGATGTTGTGCCGGAGCGCCACGGACCGTGTCAGACGTTTCGCTTGCGGGGTGCTGTCTCGGGAACAAGAGGAAGGTTTCGCTGACGCTTCGGCAGTCGCCCGTCTCGGAGCTGAGGTCGAACCAGCAAGGGTCGTCTGACGAAAAGTTTATGGGGACCGATATACTCCCGTTGAAGGAGTTGACATTTTCGACGCTGAACTCTAGATCGTAGCACAAGGATTAGTTCGGTTCTGGTCAGCAATTCGGGGTCGATGGCATGCAGAGGCGCGCAGTCAGCGGCTAATGAATGCAAGCCACGGTCAAAGGAGCAAAGCGATGGAAGATGAGCGTCCTCCGTAGAGAAATGCGAAGGGTGGGTTCGCCGTCACTTAGCGACCCGGACGGTGGAGGAGGGACGGCACTAACTCTGAGTTGCCCGGCCGGGGACGCCACACCAGCAGGACAGTGTGGGACGCGCGAGGTCGGAGTAATATGTGATGTTGATGGTGTCGTGGTGGGAGAATATGCGGCCTTTTGTCGGGAAGAGCAAGCTTGCTCCGCAGTTTGTCGCGATGGCGCCGCCTATCAGCAGATTCAAGGCTGCCAGCGGGGTGATGGGCGAGGCCTGGCGGCGCTGGCTGTTGCGCAGAATCGCAGTCGTCCGTTTCGCCGTCGCCATAGCCGCGGCGGAGCGAGAGAGTAGCTGTCACAGAGACATTGACAAGCTTTCGATAACCACCACAAATGTACTAACAACAGCTACCACAAACGAGCGACCGACAGTTGGGACGAAAAGTGGGCAGCGGTTTGTCTCTCAGACAGGATGAGTGGATCGGCGAGGGTGGAACGGACGAGGACTCTGGTGGTGGACGAACCAGCGGGTCCTGGGGCTGGTCCTGTGGCGAACGCGGGAAGGAGGGCGATGGGCTGAAAGGACAAGGGGACCGGATTGGACAACCAGCCGAGCTGGCTGGCGCTGGCTGGAGATGTCCCGGGACCCGCTACCGCATTACCGCTGCAGTGCAGAGCCCAGCCATCCGGCCCTCGCCAAATCTTACGGGCGGCTCATCCTTCTGCCCTACGAGTGGCCTGACTGTTGGCCTTTGCGCTCAAGGATGAATTGCCATGCATCGTCGTGCCGCAGTGATGCATCGGGCTTACCCTGTTCTCGGTGACAAAGCCATCCAGTCAGCCCTGCTTGTGTCCCGTCTCGATGGTTCTCAAAGCAAGTGACCGGGGTGGCCTCTGCTTGACATGCCGAGTGCTGTGTATTTCCGGCCCTCAGCCCCCGTTAATGAGGAAGGTGGTTTTGCTCGTCCTTTATCAAGGAAGATGATGGAACTCAGTAGATTTCCGAGTCGATGTCGCGACTAGTGCCGGGTACAACTCCAACGGAGAGCCGATGTCGTTGAAGAATCTGTCAGCCCTTGGCGCCGACTGTTGGGCTGCTTGACAGCATCGCCTGCTCCATAATTAGCGCGAAAAGCTATCCTTGACCCGCTCTTTGCTCAAGTCGCACAGCGTCAATTTGGGCCCTGTGATTGGATGCCTGGTCCGCGCAAAAGGCGACTTCATTGCCCTGCAAGTTCTCCCCGCCTGAGCAACTCGAGAGAAACGCGGTGGAGGAGAATCGGGAAACCGATCTTGGATATAGTGAATGGGGTTCTTCGATCTCAGTTTCGGCGGCGCGGCGGTTGCAAATTTGCTTTTGCTGGGTGGTCCGGAACTACGGCCCTGTCAGGGTCACGTCGCACAGATTGGTGAAGCCCAGGCACCCCGTTCTCGCATGACGCGATGAAGCCAGAGGACGAAGCAAGCTCAGCCAGTGATTTTCTGATATTGACCGGGGACCACCGATTTGGCCACAAGAGACAGAATTGCGCCCGTCTTGTGGGTTGCAGCTACGGGGAGAAATAGCTAAGGAGAGGTGAATTGAGCTCTCCGTTGTTCAGGGCGATCAAGACGTCGAAAGGGCTTTTCACATCGCGGAAGAAAACCCTTGGGTTGAAAGACACAAATCGAGCAGGCAGTCTGACAGGAAATGGAACAGGAAGGTAGTCGTGTGCTTGTTAAGAGGGTCTGACAAACATGAGAAAAGAGCGGGAAAGCACGCTCGTTTTAGAGAGAGACCGAGACGTAGAACGAACAATCTCGACGAAACCTGGAGCAGAAGAAGATGATAAGAATATAAGAATGAGGAAGGGGAGGGAGGAGAGATACGAAAGAGAGGCAGGGAAGAAAAGACGAGAGAAACAAAATGACCATCCGCTGCGCCCATTTCCCAATACTCGGGAGCCTTCCATATAGTAACTACTCACAACTCTTTGGTGTAACTCCAGTCCCACCTAGAGACTCGTGAGATGTGGACTTTGGGGCAAAAGAAGCAGATTATCAAACACACTGGCATCTCATGGCACTTGCTGCCCTGGGCTTCTCACTTCTTTTTTCCAGGTTGCGACACTGGCTCTAGTTCAGTTCTTCATTAACGTATACCTGACTTCCCTCATTGATTCCTCCACCTCTTTCTTCCCAGAAAACAACCATAAGTTATCCTACATCCCGTTTCGCACCCCTGGGTCATCAACCCCCACGACTCCGAGTTATAAGTTGTAACTCCAAACCTTGAGGTGCCGGACTTGGAACAACGTGTCAGTTCCATATCAGTAATGAATAGAACTGGTCTGGACAAGAAACTCACTCTATTCCGGCCCGGGCGACCCTGACGACCCCTCCATTTGGAGGTTGAAAATCCTGCCACCGTATCAGCATCACTCCTTCGCGGCCATCCTCCATCCAAGAAGACTCACAAATACATCGGCTTTCCCACAAACCCCCTCTCATACTGCGTCTCGACCACCTTCCCATCCATCCAAAACCTCACGCTCACGTCCCTTCCATTCACATCCCTCACCTCACACAGTATCCTATGAAAATTCCCCGCATCCGGATACGCTACATCCCTCGCTCACACCTCAGACGACGTGTTTAACGTGTTGAAACTGATGTTGCCGCTCCCCTTCCACTCAGCCATATCGATCTCGGGCGGCCACCCCTGAACCGCGGTCAGCCAAAACGCGGGCTACGTTCCCCTCGCCGTGGTCGCCTTGAACTCCCCAGAGAAGTCATACCCCCCGCCGCTGGAGACGTTGAAGTGCTCCTTGGCGTGGACGGCGCCCGAGAGGTAGCGGATCGGAATTTGTTTGCCACCGTGCGAGGCGGGCTTTTCGCCGCTGACGCGCTTCGCCGTGAGGGTTAGCACGCCGTTGGAAAGAGAGACTTGGGATTGGCCATGCGGGCTGCCCCGTTGTGGTCGGTTCCCCAGGCGTAGAGGTAGTTCCAGTCGGTGTCGAAGGCGGATTGGGAGGTGAAGGGGGCAGTGGGGATCATGATGTGTTTGGCGGTGGAAGGAGAGGGGAAGGAGAGAGGGAGGAGGGGGGATTTGAAGGTGGTGAGGATGGTGAGAGACTTCATTGTGTTGCTGGGCCGGGGTTTTCAAGTTCGGAAGCACGATGAGCAGAGAGTATTGAGCTCGATCATGATTGTTCAAGGATGGGAGTCAAGACACCCTTAAGTAGTTGAGGAATTCGAACTAGAATTTCTTTCCTGTTGTAAACTTATTGGTTCGTAGAACAAGGAACCGCGCAGTCATAGCCTACTGAACTCTCGCTTGGACAAAGGGGTTGCGTGGTGATGGGATAGTACTGAATTAATATAACCGGGACGGACCATGATCCAAGGGGAACAATAAGCGGGCTTCTCGGAACCACGACTTCCATGATAGAACGAAATTCACAGAATTGCTTCCACGAAAACGGTTATGCTGTCATAACCTCGACTCGAACTATCTATCATGATCACTTGATCAGCTCCAATAAAGATGTGTTGGGATGATGGCCGGGTTAGGGTTGGATGTGCAGAAAGTCCTGTTGTCGAAAGTCATGGGCTGCAATCGCATGGAATCTCTCCCGTGATCCTTCCAGCACTTGAAGACAACTTGAACCACTGGTTGAACCACCGCCAAGGTCGTCGAGAAGAGTTGAGGTTGAGCATCGGAAGTCAACCCCAGATCTTGCCGGCAGATGCCGAGCTCTGCGCAGCGGCAGTTGTTGAAGCCGAGAGTGGGGTCCCGAACCCAGGAGCTCTGCTGGAGAGTCGGGACCGGCTCGGGATCAATTGGCCAAAGCATGATGTCGCTGTGTCAGGGCTCCCTAGGCCCAATCCCAGCATTCCTGTTACCACCCGCCAATCCCTCGAACCTTTCCCCATGCCGCCGCTGCCAAAACGCGCCTTCCTAACCCGAACCCACCAACCCCGGCGCCCGTTCCGCGATCCAATATCCGACGGCAAGCGCAGTGGCCGCCTGCCCCGCCCCCACCTTGCCGCCCTCATCGCCGGGACACCTCACCCGGCAATATTTACTTTATCGCTGTCCCAATCCCGCAGATTCTCGTCAAGAACACCATCAACAAGTATTACCCCCAGCAATCCACACACAACCGTCACAATGGCAGCAGAAAAGACGGCCAACTGGGAAAAGCAGATTCAGCGCAACCCCCACCCGGACTTCAAGTCCGTCGAGGCCTCTCGCCCCCCCTTCGACCCCTCCACCACGTTCAGCTACACGCAGACCCCGGACCCCAACTGGAAATTCGCCAGGGCGCCAACCACACCTCGACCTCGACAAACGCAGACGGCAGCGACAAGAAGCACATCCCCATCGACCCGTACGCGCCGGACCGGCCGGTGGCGTTCAACTACAAGCTGCTCATCAGCGCGGTGGTGCCGCGACCCATCGCCTTCCTGTCGACGCGCTCCGCCGACGGCCGCGTCACCAACCTCGCGCCCTTCAGCTACTTCCAGCTGATCGGGCACGATCCACCGCTCTTCATCGTGGGCTTCGCCTCGGCGCTCGACGCCGCCCGCGCCAAGGACTCGCTGCGCAACCTGCACGAGCGCCGCGAGTGCGTCATTAACATCGTCTCGGAGGCCTTCGTCGAGGCGGCCAACAGCACCAGCGTCAATGCGCCCTACGGTGTCAGCGAGTGGGACGTGAGCGGGCTGACCCCCGTGTACGACTGCGAGACGGTGGAGGTTGCGCGGGTTAAGGAGGCCGTGTTCAGCATTGAAGGGAAGCTGGAGAGCGTGCGCGAGTTCGAGAGCAAGGCGACGCCCGGGAATGTGACGGCTACGCTGGCGGTGATTGAGGGGACGCGGTTCTGGGCGAGGGAGGATGCGGTTAATGAGGAGAGGAATATCATTGATCCTAAGGTGAGTTTCCTATCTATCACTGGATGAGCATGGAAATGGGGTGACTGACGACGGGTGTAGGTGCTGCGGCCGATTAGTAGGTTGGGAGGGATTACCTATGGCAGGCTGACCGAGGGGCTGGAGTTGCCGAGACCGGACTTTGAGAGGGATCTGGGCGGCGTGGAGGGGGCGAAGAAGCTTGCGAGGAATAACGTGCCAAACGGAGCAGCATGATGTATTGATGAGGTGCCTTGTTCAAATTGCTAGTTGCTTAGTAGACGTTAGAAGGACGGATAGACTACGGTAACAATAATCGAGCGTTGGATGGTTTCTCGCCCGCACTCGGGTCGGTTTTCAGTCCTGTTCTGCTGGTGTTGTTGTAGACACTGGGCTTCGAAGAAAGTGAATAAAAATAACCAAATAGAAGTAACCCTGCTCATCGATATCGTACAAATTCATGCCCTGAACGAGCGAAACCAAAACCCAGCCAGCTCCTGCCCTGCATCGCGAACACATCCCATCATCCAAGTTCGTCCAAGAAAGCATCCAACGAATGCCACGTAAACCAATATAACAATCTACAACATGACCACCCATATATACCACGATCATCCCACCCATACCCGTCAGCCCAACCACGCCAAAACTCCAAAACGCCAACAAATTTCACCACCAAATATCAAAGCCCATTCCCCCATCCGACACGCCTCCGCCAATCCCAAAAACAAACCTCAAGAATAATAATCTAGAAATAAAAGTCCTGCCCTGCCTCACTAACAACATACTCAACCCCCAGCCTCGCCTCACTCTCATGCTCCTCCAGTTCCTCGAGTATGGTGTCGGCGGCCTTGACTCCGTCGCTCATACTCTCCTTGACGTGTATTATCACACACCTTCAGTCCTTGAGCACGTTTGCGAGTGACGGAGGCGGGGGTTTATGCTCTTGTTGTTGTTGGGGATGTTGGTGTTGGGTCTGTTGCTGCGGGTTCTGATGATATTGTTGAGCCAGCTGGTGTTGGTATTGCTGTTGCTGATGATGCTGATGTAGCTGTTGGGAGTATTTTCGGTGGTGCTGTGGAGGATGTTGCTGAGAATATTGTGGGGGATGCTGTTGTGGATGGGACGTTGGCATTGGGAATGGAAGTGTGGTGCTCAGGGGTGTTGTAGTCGGGCTGACGTCGGACGCGTAAGACGAGATATCCAAGTCAGCGTCTGGATGGCCACTTGGATTCGTGGGGAACCGAGGCTGACATCTTCTTCTGGGTCTTCCTGTGAGATGGCACTCCGGAGCGGGTGTGTGGGTAGAGGAAGCGACTTGGGGAGGTCATCATGGGTGTGGCGACCGTGGTCAGAGATGGAGCTCGCGGCTGAGCTGACGCGCCGGTGAGGGTAGAGGCTCTTTGGGGAGAGCGGATGATCTGGTCTGTGATCCCGAGATGCCACCAGTTGGGGGGTCGACTTTCGTTTCGCGAGGGAGCCACCCTCGTTCTCGCTGACCCGCTTGCGCTTCTTGTCGCTGCTGCTGCCAGCGGCACTTTTCTCTTTTTCTTGCCGTGTAGTGACTACCTCTTCCGCTAGGGCGGTCATCTCCTCGCAGATGTACCGTGGTGTCAAGTGGCCGAACAGACGCTCGACACACCGTGAGTCGTCGTAGCTGCACTCGATGAAATAGCCGCCAGGTTCCCGGCCGCAATCTTCGGCGCCGCCTCCTGCCAGACCTGCCGGTTCCGCGGAGACAGGCTGACACTGTCTGGCTCGACGTCGCCGAACATGAGAATCTCCCGTCCCGTAGTCACATCTCGGATGAAGTAGGCTGAGCTGTCGTAGACGCATATAGACTCATCGATAGCTAACCCGCCGCCCGAGAATGAGCTGCCGCGGCGACCGCCGGGTGATGCCTGCAATCGCTCGTGTTGCTGGAGGATAGCACCAATGTTGGTTGGTAAGGACGTGTGCTGTGCTAGGTTGCGGGACGGAGATGGCATGCTGAGCGCGGTGGTCCCGCGGAGGCGTCAAAGCTGCCGTGCCGGGTGCTGCCGCTGCCGCGATGGCTGTGCCGTTCAATGCAGTGGCCGTGGCTGACGCTCCAGATCTTGACTGCCAGGCCGTTGCATATCTCGAGGTACCCCTTCCCTTCCCCTTCGCCGAGGGCTGGTGACCCGCCTTCGACTAGACGCATGTAAGTCACCAAACCGGCACCGTTATTCTCGTCGCTCAGGTTCGGCCAGATAACATTGTTGAAGACGTGAGTCTTCAAGGCTGTAATGGTGCTTGGGCCCGGCTACCCTTTTCGGTCGACTACCGGGCAGGCCGGCAGTGTTGATGACGAAGCCGGCGATGTGGTCGAGATGAGGGTGGGTTATTAAGTAGGTTTCTATTAGGCTCTTGTGGATGTGGGCGGCGTTCGCGTCGGCCGTGGCATTTGACACCTGGAGCCCGGCGAATGGGCCGGTCTCAAGGGTGTATGGAAGCTGCGGGCCGTTCTCCTCCCCGAGGTTTGCCGGCTGTGTTTGTTCAAGGATGCCTTTAATGGCGCTGAGGTGGACGCCGGCATCTACGGCAACAACCGAGCCCTTGGACCACCCTGACGCGAGAGAACGTACGAGGAAGGCGGTGACATTGCTTTCTAGAGGACCTCCTCCCGAACCCTAGGATGTGTGAGTTGTTATCTATGAGAGGCTAAGCCGTGACCGCGATGTGTAATTGTTTTGAACTCGAAGCATTGGGCTGTCGGGAAGCGAGACTGCATCGAACCCTAGTACGCACCACAACTTGCTGATGCCAATTGAGAAAGTCTCGGCCACCAGGTATTGTTGACCTAACGCCTCTACTTTAGGTCTGACGGAAACCACTCAATCTTGCAGCAGAGAGGCGACAGACACAGAGAGTATTGATGTCAACTCTCGGCCGGAACCCCGGGGAGCATTGCGAGAACGACAAAGGAGCTCAACGGTCTTGTCAACCCAATGTCTGGGGGGCAGAAGTTGTGTGTACAAGGGGATTGTTTTGTTTCATGCTTGTCCAAGCCCGAGGACTGAAACATCAAGGAACTAGAGCCCAGGGAAACGAAAGAAGGAGACAAAGATGTAGCGGAATTCTCCGTCGGGTAAGACACCCGGGTTACGGGTCCCGGACTCCACCTGCCGGGGTGGCTGCCGTCCACGGCCGGGGCTGCCCCGGGCGGATAACGGATGCAGCGGTCCCAGCCACCGGCAACAAGACCGTCACTCGAGGCCTCAACAGGCAGATGAGACAACGGCATTGAAGAAAACTAAATATACAGTAAAAGGTGGATGGAAAAGATAACTTACCAGAACAATGACCTGCAGCGCAGGTTTAGGCGTAGTGTCATGAACGGCCGGGGCCGCTGCATCGACGGCAGCGGCCTCGCCATTCGCTGCTCCACCAGCTCCGCCTCCCATATCGCTATAGCGCTCGCAGAATCGGCACCAATGAGAAGGAATGGGACGACGAGATTGGCGATAGTCGAGGAGGAGCAGCTAATGAAGAGACCCGTGGCTGGTAATTGATGGAAGTTGCCTCCTGTTCATGCGCCCTGTGTAACGCCGCTGTGCAAGTAATGAATTTCGAGGTATCGACAGACGATCAGATGGAGAAGGCTGGAACTGAAGTGAATGCGACGACGGGCAGCCTCAAGAGCAGGAGGACGGCATGTCCCTGCGCGCTGCAGGGAGCGGGTATTCGAGTGGCCTCGTTCACGAAGCCTGAATGGCCTTGTTCATGCAGTGTGCCGAAAGTCGGGTTCGGCGATGAATGACGACACGGAAGTTGCTCTTCTGCGATGAAGGGATGACTCTGGTGGCTGTTATATCCAAGAGGACAGGGTTCCGTAGCCTCGCTCGCGCAGGTCAAGCCGTGCTTTTTCGGAGAGTCGCAATGGACGAGCCGCGCCCGTGGAACGGGAACCGCGCATTCCAACGAGGTCAAAGCGAAGTGATGGTTGGCTTCTCGGTTCTTTGGCGCACACCCTCAGCTTCCCAGTGATTTGGATTGGTTTCCAGTACGGAAGTCGCCGCAGGAAGCGCTGGGCCACTCCCCTGCAGAAGGCGCACGTGCAGGTAGAAGGTGAACAAGCGAATGTCGTAATGCGGTCCGTGCCTGCCGGTTCTTGGAGGTTTGGAGACAGAAGGAGCCGAACTGAGCGGTTGCTGGGGTTGGTTTAATTGGGGTTGTGTTCCAATCTGCAACAAAGTGGAAGGCTGGAAGATTACAGTGCACGACGTTGCATTTCTTGCCAGGTCAAGGCAGCTCTATGTGTTCCAGCCAAATTTGTTCACACGGCGAGCCCGTGCTGCAGCCTGGAGAATAACCTCACAGAGGGCGCGTGCTGAATGATGCAACTGGCCAAAGCTGCAGCAAGCGGTCGGCTGCTGACGGGTTCGTGGGACCCCCAGGTGTTGCGAGGCGAAAGCTTAGGTGACTGCCTGCCTGCCCCACACAGTACCTTACCCTGGAAGGTAGCGGCGGGTCGAGCCCCACCTATCGGCGTCGCCGGCTCCATCCCGATGCATCCTCGTCGTGCCCCAGCTGGACTCGGCAAGAGAAAATAGATTTTATGGTTGCCTCCTGCAGCCTGAGCCAGATGGCCTCCAGGGTTGGATATCCGCCTTTAAGCCCTCAAAACACGCAGCGAAAATTGCACCATGGAGTCGCCGACACGACTGAGTAGCACCAGCAGAGCGGCCGGTTAAGCTCTCATTCGCTTCGCTACCCTGGCTTGGACAGCTCCGCATGGCTTTCGTGATGCATCAACTTAATCCATCATCTCGGCCGAAGTCCTTGAAGAATAAACTGTCTTCCTCGAGCTTCATGCACTACACCCTCCTGAGCAGAAGGGTAGGTTTCAACAAGACGTGGCGACCAACCACACCCGCTTTTTCTCCTATGATTGGTTTATATGCTTTATGGGGGCCGGCTATCAATTGAGCTTTACCTATGTCATTTATGTTTGAAATGGAGAGACCTGCTCTTTTTACTAGTATTCTATCCGATCTGTTTCTCCCTCCCCGTCCTGAAATCCCGATTGGTATTCATTCCGTCTTGTGTTTTTGCAACGTTGTCATCCTTTTGCTTTGTACTTTTCTGTATACCAACTTCTGAAGGAAAAAAAAAAAAAATAAAAGTCTTCTTACCTTATCCTACACTTACGTTTATACTATTTACTTACCTTCCTTTTCACCTACCCTGCTCCATAAACACGCAGCCCTTCCCCTATCGTCACCACCACACCGCAGACCAGAGTTTAGAAGCTCTGCACCCTTTCCCTCCACCCTCCCCCTCCTTCCGCCTCACAACCCTCTCGACCTCCCTCCGCTGCCTCTGATTCAACCTCCCAATCCTCTCCCCGAGCCGGTCATCCTCCGCTTGGAGCAGATCATACCGCGGGTCATAGTGCAGTCGGCCACCCCGTTGATCGACATACTGCTGTTGCTGCTGCCGCTGCCGCCGCCGGGGTTGGTGGCGCACCTGTTGCTGCATGGCATGCTGTTGCTGCAGTTGCTGATCTAGACGCTGGCGCCTTTGCATCTGCAACTGCAGCTGCTCCTGCTCCTGCTCCTCGCGGGCGCGTTTGCGAGTCCGCGGGCCTGAGGTGGTGTTCACGGGGACACGGGGTAGGGTAAGTTGAGGAGCGGTGGCGGCGGGCGTGACCTGCGGGAGCGTGAGCTGGGGCGCGGTGGTGAGGACGGGATGGATGAGATTGGGTCCGAGGAGGTTCGGGTCGATTTGAGGAAGCGTGAGGTTTCCCTGGGGAGCCGCAGCCGCGGTGGCGGCGGGGACGCTGATGGGGCCCCGCTCGCCGGGAAGCGGACGGGGCGGTGTTTGCCGGGGCGAGGCGTCGTAGATGTCCCAGTCGGGGTCGTGGTTAGCGGCGGCCCGTTGGATGGTATTGGCCGGGTTGGGGACCGCCACGTGGATGGTGTCGGCGGCTTCGGTCCTGGGGCGTTTCCTACCTGCGCCGGCAGCTTCTTGCTGCTCCGGCGTGGGGTTGCAGCGTTATGGCGGCCGCTGGGCCGCGGGGGGGACTGATGCTCCGCAGTTCCCGCGCAAGTCGCCGCCTCGCTTGCTCTAGCCGCTCCTCCCGCTCCTCGGCGCTGCTGTCGCTGTGATGGCCTTGCTTCTTCCGCGCCTCCCGCCGCTTCAGCTTGTTGAACAGCTCTAGGTCGCCCCTGTGCAGCCCGATGTGAGCGCCGCCGCGTCTGTCGCGCACGCGCTGCCGGTTGGACATCTCAGACCGCACGTGCGTATCGGTGAGGAGGAATCCGAGCCGCTGCTCGTGGGGAGGAACGGTTTGCAGCTCGAATCCGGTGTACAGCTGGGCGGGCGAGCTGGCTCGTCTGTTCTGCGCCTCGACGTGGTCCGCGCGGGCCTTGTGGCTGTTCTTCCAGTCCTGGAATGCGGTCAACATCGCTACGTGATCCCGCGCGAGGGCCGCCGGATTCCGCGCCTCGTGCACGAAGCGGCGCGTATCGGCGCGGATCTCGAACCCGTGGCGAGAACGGCTGTAATGCATGAGGTACCCGAGGTCAAACAGCATCTCGAAGCAATGAAGGTGCATGTAACCAGCGTTGTGGAAGGGGTCAAGGGTAACGCCTGTCTGATCCGAGAACTCGTCGAAGGCCCACGCGGAGCCAGCCTGTCAAGATGGTGCGCTGTATTCCCGGGCAGTGCTTGTATCGGCACTTGGTAGAACAGGCCTGGTTTGGGTACCGATGGTTTGCCTGTGCAGGCACGTTCTGGATCCACAGCGTCAATCTCCTGTTGGGATTCGGGTGTCCTCGGCCCAGGAAAAACGCCACGAGTTCGTCTTTGGTGTTACGATACGAGCGGGTTTAACTCGGCCGTTGTCCTGAAATACTCAAAGAGCCTCCGTGGTTGGTTTCGGCCGACACAGGGCCCCAAGGACCCAGCCGGTGGGCGCGAGGTAGAATCTTGATGGGTCGTTATCGGGATCAAACTTGTTGCGCCTGTTATGTAAAAGCCTGTCTGGACTCTCTTGGTTGACCTGAGTCAGGAGGTTGAGTTGCGGCTGCTGGCTCGTCTCTGCCAGCCCGGGGTCTACCACCAGTCCTGGCATTACCTGTCCAAGAGCATTGAGCTGCGCCTGTGGGTCGATCTGTGACTGCAGGTTGCGCTGAGCCGATTGGATGAATTGCACCGGCGTCTGAGTCTGCGCAGCGCCTTGTCGAAAGGGGGCTGGAGCCTGCGGGTTCACTGAATTGAGACCGCCTCCGGCGTTGTGACGGCTCAACATATCCTGCAACTGTTGCAGGAGCTGTCCCAAGGCCAATGCATTCCCACCAGCCAGAGCACTGTTCTGCGCTCTCTGGCCCATTTGGACCACCTGGTTAGCAGCATTATTCTGACCAGCAAGAACACCCACAGGGTAGTTAGGGAGCGCATTGCTCTGTACTGCCTGGCCCAGTTGACCCGCGTGGTTAGCAGCATTATCATGACCAGTGAGAGGAGTTACGGGATAGTTGAGAAGAGCGTCCTCAGAGGATACAGGCCCTGGTTGTTGAAGGTCGGGCTGTCAGGTGCGGCGGCAGGATTTGCAGTAGGAGCGTGCTCGGGATTTTGAGGAAGGGTGAGTTCGTGTCCCGGGGCAGGCTGAGGTGCTGCCTGCTGGCGAGCATTGTCCGCAGCTAAGTCGGCGCCAGGCATGTAGGGTGCCACAACCGCCGACGGCGAGACATACCCGTTGTCCTCCAGGGGCCTATCAGCCTCTTCTTGAAGAACTGTGCGGAGTTGGAGGACGGCTTGTTCCACGGGATCCAAGCCTTGGGGAACACTTGCGTCATCAGCCGCGTCTCCAACAGTGTGCCCATCGTCTCCCAGTAACATTAAAGGCACGCCAGACTTGTCTGCGTCGAAGCCCACCATGTCGGGGAAGTCGTCCCCTATGAGTAGGTTAGCCATGTCGTCGAGGCCGGCGATCGAGTTAAATTTGTCGTCGTCGGTACCCACAGGCAGCTGAGGCTGGCTGTTGTCATTCATTGGTGTGCCGATGTGACTGCCCTCTCCAACACCAACGTCCGTGTTACCGTACTGCGACATACTGAGTTGGATCTTTTGAACTGTATGCTGGACTCTGGAGAGTGGTTTGATCCAACGCGGTGGATTGTGGAGAGAGAAGTTGGGATGTTTTAAATCGCAGCTTTGCTGGACTACTCGAATATTGTTTTGGCAATAGAATACGGGGCTTAAACAAGCACAAGATGGAGACAATACACTTGTTAAAGGTCCATCCCTCGCTATTATAGGCTTCCATGGTGTGTTACGACAAAGGCCCGACACTTGTCACGGCGGAGCCATCGACACCATCCCTTTGAGAAGGACATTGTGATGGAACCGAGACGGCCCGCATATTTGAGTGCCAGGACAAAGGTCGAGTTCGGGCACAAAGCAACTCGAGGTTCTGGAGGTATGTTCCCCCATTATGCTTCAAGCAACTAAGCTTGAACAGACAAAGGGCGAGTCGACCAGAGTGAAGGCCACGGTTGGTGAAAAGGGGCTCGGCCTAATAATCAGTCAGCAAGCTGTCAATGAGATTGCAGACATAGAGACATTGTCGGATGATGCGGCAGTGTAGAATCAGTAGAGCTCAATGCATTTTCTCAACACAGAAATTCAGAACAGGTCTGTGAATGCGTGGATTTCATCATATGGGCTGCCGGGGAGGGGAAAGATGCAACACTTACTGCCATAACGAATAAGTCCACGGAAAGGTTGACTACGTGCTGTGTCCATGGGGCAAGGCACCCTCAAATCTCACGAAGAGAATGTGGTGCCTAGGACCTATCACAGTATCCAGCTCAGATGGTGATAGAGTAAAGGTCGAGCGCTGGTGGTTGGCACTCGACTTAGAGTGTCGAAAGGGTCATTTTCAGACCGCACCTTGTCTCAGCGTCATCGACGCAAAAGGCGACTGCAGAGAAGGCTGTTGCAAAATATGCTGCCGAGAGCAAAATGTCGAGAAAGATGGAATTTTCCCATTTGCTTAGTGCCATGTGGGTCCGCTCGTTTGGGTCGGATCGGTGGCTCTTGTGTGCCGAGCAGAGATGGGGCTGCCCCGTTTGATGGGCTTTCGGAACCTTTCAAACCGGGGAAAATGACGATCCGAGCTTCTCGTATTTCTGTTCCGGGTCCAATATCAGACTTGACCGACTGCTGCTAATACGGTGTTTTGTTACTTGTGAAGACATGGCATCATTACCGGGGATTTATTATATAGGATACATACATTGTATCCAAATCATTCACCTTTTCCTTCACTTCGTGAAAGCAGAAAGCCATCTTGAATGGAGGCCCTGGGCCGCCCTGATGAGGTAGGTGTGGACCCCGCCACGCGCCGCGGGTATGCAATTGAGCCAGGGTCAGAGCGGGCAGGGCCGCCTGGTCAGCGGGACCCCCGCGAAGCACCAAGCCGGGGCATCTGGCGACGTGATGCCCACCACAACCCTTCGCTCCGAGTACCACCCAAGACGACGTCACAAGGTCAACGAGACCACCATCTTTGCGAGCGAGCGGGGCCAGCGTGACCAGGGCAGCAGAGCCCTCAACAACGGACTTTTACGACTGCTTGGCTTTAGGCCACTCGCGACACACCGCGCAGGGTCCAGCAAGTCCGGCGCTTTGACTCGACTATCCCAGACCACACCTCCCATCGCGAGTCTTCACCTCCACCCTCGTTTGTTTGCTTTCCACGATCCCGAGGACGAGGCCAACCACTCGTCGCCGGCACTGACGCCATGCCGGAACTCAGCCCGAGCTACAGGGGAAGCTGGAGGAGCTGGATAGGGAGCTTGAGGTGGGTCAACATCTGCGGGATGCGTGTCGTCTTCGTTCTCGCGCGAGGCCTCTGGACTTCCGGCACACTATTACGCGGGACGAGCTGACATGATTGCGTATTGCTCAGGAAGGAGACATCACTCAAAAAGGGTATGGAGGTCCTCAGCACTCCGCCTCCCTGTTTTGTACCGCCGTCAACCCCTCGCGCGCTGACCATGGCTTTCACCTTTTCCCAGGTACCAGAAGAGGCGCACCCAGCTCCTATCGCAATATGGCTTCGGTGATTTGACCGAGAGGATTGGGGGCCTCCGAGTCCACTCCGTTGAGGACTCTTCCCAAGCCCCTGACCACGACCACCGCGCCGCCTCCCTTGCGGCCTTGAGTGCCAATTCACCCAGCAAGCGAGCTCCGGATCCCTACAGCTCGGCCACAGAAGACCAATCCCAGTCGCCGTACGCGAACACTGAATCATACCCTGCATCCTTGCTGGCTCCGGGCGGCCCGATGGCGGAGCACCGTCCCAACATCCGCCAGCACCACTCGCTCTTTCTTTCCACAACCCCGATGAACGACACCTCTACGCGGTCGGGGACCATGGTCTCGGGAGACTATGCCTTCAATCCGGATCAGCACTTCGGGTATGCGGACCAACCACCACAGAACCCCTATGATAGTAGAACCGGGACATTGCTGGACTCCCAAGCCTACTTCTCAGACTTTGCCGGCCAGTCCTACGACCCGGCAGCCGCGGGAGAGTATGGGGGACCGCAGAGATACTCGTCCAGCGATGCGTTTTCACCCACCGCAGCGATGCCGCCGCCGATCCTCACTGCTACCGACTTGCCGCCGGCAGAAGCACTCCAGTTCCAGATGCCCCTCGAGCCGCGCGAAGTCCCCTTTGCGATCCACGACCGCACGATGAGAACACGCCCATGTCAAACTTTGACAACATCGCGGCTGTGCTTAGGCACCGCGGTCGCACCACAGCGAAACTGCCCGCCTACTGGGTGCTGGACAGCAAGGGCAAGGAGATAGCGTCCATCACAATGGGACAAGCTGGCAATGAGGGCGGAAAAGGTGGCCCAGGTGATCCGCGAAAGAGCTCGCTCTACCGTGGGGACCGGGTAGCGCTCATCTACCGGGACGCCGAGATTATGGATTTCGCTACTGCACTTTTGGGATGCTTCATTGCTGGTGTGGTTGCGGTGCCGATCAACGAACTCCAGGACTACCAGAAGCTCAACTTGATCCTGACCTCTACGCAGGCCCACTTGGCACTGACCACCGACAACAACTTGAAGACGTTCCAACGCGACATCACTGCCAGAAGCTTAACTGGCCGAAGGGGGTCGAGTGGTGGAAGACCAACGAATTCGGCAGCTACCATCCCAAGCGGAAGGATGACGTCCCCCCTCTGTCCGTCCCTGACCTGGCCTACATTGAGTTCTCAAGAGCGCCCACGGGTGATCTGAGAGGTGTCGTGCTGAGCCACCGGACCATCATGCACCAGATGGCTTGCCTCAGCGCCATCATCTCCACTGCTCCTGGCAATGGGCCCGCGGATACGTTCAACAGAAACCTGCGCGACAAGAACGGCCGTCTGATTGGCGGAGGTGCCAGCAGCGAGATCCTGCTCTCCTACCTGGATGCCCGCCAGGGCATTGGCATGATCCTCGGCGTTCTTCTGACCGTCTACGGCGGGCACACTACTGTCTGGATGGAGAACAAGGCGGTTGAGGTTCCCGGCCTCTACGCTCACCTCATTACCAAGTACAAGCCCACCGTGATGGTTGCGGACTATCCCGGCTTGAAGCGCGCAGCCTACAACTACCAGGCCGATCCCATGGCGACTAGAAACTTCAAGAAGGGAATGGAGCCCAACTTCCAGACCGTCAAGCTTTGCTTAATCGACACCCTCACTGTTGACAGCGAGTTCAACGAGCTCCTTGCCGACCGCTGGTTGCGCCCTCTCCGGAATACGCGGGCAAGGGAGGTTGTGGCTCCCATGCTTTGTCTGGGCGAGCACGGCGGCATGGTAATTAGCGTTCGTGATTGGCTTGGTGGCGAAGAGCGCATGGGCTGCCCTCTTAAGATTGACATGGAGTCTGACAGCAACTCGGAGGATGAAAAGGCAAAAGAGGAGGAGAAACCCACACCGCCGAATGGATTTTCGACGCTCCTTGGACAGGGAACAACTACGACCAAGGAAGAGCGTGCTAAAACGGAGCTGGGCGAAGTTCTCCTCGACAGAGAAGCTCTCAAGACAAACGAGGTGGTGGTGGTCGCCATTGGAGAGGAGGTCAGTAAGCGAGCCTCGAGCGAGCCAGGAACCATCCGTATCGGTGCCTTTGGGTATCCGATTCCGGATGCTACGCTTGCTGTTGTTGACCCTGAAACCGGCCTCCTGGTCGCCCAACCAAGTGGGCGAGATCTGGGTTGATTCTCCTTCGCTGTCCGGTGGATTTTGGGCGTTACCAAAGCACACTGAACAGATATTCCACGCTCGGCCGTACAAGTTTGACCCTGGTGATCCGACTCCGACTCCGGTTGAGCCCGAGTTCCTTCGAACTGGTCTCCTCGGTACCATCATTGAGGGCAAGGTTTTTGTTCTCGGCTTATACGAGGACCGCATCCGACAGAAGGTGGAATGGGTAGTAGAGGATGGCGGCAACGAGACTGCCGAGCACCGCTACTTCTTTGTCCAGCACATCGTCGTCAGCATCATGAAGAATGTGCCAAAGATCTTTGACTGCTCGGCCTTTGACGTCTTTGTCAACGAGGAGCATCTCCCGGTCGTGGTGCTCGAGTCTCAGGCGGCTTCGACGGCCCCGGCCGCCAATGGAGGTCCGCCTCGGCAGTTGGACACGGCGCTGCTCGACTCGCTCGCTGAGAGGTGTATGGACGTGCTGATGCAGGAGCACAACCTCCGCGTCTACTGCGTGATGATCACGGCGCCCAATGCTCTGCCCCGGGTGCTTAAGAACGGCCGGCGCGAGATTGGCAACATGTTGTGCAGGAGGGAGTTCGATTTGGGCAACCTCCCATGCGTACACGTCAAGTTTGCGGTGGAGCATGCGGTGCTCAATCTGCCCGTGGGCATTGACCCCGTTGGCGGTATCTGGTCACCGATGGCGTCCAACTCGCGCGCTGACCTCCTGGAACCCGCAGATAAGCAGTACTCTGGCATCGACCGCAGAGAGGTGGTCATTGACGACAGGACGTCGACACCGCTAAATAGCTTCTCGAGCATCACCGACCTCATCCAATGGCGTGTTGCGCGACAGCCCGAGGAGCTGTCGTTTTGCACGATCGACGGCCGCGGGAAGGAGGCAAAGGCGTCACCTGGAAGAAATTTGACCAGAAGGTTGCTGCCGTCGCTGTCTATCTGAAGAACAAGGTGAAACTGAAGGCCGGCGACCACGTCGTTCTCATGTACACCCATTCCGAGGAGTTCGTCTTCGCCGTCCACGCCTGCAACCTGGGGATTATCGTCATCCCGGTCGCGCCGATGGACCAGAACCGCCTGTCAGGGATGTCCCGGCCTTCTTGCACCTGGTTGGCGACTACCGGGTGAGAGCGGTCCTGGTCAACACCGAGGTGGACCATCTCCTCAAGATGAAGCCTGTCTCGCAGCATATCAAGCAGACGGCGCAGGTGCTCAAGGTCTCGGTCCCAACATGTACAACACCAGCAAGCCGCCAAAGCAAAACAGCGGGCTGCGGGATCTGGGCATCACCATGGACCCCGCGTGGGTGCAGCCCTGGCTATCCAGTCGTCATCTGGACCTACTGGACGCCTGACCAGCGACGTCTCGCAGTCCAGCTCGGTCACGACACGATACTGGGCATGTGCAAAGTCCAAAAGGAGACTTGCCAAATGACTAGCTCGCGGCCAGTCTGGGCTGCGTGCGAAGCACGACCGGCTTGGGCTTCATCCACACGTGCCTGATGGGCATCTACGTCGGCACGCCGACCTACCTGCTGTCACCCGTCGAGTTCGCCCAGAACCCTGCCTCGCTCTTCCTCATCCTGGCGCGATACAAGATCAAGGACACGTACGCCACGCCGCAGATGCTCGACCACGCAATGAGCATGATGCCCGGCAAGGGCTTCACGCTGCACGAGCTCAAGAATATGATGATATCCGCCGACGGCCGCCCGGGGTGGATGTCTTCCAAAAGGTGCGCCTGCACTTTGCCTCGACGGACTGGACCGCACGGCGATCAACACCGTCTACTCGCATGTTCTCAACCCCATGATCGCGTCGAGGTCGTACATGTGCATCGAGCCCATCGAGCTGTGGCTCGATCCCAGGGCGCTGCGCCGCGGGCTGGTGTATGTCACGGACCAGGAGCGGGATCCCAAGGCGCTGCTCGTGCAGGGACTCCGGTATGGTGCCCGTGTCGACGCAGATTGCGATTGTGAACCCCGAGAGCAGGCGGCTGTGTTGCGAGGGGGAGTATGGCGAGATCTGGGTCGACTCGGAAGCGTGTGTCAAGGCGTTTTACGGGTCCAAGGATATGTTTGATGCGAGCGATTTGACGGGCGGACGGTCGAGGATCCGAGTATTCGCTATGTGCGGACGGGCGATCTGGGGTTCCTGCATAGCGTGCGCCGGCCGATTGGGCCGGGCGGCGCGCTGGTGGATATGCAGGTGCTGTTTTGTGCTGGGGAGTATTGGTGAGACGTTTGAGATTAACGGGTTGAGCCACTTCCGATGGATATTGAGGCGTCGGTCGAGAGGTGTCATCGGAATATCGTGCCGGGTGGTTGGTAAGTTTCTGGTCTCTCACTATCCTCCTCCGCCAATGCTGACTCGGTGTGTGCTCAGCGCGATTTTCAAGCTGGCGGACTCGTCGTCGTCCTCGTCGAGGTCGCGCGCAAAGCCTACCTCGCCTCCATCGTCCCGTCATCGTCAACGCAATTCTCAACGAGCACCAAATCGTCGTCGACATTGTCGCCTTCGTCAACAAGGGCGACTTCCGCGCAGCCGCCTCGGCGAGAAGCAGCGCGGCAAGATCCTCGCGGCTGGGTCTCCCGCAAGATGCGCACCATGGCCCAGTTCGCGATCAAGGACATGGACCGTGACGCCATGGGTCCCCCGGGCACTACCTCCTCAGGCGACCAGTCGTCTGGCCACGGAGGCGTGACTGACCCTCCCGGCGCTGAACAACACCGCGGAAGTATGGGCAGCTTCCGCAGCTCCAGCGGCGGCGGGCCGCAGCCTTCCCACGGAGGCGGGCCAAGTTCGCTACGCAACGTTGAACCTGCACCTCGAATCCCGGAGCATCGCGAGCTTGAGCAAGAGGGCATAGGGTATGACGGCGCATTGGTCCAAACCCCGGGCCCGATCGAAATGCCGGCCGCCGAGCACGAGGTCTCATCGTCGTTGTCGTATCGCGACCAACAACAGACCCCGACGATGGGGGATTACCTCGGGCAGCAGCAGCAGCAGCAACAGCAGCAGCAGCCAACGTTACCTGGGCCGGCGCACGGGTTTGAACTACCTGACTTTGACCAGTTTGGACGGGACAATGATGCGCATGAGAGCCGCCGCCGGCGGTGGGCCGAAGCGGGGTCGAGTGGTCAGCAAGGGCCGCCGCAGATTCGGCTGCCGGGTGTGGATGGGCGGGAGTCGTTGGACGATTGGGATTTGAGGCCTGGGAGTGGTGGTGAGAGGGGGGATGGGAAGGGCGGGATGATGATGACTGGATGAGGGATGCATATGTCGATGAATTTGGCGGGCACGCTGGGGGGAAAGTGAAGGCGAATGGTGGTCTGGGATGGTAGGGACGGTAGGGCGATCCAACGTATATCCTGGGTAGGTGGTTGGATGTTGGAGTACCTTTTCTTCTATGCGCAATGCATATAGGTTCAGCATTGCCATGATGGCTGTGGCTATCTATTTACGGGCACTGTTACGATTCACGGTTTGCGGAATCTGGCCTAGACCATTGTTCCATGAATAGTTCACGGTTTCGACGGAGGCAGACGTCATGCAAGAGACACCACTTTGACACGCTCGCCTTTAGCTCCCGGAATGTTTGACGGATAGTGTGTCTGTTCTGCTGCGCGGTGCTTGGCCCTCTCCTTTCTCCAGGGGATGATGGATCAAACTCACATTTGACGGACTCTCAGAACAAACACCTGCTTCCGTCGGTCGAGATCCCTCTCACATGCTATTGCCCCGCGTCAGAGGAGTGGATCCTCACCCCACCTATCATCCGCGCGAGCCGGGCCGATGATCGTTTAAGCGCCGACCGCAAAGTGGAGCAGTAGTTCTGTAGAGGGAAAGTTAGCGCCTCAGGTTTGTCGAACATTGATGCCTCTTTCTTCCACGTAGTCCACGGATATTCGTAAAGGTGAGTTTCAGTTGTCGATATTTCCAGAAAAACTGAGATTTGGAGGTCCCTTGCGGCGTCCAGGTTATAACATAGTATCCTCTGTCGAGGGCCCAACTGCGACTTGGCTTCGCCGGGATCTTTCGCGCTGTTTCCGTGGTGTTGGTTTGGCAAGATCCACTCGTCCACGGATCGGGTTTCCCTCACAACCAAGGCAGGGCGAACGCTAGCATAGGTACTCGAGGGCGGATAGATCGGACACCTATCTTGGATCCTGACCGGGATGCTCGAGATTTCAGAATCTGCTGCCTACGCGGCAAGAGCCTGTGCGGCCGCGCCGGCGATCAACTTGCAGTGGGCAGCGGCTGGAGACGAGGTATCTTTGCCGCACCTCGAACCGAGCTGGGAACATCCGCTGAGCCTGGAGCATTGCTGAGGTGAGCCTGCCAATTCGAGTTCGATGCAACCCCAACGGCCCAGCCTCTCCTAGCGCGCCAAGTGCATTCACAGATTGCTCAGATCTTGCCTGCAGTGTGGGGGCTTTGCTGGGGAAGGAGGGGGAGCCTTCGGGTGCTCCTCCTGTCTGTGCCGCCAAAGGCTTGGGCAGGAACCACGGGACGATGCAGGGCATGCAGGCCAGGGCAGGCGCTGCAGGCAGCGCAGGGAGCAAACGGGCCCCTGCTGCTTTCGCCCTATGTCTCTCTGGCGCTCTCTCTTTCTTCTTCCCCTCCTCCATTTTCTGCGCCTGCTGTGTAATTATCCCGCGCGGTCACGGCCACAACAATATTCAGCCCGCTTCCCGCCGCTGCGACTGCCGAACAACAACTTCCACATCAGTATCGGCGTCGTCGCCTTCGAAATCTGTCGACGACTGGGTAAGTGCCGCAGCGGATGGGCTAACATTAGCGACCTCACATTCTCGACACCGTCCTGACTGCGAACCATGGCGCCGAGTCTGGGCCCCGCATCCACAAGCGTCACGGTCGCCGACGGCTCCGACTGAGAGCACGGATCATGGACTTTCTCCCCCATCCCACCTCCGGCGTCGAGCCCTTGGACATCCCCTTCGTCGCCGACACCCCTACATCTTCGGCACCGATTTCTGGGATTTCCCCAAGCTACACGGCTTTGGCGGCCAGTGGGCGAGCCTCCCCGCGCCCCGATCGCCTCGCTCGCGCAGTCATGGCTCTACTTCGGTACTATCTCCGAGTTTCTTGGCAGGCCAGTCGACTATCGCGAGTTCCGAGTCTCGCAGAGCGTGTCGGGGAAGCCCCTGCTACCGCTGCTGAACGAGTGGCTCGCAGCGCATGCCACCAATGCGGACGGCTCGTCGTTTCATGGTGCGAACGAGACGGAGGATCGCCGCCAGGTGCTCTACGAGCATTTCAGGTTCCTTGACGCCGTCATCCAGCTGGCCGAGGACTTCGACCAGGTCTCGCAGAGCCATGTCAAGCCGATCCCGACCGTTATTTTGTCTGTCAAGGTGCTCTGCGTTGCCCTCAGGAGCGTGCTGTGGGATTTGGCTAGGGGCGACGTCGACGAATCGCTTAGGCCATGGCCGACACCCGCTACACGCTTGCGCCGCGAGATCACGCCCGCCGCCGACACCCCCGCGAAGCAGGCCCTCTCACCGAGTGCCCAGTGATGCTGGATGTTATGCGCCTCCGCGGGTGGTGTCCATTCTATGCCCGCAAGGTCCTCACTTCGCACAACTATGCGCTTTGCTACTACTTCACCCGCCTCTTCCGCACCTACTCGCCGGCCTCGGCCACCACAGCTGCTCCGATGACGAGTGCGTCGCAGCAGCAATGCCGATATCTTCAGTTATGTCCCGAAACATGCCCGCGCGGCTGTCTTTGCCAGCCCAAATCCGTGCCGATGGACCAAATCCGCGCCATTATCGAGGACGGGGGGATACCGCTGATTCGACTGAGGGGTTCGCACAAGACGGGGGTGAGGATGGAGGTAGCCCGGATGACTCCCAGGACTCGATTTGTCGTCGTGTCGCATGTGTGGTCAGACGGGATTGGGAATGCTCACACCAATGCGTTGCCGGAATGTCAGCTCCGACGTCTCCATGCCCACATAAGCCAGCTAAAACCGCTCAAACGAACCCGGGATGTGGATGTTGACTTCCTGGGCTCACTTGACTCAGGCTTCCAGTCCGCCGCGGCACGACGACCAAAGTATCTCTGGATCGATGCTCTCTGTATGCCTCCCGGAGGCGCCACCGCTTTTTTAAGGTTGCGAGCCATCAACAAGCTGCCTGCCGTCTATCAAGCCGCCGATCGGATATTGGTGTTGGACCCGGCGCTGGAACGGACGTCAGTGGTGGACTTGGACAGCCTCGAGCAGTTTGCCAGGTTCTCTGTGAGCCCGTGGATGGGCAGGTGTTGGACATTTCAGGAGGCGGCGTTGGCTTCAGCATGCGAGGTCCAGTGCGCGGACGGCACATTCGACGGCTTTTCACCACAACCGAAACAAAGACTGGCTGCAACACCAGGGAATAGGACGGCGGCGGATTGCCTGGCTGGAAGCGCTCACACGGCCAACGGAATGGGTCGGCAGGATATTAGCACGGAAGTCAGGGGCTGAGCCGATGCAGCTACCGAATACTGGAACCACCTTGGGCATCGATATCAACACGGCCATGGTTACCAGCTTGACACGCGCTCTCAGGGAGGAGTTCCGGTCGGCTTTTGCGAACGGCGTCAAACCCAACAGGGCGGCGCTCGGCACGGGGAGACTGGCACCTGATTTCTGCACGCTTTTCGTCCAGATATGGAATGAGCTGAGTAAGAGGTCCACGACGATGCCTGGAGATATGCATCTCATTATGGCCAACCTGCTAGGCTTTAACACAGAGCCACTCATGAGGCTGTCCAAGTCGGCGGAGCGTATGTCGTGCATTTTGCGAAGCATGGACGGTATCCCGATTTCCCTGCTCTTCAACTTGGAGGGTCCGAGGCATCATCGACGAGAACCACCGGGACCGCTGGCTTCCACTTTATCCTTCAAGGCAGAGGCTGACTTTTGGGACGACATTTACCAATCTGAGATCTATCAACGAGGACCTGCACTTGCCGTAATACCGTTAGCCGCAGGAAAGTGGCGGTCTTTGTTTGCACCGGTTTGGCGGATCCCTTCTCGAGCTGCACATTTACATTGCGTGATACCACTACTGGAGATCAATACTCTGTGGTGATTCACCGGCAAGTGGGCGAAATGGATGAGTTTGCCACTCCCGAGATCGGTCCTTACTGTATCGCCATTCAGCTGGATCCAGAACTTGGCTACAAGCCGGAAGGATACGTCGACGGCCTGGGCGCGATGCCCAAGACATATGCCGGCGCATTATTCCGCGTCCGGCGGGTCGTCACAAACGTCCAGAAACTCTACTATCACAATCTCGAAACTGAATACGAAAAACTCCTTTGAAACTAATCGAAGACCAAACCTACACATCCCGCGACCTCGAAACCGCCGGCAAGCGAAAAAAGCTACCTCGACGGCAATCTTGGCGCCGCTTTCTCAACCCACCATCGCGGCATCCTCCGCACCGTCTATGACTCCCCCTTACCATCTCCTCCCTGCCCCCTGAGCCCCACACCCTCCACTCCCCATCATCAGCAACGAAAGAAAGCCCTACACTCCTCTTCCAACCCCTCCCGGAAACATGGCAAGTCGTCCTTGAGCGCGAACCGCCCGCCTCCCCCTACCCTCTCCCCACCCGCCCCGCCCTTTCGGACGCCATTACCCGGTCTCAGCCTACCTCGCCGTCACCGCGCTCGACGGGCTCGTTGCCTCAGGCTGCGTCGGCCTCGCAATAGCAATCTGCGCGACCATCTTTTACCGCCTCACCCTTCTCGCCAAAGCATCGCTCGTAGCCAAGCTCATCCTGCACTCCCTCTTCCTGATCCAGATGCTCTCTTACCCGGCGTGGAAGTCAGACTCATCTGGGATGTGCTGCATCTCGTCCTCATCGCGCTGTACACGTTTGCGAGAGTGGCGAGTCCGCTAGGGGAGATCAGCAGGATTGATGTGCTCGAGTGGGCGTTTGTTGCATGGGCGTTCGTGGGGCATACCGCCGATGTCGTAGCGAGGCTGGGATTCAGTTGGTTGTGGTGCCGAGGCTGTTGGAGCGGTATCTGAGGGCGTTGGATGGAGATGCGTTTCGGGAGGAGGAGGGGAGGGGTTGATAATAAGATCGGGAGGAGTAAAATACGGGAAGGGAGGATGCCGGTGTCAAAAGGTGGTTTGTCCGGGGAGGGACGAGAGCGAGACGACGGAGGGGGAGGAGAGTCGTGGGGGATGAGGAGGAGGAACGGATGGGAGGGAATACTAGAGAGGGGATGATGCCGGGTTATTAGGGAGACAGGAACAGCATTTACTTGGGATATGGAACAGCAGGTGTAAGCTTCAGACTCGGGCGGATATTGTTGGGTACCAATGGGATAGAATCGTGCACTTGCAGGCTGGTTATTAGCGTCGGCTTTCATTTTCAGGAGAGCGAGCGTACTGGTTTTTATTATTTCGGATTGGCATATACCTATCTGCAATCAACACATAATGGAGACGCATTCTCGGTCATCGAGGGATCGCAACAAAAAGATGTGCAGTTCCAGAACGTATTTGCCTTACAGACAGAAGTTGAGGTCCTAGCGTTGGCCCATGTTGATGATTTAAGTATCGGTGTGGTTAGAGGTTGAATGAGTGGTGAGGCATTTTGGGAACCCTCCGTGTTGTGACCAAGAAACATTCACAACTCACGATAAGAGGGCCAAAGTGTGAGTATTAAAGAGTGTATTCGCTTTATTCGCTTTGCAAGTACCATCGCAATGCTCATCCACCAGCCAGACCGATCTGCTGTGCGCCAGCAATGCGAGCTGTGTATGTTTGTGATATGATATGACAAGATGATGACCACATCGCCATCAACGCCAACAATAAATAAGACAGAAGCACAATAAAAAAGAATGACATGATTAAATGCAGAGACCAACAAACATCTAACACCGACATGGATATATCCCGACAGCAACCTTCCTCCCAACTATCATATCATCACCTCCATCTCTCCATCGTTTCATCCAATCCGTTGTCCATTGTTTCTTCATTCGTCCACTGTACGTACTCTCCACTGCCTCGTTTGCGTTACCGACAAATTCTTCAACATGGGCTGCTGCAACAAGGTAGTAGATAACCAAATAAGAACCCAAACAGCATCATAACCCAATACATCCATTACTCTTGTCGGGTGCCTGGGCGATCCCAACATGACGCTGGCCAATCCAGCAATCCTTTCCCGCACAGGGCTTGATTGAATTGCTGAGAAAGTGACAGGTTTGAGATCTGATAAGGCAGTCTTCAGCAAGGGAATTCGGCGCAAGCAACGTCGACTAAGCTGGGGGCGCGGGTGCTGAAACAAGCATCGAAGCCGGGGGTGGCTGGTGTCAGAAGTCGAGTTGATCACGGTCCGCAGTTCACCCTGACCGACAAGGCGACGATTGCAACCACCGCGGCCCTTAGTTCCCCCACCCGAGGGTATCCAACAAGCTCTTCGACTCCAAGCCACTGAGCCCGGCAACACCCAGCGCCCGCACCTGGCTACTACCCGGAGCGCCGCCAAGCCGCCCGCAATCTTCCACGCCTCCTCCTCGCCCACCACAAACAGATACCTCTTCCCCTCCTGATCTCTAATCGTCGCCCTCAGCAAGTGCAACCCCTTTCCCTTCCCTTCCCCCTCGCCACTCACGTTCGACGTGGCCGCGGACCCGGTCTTGTGGCGGCAGTTGCCGCTGCAGGTGCGCCCAAATTCGTCAATCCACGCGACGGCCTCCTCGCCCAGCATCGTCTTGGTCGCGCCCCTCTCGGCCTGCCTCCGCGCGCTCTGCGGCATGGTCTTGAAAAACGGATGGTTCGTCGGCACACTGCCAGGAGTGTTCGCCGCCTGCCCGCTGGCCGCGTGCACGGGGCACCACACCTCGACCAACTTCAGCGTCCAGGCCTTGATATCCCACTCGCGCTGCGCCACGCCGCGGACATCGTCGTCTACAAATAGACCCGCCGAAGTGATCCGCAGGATGACCGTCTGTGACAGGGCCGATGCCAGAGATGAGCTGCGAGGCCGGGGTCTTGGAGAACTGGTTGAGATAGCCGTAGACGGCTTTGATGATGATTTTTTGCGGGTCGTTGGTGGTATAGGGCCCGCGGGTAGAGGGCGGCGGGGTGGTGCGGGCGGTGGATTGGATGGGGCCCAAGAGGATTCGGAAAAGTCTGAGACGGACTTCTTGCGCGCAGGGGGCTTCTTGGGTTTGTCGTAGGGCCTGTAAGAGTAGGTGTCCTCGGTGCCGGTTGCGGAGGCGGTGGATTTGGTTGGGACGGTGCGGTTTCGTGGGGGAGGGTGCTGGTTTGGTCGGCGAAGGGGGGCTTGGGATGGGTAGGTTTCGGCGGTGGCGGCACGGAGGCCGCTTGTGATGGGGCGACGCTCGGCGGTTTGCCGTTGGGCCACATGCTTGTCTTCTCGCCGACGGAGGAGTAGGCATAGGTGGTGCCCTTGCGCTCGTTCTTCTCTTTTTCCCGTTGCTTTTCCTTCTCCCGCTCTTCTTGCTCCCTGCGCAGCCGGGCCAGACGCTCTTCGCGCTCCTTGCGTTCCCTCTCCCGGGCAGCCTGGCGCTCCTTTTCGGCCTTTAACCGCTCCTCTTCCTTCTTCCGTGCCTCCTCCTGGAGCTTGGCCTCGTGTTCTCGAGCTTCTCTTTCGCGGGCCTCCCGCTCTTTGGCCTCTTTTTCCGCCTTTTCGCGGAGCTCCTTCTCGATCTTTTCCCGAACCTCCCGTTCGAGGCGCTCCCGTTCCCTGGCTTCCTGCTCTTGCCGCAGCTTCTCTTTGAGCTCGCGCTCCCGGGCCTCCCTCTCCCGCCTCTCACGTTCCCTGGCCTCGCGCTCTCGCAGTTCGCGCAATCGGCGTGCGGTTTCTTCCTTTTTCTTGGTCTCAGCCTCCTTGGCCTTGCGCTCTTCCTCTCTCCTCCGCATTTCCTCCCTAGCCTTTTCCCAGGCGCCCTTTGGGGCTTCCGCCTTCGGAGTCGGTTGCGGCGGAGGGGCCGGTTTGGGCTCCTGTTTCGGTTCCGGGGCCGGCTTTGGTTGCGGTTGGGGCGCCTCCTTCGGCACCTCCCGCTGGGTTCCGGCTTCGGTTCCGGGTTTGGCTGTGGTTCAGCCTGGGGTGGAGGTTGTGATTGAGGGGGAGGCGGCGCCTGTGGTTGAGGCTCAGGCTGCGGTGGAGGGGGAGGAGGAGGTGCAGCTTGAGGTTGCGGTTGCGGTTGAGGTCGAGGCTGGGGCTCAGGCTGTGGTTGTTGCCTGGGCTGTTCCTGCCAGGACTGATAGTGCCCCCCATCACTCCTCGGGGTTTCCTGGTGAGGCGGAGGGGGGAGGCGCTTGGTTCGGCGGCGGCCCGTTCTGAGGTGGGGGAGTGTACCACGACGACGAGCCCCCGTATCCTCCTCCGCCTGGTTTCTGGTAACCTCCCTGTCCCCCTCCATTCTTTTCTGTGACCCAGCCGGCTCAGTCTGGTGGCGACCTAGAAGGAATGCCGCAATGCCCACACATCCTACCGCAGTTACCCAGAGGAACGACACATCCTGTCCGGGCTGCTGATCAGGCCGAGTACCATGGGGCTTGCAAGATGTGACATGATGACGACGGCAAGCGTGCTGACGACGCCGGCAATGAAGCTGTTCCATTGTGGCTTGACGACGGCAGATACAAGAACCCCGCACCGGCCGAGTGTTCGGGAATGATGAACACGTCGTACTTCCCTGGAGGGAGGCCTGAGCCACCAGCCGTTGTCCTGGGATTCTCCCCATGCGGGGGGGAGGCGGCGGCGGTGGCTGGCTCATGGTGCGTGAGGGGCCAACCGGCCTGGGGCAGTGTGGGGATCGGAGAAAGTTGAGAAGGAGAGTCGAGTCGTGGAGTTGTGAGTGGTGAGAATTAGTGGTGTGTTAATGCCAATCGATCGCGAATTGAAACACTAGTGGTATCTCCAAAGCAGGCATGAAGGGTCGTAAATCATAAGAACTGGCCCAACGCTCTGGTTAGCTCAGCGTCGCAAAGTCGTTGCTAGCAATGTCTTGGAAGTCAAGACTCACCATCAAAGAAAAGCAAGACACCTAACGCCAGACACACACAAGCAAAAAGCCGGTACCGCAGTTGCGGTCAATGGCAAGTGGGACAAGCAATGACGGCGGCGTTGTCTGCCTGCTCAGGAGGCGGACTCCCGTCGTGGTTGTCGTTGTCGTTGTCGTTGTCGTTGTCGTTGTCGTCCCCAGCCCGCGATTATTGGTGACGGCCGTGGTTTTGCCGTCGGATATGATGCATTGAAGATGCTTGGATTGTAAAACAAAGCGCAAAACAGGAACGTTCAACGTCGCAACAGCGGTTTTCAGATTTCTTTGGTGCAGAAGGTGTGCTTGCGCAAGCGATGGATGGTTGGCCTTCTCTGGAAAAATCCAGGCACGGACCTTCCTCTGTTTACTTTCGGCAGCGCATTCTGGGCCATTTGGAGGCAGACGAACTGGAATTGGTGTGGCGCACGGTCCACCTGCAGCCCAGCCTATCCCACAGAAGTGACGACGAGGCACAGCGGGTGGCACACTGCCCTTGCTTGTTGGTGCATCCGTCCTCCCGCTCCATCCCGCTCCAGTGCTGCCGGCCACTCCCGCTGCCGGCTCAAATTGTTGACGGGGTGTCGCGGTGAGAAGGAGGGTCAACAGCTCGACTTGGTAACATCTCGCTTGAGTCTTCCAAGCCTGGAGGGGATGACTGCCTTGCAAGAAGCTCTCTCAAGAGGGGACATCCTCGCTGCGTTCTGAATGCCCAGGGAAGCTCCATGCTCGGCAGCGAGAGTCCCTGAACATCATCCGCTCTTTGCCACCTTCAGCCCCCAACATAGCTGAACACCAGAAAACAGCCTCAACGCTGCCGTGTTGACAATCTGGTGGCGACTTCTCCCTTTCTCCTCTGTTTCCCCTCAACCCGGATCCATCGTCTCAACACGCGTCATTGCCAGCCAAACATCCAATGGCACCCTTCCCCCTGCCAAACAAAGAAAAGAGCGCAAACCATCTTCCCCAGCCACTTGCACTTTGGAGGGGCTGGTGACCAATGCTCGATTCGGCGTGAACGCACCCAATCCGATCGGTTTGTGCACGCTGCCCCCACCCTGGACAGGTGCAATGGCCCCACTCCCGCAGTCAAGGGCGGGACCCTGCATGCGGCCAGCGAATCTGCAGCGCCGGCTCGACGTGTTTGTTGTGTGGGGGCGGAACCGTCCTGGTGTTTGACGAAACCCCTGTTCGTCTGATGAGGGCACTGACCAGCACCTGGTGTGTTTCTGCCTTGTCTTGCGATTCCAGCTCAAGTTGTGACGTGTTCACTACTTTTCACTACCGAGCCAGGGCTCAAATAAGTCAACTCAACAGCGAAAACCCAATTGGCAATTGGCAATGAGGGCATTCAACCACTGATGAGCAACAAGGAGAAGGGCGTTGTTTACACGACCGCGGTGTATGTTGCCAAGCAACCACCACAACCACATTCTTGCCGCCAAGTGGTAACGTCGCAAGACCACCAGCTCATCCACCACCAACCACTCCTGATGAGGGACAAACAGAGATGAGCCACCCTGGACTGAGCAAAATTTTGAATTCCCCAGGAGGGCCCACGTCGAGAGGAAACCTTGCTATAATTCGTCTAGTATCCCTCTTCTGACTTGCAAGGTTGTCGATGAGGAGAGAGTAACCTAGCACTGATCAAACGGCGACCAGAGAAGGGCAATTGAATGGTCAGAAAGTGGATATTCATTCCCCCATGTCACTTTCTCTTGCAGTCCTCAAGTCCATCCTATGCAAAGTGACGTATAGTACTATGGTCATGTTCAGCAAGCCTTGGACGCAGCTCACAGCAAACTGAACATGATTCATTTGAGAGACAACTTCCTTGAGAGTCTTTAGAACCACACAGTTAATTACTTAGAAAGACGATATGTCATGGTCGCTAGGACTAGAGACCAAACCGACCCCAGGTCGTGCTAATAGTGGCGCTACAATTTAAATCACTTCTTAGCTTTGTTATGGGCAGACATGTTCTTCTCCTGGCGCACAAACCTAGACTTATTCAGCTTCTCGTGGCAGGAGTCTCTAGATTCGTCGAGTGGATTACCTTACCTTATTCCACAAAAACACACCCCAAACCCGCCAACGTCCAGACACAATTTCATCTCAGTCCCTCTCCCATCCTCAATTCCATCTCCCAGCCCTGAACAACCACCGCGACCAAAGAGAAAACCAGCACTCCAACCACCACCATCACTCCACCACATTATCGGGTCGCCCCGGCATCCTCTTCCACTTCTCCGCCTCGAACCCTGGTCCCGAGACATACCAACCTCATCTCAACAAGCTGCGCGCCAAAGCCTGCAAGCAGCGCGTGCGAACCGCCCCCTCCGCTATCCACAAACTCTCAGAAACCCCGCCGCCGAACGCCGTCCTCGTCACCGACCCCGTGGCCCGACGACGATGACTCGTTGCAACAGCAGCGTGCACGACACCCCGCTGGCCTACGTCCCGCGAAGGAAGCGGGACCCCGGTCTTTCATGGTGGGTTACTTCCCGAGCTTCGTTCCCCCTGTCGGACATCAGGCCTTTTTTCGCGAGGGCCGGGTTGGCGTGGGAGGCCGCGTCGCTATCCTCGGATGACGTCCGTCTTGAATCGGAGCGGTGATGGGAGACGAGGTGGCTGCGGCGGCAAAAGCTGCCGGAAATTGAGCCAGAAGGCGCTCTCGGTCAAAAGCCTGAAACCTGGAGAGGCGTGGTAATTGTAGTGCCACGGAGGCAGGGCTGGAGTCGTTGGGTTGGGGCCCGGAAACGGTGTACCTGCAAGACGAGGTGCTCGTGGCTGTTGGGAGGGATGGGAAGGTTACGTATATGGGAGATGTTAATGTGGGGGATGAGTCGGGAGATGTACTTCATTGGGCTGCTGTAAAGAGCGGCATATGATGAGCCAAGTGGGGAGAATGAGATGGGGGACGTCGTGCTAGGCAGTAGGTATCTTGGGATAATTACTGATGGTCAATAAGGGAACTAGTAATCGTTGTTATCGAGATAAAGAGAATTTCTGATGGCCTACGAAGGCCAGGTGTTCCCAGGGGAACAATACGAGTGGAACGGCGCCAGCAGAAGATGGTGTACCGTATCGCTGCCTGTAATTTCGCTGTTTCCAATCCCTACAAGCTCCAGTACTCAGTCACTTCTGGCCGTAGCCCCTTTCGTCAACTCCCCATCCCCTCTCAGCCTGATTAATTCCTTGCCAGACCTTCAGATAAGACCACAGATAACCTTGACGACATCAAACGCCCCCAGATCCGCACTCCAATCGAGCAATCCAACATACGCAAGCTGTCCCTCCCCGACCTTCCCGACCGCAACGGGCGTCACATCTTGCCGTCTGGCCTCTGGCGACGAGGTTACCCCTAGTATCATCTCCAACGCCGGGTCGGAGCGGTACCAAACCTCCTCCTGACATTGGCAACAACGCAGGCGTCCTCGCGGAACCATCGTTTCAGTTTTGCCTGCGTCCGCGCCGGGATGGCGCTCTCGTCTCCATTGAGCTCCTACGCCGCAAACAGTTGCCTTTCCGGACGAAGATCCCCCACGGCAGGCCGGCGTCACCGAAGAAGGAATCAAGGTCAGCGGCCTCGACGGTCCAAGCAAAGCCGTTCATGCACACGGCGATGCCGCCCTTGCGGATATAGGCGTAGAGCGCATGTCGCACCGAGTTAAAGTCTGACCTTGCCACCCCCATGTCGGCCACCAAGACGGCCATTCGAGGCTGGCGGGGGGACGATTCTCGGAGGAAGTGGAGGGCCCTCGCTTGCGTGTCAGCGATGCGCACCTTCACCCGCTTGGCAATCTTGCGCATCTGCGGGTTGCTTCGGATAGTGGCTTTGGTGTTCCCGATCAGTGCAAGGACGACGATGTCTGGTTTGGGGAGTTGGGCAGCGATGGCGTCGAGCGCCTGGTCCGGCGTGAGTTCTGTGGTTTGATCTTTTGCAGCATTGATCTCCTCGTCCGTCGGTGCGTGATACAGTTCGCGGAGTCTTGCGTAAAGTTCTTGATAACCAGGAGGGTCTTCAACGAAAGGCCTTTCCTGGTTCTCCATTGCCAGTGATGACCGTGGTGAATGATGCGTGTTAGAGGTAGACTGTAGCCAACTCTTGGGATGAGGGAGATAAATCGTGCTTGAAGAGACGAACGTGCGGAGCTTTCAGGATCGGAAACAGACAGATGCCAGGAAGCAGGCGCGGGAATGTTTAGGTAAAAATGGCTTCCACTTCTACTTTCCCATAGTGTTTGTTTCTGCTCGGAAAACAGGGTCGAGGGTCCCTGTCAATCGCCTTGCAGGTGGTTGAGAGAGGAGCGCCTGCCCTAGGATTTGACACATGAACCATGAGGGTCTATTCCAGCCTAGTTCATCACTGCCATTGTATCGCAGGTCGCCTATCTGCTATGACCACCGGACTATGAAAAACCAACGATGATCATTATTCAATCTAGAGCTCAGGCCAAGCTACAATGCATACCTCCCTTTCCCGCTCTCTCCACAGTTTTCGAGTTGGGCAGTGCGGAGCTCTACAAACCCTGCGAGCGCCACGGAGGCTGCTTTTGTTAATGGCCCCCCCAAGCCCTTTTTTTTTTCTTTCTTTCTTTTTCTTTCTTTTCTTTTCTTTTTCATTCAAAATCCAGGCACTTCCTCCCGAATGTAGCAGCCAGGCAAAACATGCCTGGGGAACCCTACTCGTCGTCCCATTCCTCATCTCCCCATTTCTTCTCCTCACTGAGGCATCCGCTCAGGTAACCAGGCTCAGATCCGGATCCCTACCGCGCAATATCGCACCTCGCTGCTTTCACACAGCCAACTCACACAAGCTCCTCCCCTCCCACTACCACATGTTTTCATTTAAGCTTTGTCATTCTTCCGCCGCCCCGAACTGCCCGACACCAGATATTTTCTCCTTCCCCGACCTCCATTTTTCGAGTTATTTGGAGCACAACTGGATGATGTACATTACTGTTTCCTCATGACCCATCCTTGGCATGTGAAACCAGACACCTCCTTTTGCCTTGCAGCTCAAGGAACACGCTTTGACCAACTCAAGAAGTTCAACAAAAGCGTTACGGACTTACGGAACCAGAAGCTGCGGCTTGAATTAATCGTTGATGTGTTGGCATGTTGTCTTGAAGAAAAACTCGGGTATATCGGCTGCGCAGCCACCCTCAACACCAAAATTCCGGCCCCACTGTCTAAATCGAGATTCTCTGTTGCTGAAGTCGCGACAACAGGGAACTGAAGTTGGACCATGGTTAACAGGCCGAGTCAACACTCTGTTTGCTATCGCCTTGTGTTATGCGTTACGTCGCTGGGTTGCAACCGAGAGAGTCAGCCCCTAGAGCAAATTAGCGCCATCCATTTGAAATATTACTGCCTGCCACACCCCCAAGCTCCTCGACTCCAGCAGTTTTTGTGCTTGGGACACAGTTAGAGAAATATTGCAGGGTTCGGGTTACGCCAGGCTTCCCCTGTTGCTGATCTCGCACGGGCCAATCAGTGATGCATCATCCATGAGAACCCCCCACCACTGTTGATTGGCCGATGCCCGATTTTGATTTCGAAGATCATCAACTGGCAGCGACTGGAAACTCAAAGCTCCTTGTCAGTTCACGTTACGTCGTCGCTGCCTGTTATTCTTTTTCGCCTTGCGAACGCGCCACTTCCCGCCCGCACCTTTCCACTCGCTCGCGACGTTGAGAACCGAATCCTCCATCGCAGACACTCTGTATATCGTTCAGCACATATCGCAGTCAAGATGGGCGAATCTCGGTTCGTTTCTACCCGATCCCCGCGCTGCGGCGTTGTGGCGCTGGTCGTGATCACCGCTCTGTAGGACGCGAACTGACACGGGCGCTCCCGCTGCAGGCAAGAACTCGTCCAATGGCTCAACAGCCTTCTGCAGCTCAACATCACCAAGGTCGAGCAGTGCGGTACCGGGTAGGTCCTGAGCCCCTCCCCCGCACCAGGGAGAAAACATGGCACCAGGCTGACTATCCATCCCCCAAATGTAGCGCCGCCCTCTGCCAGGTGTACGATAGCATCTTCCTCGACGTGCCCATGTCCCGCGTCAAGTTCAACGTCAACTCCGAATATGCCTACATCCAGAACTTCAAGATCCTCCAGAGTACGTTTGCCAAGACCCGGCCGAACAACCAAATTGACACGAACTGCTCACCATGGCGCCCTTGACAGACACCTTCACAAAGCACAATATCGAACGGTCCATCCCGTCGAGTCGCTCGTCAAGTGCAAGATGCAGGACAACCTGGAGTTCCTGCAATGGACAAAGAAATTCTGGGACCAGTACTACCCCGGCGACTACGATGCCGTGGGACGGCGGAAAGGCAACGCGCTGCCTCCCAGCGGCGGGGCTGCTCCCCGGGCGTCTAGTGGTGCTGCCCGGCGCCCTGGCGGCACGACGCCCACCACCGGCGGTCCCCGTGCTGGCGTGAAGACCGGGCCCAGCGCTGCTGCGACCGCGGCCCTGCAGCAGGAGAACAACACGTTGAAGGAGACGGTGGTCGGGCTCGAGCGCGAGCGCGACTTCTACTTCAGCAAGCTGCGCGACATCGAGTTGCTGATCCAGCAGGCCGTCGAGGAGGACCCCGAGCTCGAGAAGCAGGAGGACGGGCTCATCAAGCAGATCCACCATCCTGTATTCGACCGAGGAGGGTTTCGAGATCCCCGACGCGGAGCAGTTGGACGACCAAGAGACGTTTTAAGGGGCGCGCGCTAGCGGGAGGGAGAGAAAGTGTAGGGTAGCGGAGTGGATGTGGTGGAAGCTGACGCTTTAAGGAGGTAATATGGATATCGGGCATGTCCCCAGGCACATGATGCATATGACTCGGAGCGCGGTTGGTAGCGGCTACAGGGGCTTTTTTTGGTATGGAGTTGCCCTCTATACCCTTGCACCGTTCGGTGTATTCCATGGCCGCCCTTTGGCTTCTAGCATAGCCCCGCAGAATTAACCGTATGTGAGAGCATGAGGAGTGGGCTCTGGTGTGGGCTGGTGGAGTGTCCTGAGCAAAAGTTCCATTTTTGTCCATCAGATGCTGCAGCCAAATACGCTTGCGCCACCAAACGGCTGCTGGCCGCTCACCCCGACCAAACCACTTACAGTGCTTTCCACTTTCTGGGCCCAATAGTATGCTGAAATTCTCTCACCAGACAGAATCACAAGAGCTCGACCAGATAGCTCCTGCTGCTGGTGGAGTTTTTAAGCGCGCGTCCAGACCTGGTGGGGCCGCTCGCCTGGCAACCAGTCAGCTTTGGGTCCGCTTCGGCAGCTGGTGACGCCAGTGACCTCGTGCCTCGAAGCACAGCGACCAGCCATCGAGCACCATCTCAAAGGCGACCTTCATCAACGTTTCGTACCGTTTCTGCATTTCCACGACACTCGAGATACCCATTCATTATATGATCTTTTCTTTTTTGTCTCTTTTTACGTATTACCTACACCCAGATACAAATCATAACAAAGCTTCGCATTGCCGCGAGAAACCCGTAGCCGCCTTCAGACCTTCATCCGAAACCACCCCATCGTCCGAAACACGCCTGAGCCACCAGCCTCGGACCAATCTGCGATTACACGTCTGAAGACAGAGCTTTCACCCTTTTAACAGAACTCCTGCTGTTCGAACTACGACCACCATGGCACCCCCCCTCGAAATCTCCATCCCAAAAACAACTGTCGAAACACCCTCGGACGGCTCGAAACCCTTTACCAAATACACCGTCGCTATCCGCGACCCCCTACGGTCCTACGTCGTCCTCAAGCGCTACTCTGAATTTGCCGCCCTGCACAGCTCCCTCACCTCCGCCGTCGGCGCGCCACCGCCTGAGCCGCTCCCGCCCAAGTCGTGGCTCCGCTCCACCGTCTCCTCGCCCGAGCTCACCGAAGAGCGCCGCGCAGGCCTCGAGCGCTACCCGCGCCATCGCCGAGCCGCCTGACCGCCGCTGGCGCGACACCCCGCAGTGGCGCGCCTTCCTGAACCTACCCGCTTCGGTCGGGGGCGGCGCGTCGGCTGTCAGCGTCGACGGGAAAATGCCGGCCATCGCCCGCGCGACACAGCCCTCGCGGCCGCGAGCGACCCCGCGATGTGGTCGGACCTGTACCGCGAGCTCAAGGCAGACCTGAAGACGGCCCAGGCCGCGGTGGCGCGCAAGGAGAGCGCGCCAGAGCAGAGCGAGCGGCTGGAGGCGGGGACGCAGGCGAAGAGGGCGCTGATTGGGGCAGGGAATCTGCTGCCTGTGCTGAGGGAGGGGCTAGAGGTGATGAAGAAGGAGGGGAGGCTGCTGGGCGAGGGGGAGTATAACCGCAGGAAGAACTTGATTGCGGCCGCGTCAAATGAGAAGGATGGGCTGGAGCAGGTGAATAAGAGCGTTGCTGGGTGGATGGCCCATGAGCAGGAGGGAGCGAGTGGGAGTCAGAAGGCGGCGTTGTTTTTTGGTGGTGGTGGTGGTGGTGGTGCCACGGTGCGCAGCAGCGGGTTGTGGGGAGGAGGCTGGGGGCGCCGTTACCCGAGACAGCTGAGACAAAGGAGCACGATAACGTGGAGTGTTCCAGCTGAATTACGACAAGATTGATGAGCAGGATCGCCGGATTGAAGAATTGGGTAAGCAGGTGGGAGTGATAAAGCATTTTGGGAGCGAAATCGAAAATGAGGTTGGCCTGCACAATGAGATGCTCGCTGAAATGAACAGCGCAGCAAATGGCGTGGAGGTCAAGCTTGATGTTGCCAATAGACGCGCGAAAAGGCTGTGATGGACATCACTCAGTTGGCCCGGAAGAGGTCAAGTAACCGGGCAAGGGATACGGTGGACGCGGATGACTCCGGGGAGAGGCGCCGCTAGAGACAGCGGGAGAACAACACCAAAGGGGCATCGTTGACGCTGTGTTGTTACTCATTGTTCGACTTCTTTTAGCCAGTGTTTCTGGATTTGGGGAGTTTGAATAAGTCACAACGGAGGTTGTTGAGGGCGTCGATTCAAGTGGTCAAATAAGGTTACCTTTAATACAGGCTCCTTGAGAAGCTATCATCTTACCAATGCCTTTCAAGATTTTTTGACAAATGGTCCCCAAGCTTCCGAGGCCCTTGCCAGGCAACCTGGGGACAAGACGGCGCTAGTATGAAAAAGTGGCAAGCAACAAGTGTTATCTCGTTCAAGACTGTTTGTGAATTCCCGTTCACTAACATAGCCTTCTTTTCAGTTTCTCTTCCTTCTCGGTCGTGTCCGAGTCTTTCTTCTCCATCTTTTCCACCGTACCTTTCTTCTCCATAGCATTTTCTTTAGCCGTCGCAGCTTCTTCCCAGCTCATTTACTTTCTTGTCTATCACTTCCTTGTTCTGTAACACCCTCCTTAAAGTCTCCCTAGTTGCTATAGCCTCTTTACAAACGGGGTCATCCTGGTTTCCTACCCGCTTCCAACGCTGGATGGAAGAATTCACCAAATCAAAAGCGTCTGCGAAGAGACCCTGCAGCATCCGGATCTGCGCAAGGCACAAAAGGGTATGTACCGTGCTGGGGTGCTCCAACCCTAGGACGCGCTCTCGGAACCGTAAAACATCCAGGCTGAGGGATTCTGCAAGCCCCAGCTGTTTTTGTTCCAAGTATATGCCCGCGAGCTTGTCCTTGCTGATCATCGTGTCTCGATGTTCCTCTCCGAAGAGCCTCGACCTCGTTTCAACGACGTGCACAGCTAACTGCTCAGCTTCTTTCCACTGCCTTGCTGTAGAGTAGATACGGACTAGGTAGTCCATCCTTGCGAGAGTATCGTGATGCTCCGACCTAGCACTTCCTTGCTTGTGTTGAGGACTTGCTCCATCGTCTTAACAGCCTCGCTTGTCAGTCCCTCATGTTCATACCTCAACGCAAGGTAAGTCAGTTCCTCCAGTGTTCAGGATGATCGTCTCCAACTCAGCCCTTCGAGCCTGGGCGTCTGAGATTGCCCACTTCAGCGCCTGCGCATCCAGACCACGCCTTATTACCTCCTCATTCACGAAGTTGCCTTTGCGATATCTGAGCACCCCAATTGCAATCTCCTCATCCATCGTACCAACGAACTTGAGCTTCTGCAAGGAGATTGCGTGTGGTAGATACAGATTGCACTTTTCATAGTCTTCGAAGGTGCATGGAAAAGCCCTTGCCACAGTGAAGAGCGCCTGCCGCTGGAAGTGATATGTTGTCCCTTGGCCGAGAGCCACTTCCGAGTAACCAAGTGCACCAGTCGGTGCATGTTGAGGTCTTTGTACTTGGCACTCTCGGTGACGAATGAAAAAGCTTTCAAAACACCGACTGCCTTGATCAGCTCAAGCTCTCCCTTCTGTTCCTCGTTTGGTCGGTGTTTGGAGTAGATGGAGAGGAACTCATATGGGATACCGACCCGGTCGAAGAAGGCCATGAGGGAGAGAAACTCAGCAGCCAAGGGGTTCAATCCCTGAATCTGCTCGAAGGAGATGATCCATGTCTGGGCCAGCGCTTGTGGAGTCCCGGAGTCTTTCCCGACCGTCTCAAACTCCTCGCTAAGCAGGTTGATGAAATCTTGGTCGCTTCTGTCAATGAGCTGAAGGTAATCACTGACGCTGATACTGTTCTCCAGGGTAAATGCAGCTGCCTGGGACATGGCGAGCGGGAGGTAGTCAAGGCGGGCGGCCAGCGACGCGGCTTCGTTGGCGGTGAGAGATGTGTCAAGCAACTTGTAAAGCAGATTGGTCGCCTCGTCTGGATCCATTGCGGAGACCTCAAGCGGAAGCTTTCCCTTAGTCAGTCTGACACCGACCTGTTTATTCCTGGTGGTGATGAGAATGGCACCGTGGGGTGTCTCGGGCAGGTATTGTGCGAGATTCACGTCGCCCTCAGTCGACGACCCTGCCGTGTTTGGGTTGACAGTAGCTTCCCGGCGCTGTGTCAGCTGGGATGAAAAGAGCTCCAAGTCATCGGCATTATCAACAACCATGAGCCACGGACAGCGGTCATTAGCACTTTCCAGACAGTATTTCACCGAAGACAGTAAGGCGGCGTTGGACTCGTTAGGAATGGGGATCTGCCACTCTTGAGCGATGGTGAAATACGACTGGTAAAAGCGCTGGGAGCTGCTCGCGTGAACCCAATAGACTGATAAATAAGGCCGCACGGCTCGGATTCTGTACACGTATTCTAGCGCAATTTGTGTCTTTCTACGCTCTAAGTCAGCATCAGTTCCTCCACTAAGGAATCAGGCTGTCGAGTACCCAATGCCGCCTAGGCCATGAAGAGAAGCTCGTCGCTGCGACGTTTCATTTGCCACCCCCGACCCTGAGCGAGCTGGTATTCGATTTTCTCAATGGTCTCGGCCCGGCCAACGAAGTTGGGATTTCTCGTATAGGGCACAAGAACTACAGAAATCTAATTAGTTAAATGGACACAGACTAACTTCACTTCATCTACCTACATGGCGCTCCAAAAGCGTTCTGAGAGTTGTTTCCGACAACGGCAACAGGACGGAGATTCCAGTCCTGCGTTGCTTCCATCTTGACTTTGACAATCCACTCACGAAGCTTCCACACACTGCCAAGAAACCCGGGTCTCTGGCATCAGAGAATTTGCACATATTCATGTGGTTGGCGTGGATGCCAACTGGAACGTTGAAGCCCGGGAGGATCGCCGAGTGCTGGGGCACAATATGGCCAATCCCAAGGACAGGCAGCTCCTCGTAGAAGCAGCTGATCTCGATGGGTTCCAGGCCTTCTTTGGTGCGGGCCATGACCATGGTGTGGAAGCGGTCCTGGATCTCGGCAAGCACCTCTGACTCTGTCTTAAGGACTCCGAGGATCTCCGTGTTCGTCTGCTTGATTATACGATGGAGCGGGACAGCAGCTCAGCCCATCTGGCGAGGCCGGAGCCGTGATGCGGCGTCCCTATGAAGGCGATGCCCGGGTCGACTCCAGAATGTTCCGGAACCGCGGTTCGATTCGGTCCCTTGCCTTGACCAGGGCCTAATTATGACAGGAATCAGCATAGGCATCCATACCGCAAAGACACAATTGCACGTACATGCTGGGTTACGAGACCGCCCAAGCTGTGGCAAACAAAGATGAGGGGTCGTCGGTTCTACCAGCCGTTTGTCAGCAACCCCCTCATTCTCACTCACATACAACGAACACCGAAAAGTACTGTCGACTACGTACCGTATCATCTCTCTGTCGGAACGCTGAAAGAGTCGTCAGGAGGTTTCCTGCGTGGTTCGCAATCCGGTTCTGGGACACTAAGCCTTGCCAGTTTGGAACGTATGCTTCGTATCCAAAAGTCAGGATGCGAGCATTTGGGAACTCATGGGGAAGGAGTGTTTGGGGCCATGGATCAGTTGAGCCGGGCCCGGTCCATGTGTCGAAGAAATTGCCAGTGAGACCATGGACGAAGACGATGCTGAGAATCACGTGTTGCTAGAGGTTAGCAAAAATCACTATATACGGGAATAGTGCCAAATAAACAAGAGGAACACGAGTTCTGATTTAATGTAAAAAAAAAAAAAAAAATAAAAAAAGGAATGCCCCTTACTCGACAAGGGCGGCATCCGTGGCACTCGCTGGATTATAGAGCTCCGCGATGCCACCTCGAAGACCCTGGAGGTAGGATACCCCCAGGCTTGTCTTGGCTGGCTGCTGCAGTTTTCGCGGACCGCCAGCCAAAGAGGTGCAGCATCCTGCAAGTGACTCGTTGATTCCAGTGGAGCAGTCAAAGCAAGTTGATGTTGTTTGAAAAGGGGAGAATCGGCAACAAAAGGTGACGGCAACAGACGGAAGAATGCGCGCACCACACGAGGTCGTCTCTCGTTAACTTCATGATAGGAATAAAATAATACCAGCCTTGATGCCCAACCAGCATCCGTCCTTCCCCCTTGCCAACATACAAAGTCCCGCCCTGCGAGCTCTGCAGTCCCTGATTCGTCTCAACACCCGGCCCTGCAGAACGTCCCCGCAGAAAGTGCAACAGCACACAGCAGCTTTCCGGGCCAGTGATTCGAAAAGAACACTCCAGGGCGGGCGTCCACCCAGCCTGCCCCTCACGCACCTCGGCTGGGCGCAGGAAGGGTTGATCAGATTGGTTTCCAGCAGCTCGGTTGCTCCACATATTCTCTCTGTTGTTTGAGAACGCCTTGTGGCGGTGGATGTGTCGCGACGGATCGGGATATGCTGACATCCAGCCTAAGCGGGGCATATCCAGTGGCGTCAAGACGCATTGGGTGGGGAGCGTTTGGATTGGTTGATTGCGTGGCATGGCTCGAAAAATTTAAGGCAGAGCTGGACTGAAGTCGGGGATGCTTTGCAGACATGGAGGAATCCTGAGACTGATGCAGATTTCGGAACGTGCTTCACGTAGACCCCTTGCTGCGGCATGCAGGTAGGTGGCAGAAAGGGGGAACATCGACAACAGACAGCCCATCTAGATATTGATTGCTGGGTCCTACGGGGCTGTCACCGAGCATGCGAACCAACTGCGTCCGACCCTTAAGGCTCCGTGCTAGCTCGCTTATGCGCTTCCCCCTTTTCCCCAAACACTAGAACCCCCTTCCTCTTACTTTCTCATTCTTCCCACTCATAACGCGGTCCAGTATTCCTCCTCAAAGATAATAGCGATATTCCCGCTCTTGGCAGCTTTTTAGCTGCTCTTGCGCCCTTTGGGCCGGTTGGCCCCGCTGCCGTGTTCACCGCCGTTACAGTATCTCTGGGGGGCCGTTCTATGATGTCTGGTCCCGCGCCTCGGTATTGATGTGATTATAGTTGGTTCCTAAAGTTGCTTTGGTATATTTGGGTATAGTTGTTTTAAGGTGGTAGGAGGTAGGTCACTCGCTTGTCTGGGTTACTCGTTCATCATGTACGTTTGGGCACAAACGACACCAGCTCTAGGCACCTGGCAATGCCAATGAACTTGACTGCTTTCTCCTTCGTTGTTCTTCCCTACCCCCTAGTGATATTGACGAGAACACCGACAACGAAAACGTCAATGTCAACGCGTGACGGCTAGCACTTTGAGACATTCACATCTTGTCCATTCCTCCTACGACGTGACTTGCCACAGTCTTCGAATCAAACCAAATCGAAACTAACCCTAGCAGATTGAGACCCTTATGCATGGCCTTCCCTTCATTGCCTCATATCATCTCCTTGTCTATCCATCAACTTGAACAACCTTCGTTTATTCAGCAGTCGGGAGCGACCGATCCAATCTCTCAGAGAGAGCGGTGAATCTGGCAATCGCCCAAGCTCACGCCCAAGCTCACATAGTTCCCAGAACCGTCGATTCGGCGGTCCATATGGATACTGGCTTAGCTCCATTCGAGTTTCAATGTTCAACACCACATCCAGCTCCAGCGCTGTCGTTCCATCACATGGGATCATCTCCAAGGTGTATGCTAACCAAATGTCATCCGCGCCGGTAGCAACTTTTCCTCGAGCCGTGATTTTGAGCATGAGCTGTAGATCAGCCCCATTCCTGATAAACGTTTTTAGCACCCTACCAACTTCGTGTTGTTCACGGGAGTCGTTTAAGGATTTGTTCCCAGAACCCGCATCTCTTTCTGTCTCAAACTCGCTGGAGGCTGCGGCCACAGTAGCCCACCAACAAATAAAATGCTGCCAGATGGACAATCGTTGGTCTCCGGCGGCAATGCGGATGAAGCCAAACTCCCCACCAAACGCCAGCTGCGTCACCAAATTCGGAGAAACGATCTGCTGCTCGAAGAGAAGTCGGAGAAAGAAGATACCAGCAGTTACCGAAGCCTCCAGGTCCGGATCGTCATCCTCATCGGCCCGAACACATCTGCCGATAGCAGCCCCTACGGCAAAGTAAACAAGCATGGCGAGCTTATCCGACTCCAGAGACTTGTCGTGGATGTGCTCGACTTTCCAGAGAGGATATTCTAGCCTCCCGGAACATAGCTCGGTGAGCAGAGGCGAGACCACAGCGGTAGAGTACACCTCGATATCATCAACATCCTCATCAGCAGCCCTCCATGGCACCGCAACGGTCTCGGCGCCAGCTTGGTTTTTGATAGGCTCGCTTCCAGGCCTCGGCCCCTCCGAGGCGTTTAGCAAGTCGGGATCCATTCCATCGTACCAGTGCTGGACTCGCGAGGTGTGACATATTTCATAGTCAGATTATGGTGAGCGCCGCCTGCATGACTTGTTTGCGAGGGTGATGTGGAATGCGGTCTTCCCGCAAGCCAAGGCGCGATGGATCGTTGTGCTCACAGATAGCTGGGGGATGGTATCGAGACATTCGAGGAAACCATACGGCGGCGCTTCGAGCTGCTGTTTTCGTCGTTGCTCCACCAGGCACGCTGTCAGTATCGAGTGGCGTTGGAGTGACTCTTCTTGCTCGGCCTTCTTTCCGTCATTTTCGCCACTGCCACTTTGCTCTTCGGCATCCCACCAATATCGTCTCATGCTCGCGATTTTAACTGGGACAAGGCGTCCATGTCGTCGAAGGACTCGTCGCGCATTTCAACCTGCACGTGGCCCTGCTTGAAAAAGTCCTCAGCTGCCGCCTGGCACGAGATTCTCTATCATTCGCCGTCTCAGATTCCTGCTCGGGAAACGATGCGCGCTCGGCAAACCGCTGGTCGGCTTCGTAGTCCTCAAGGAAGTAAAAATCGCCCAAGTTAAGCCACAGATGCATCCTTTTGGCCTCCGGAATGTCGCCCAAGAAATGGAGGATGGAGATGGTGTGGCTCATCAGGCGGCGATCTATTCTTTCGAGAATACTATCCAGGATCCGCTGAAAGAGTTGGCTCAACTCATTCGGAAGCAATTCGACCTCACCGAGCAGTCGGGAGAACCTGGCACCATCATCTGATTGTTCCGAATCCTCTGAAAAACTAGGACAACCCAGAGGAATACGCCCTCTGCCTTGGTCGTGATTGACGAGGCGAGATGATCGCGTTCTCGCTACGTTCCGACGCATCGCAGATTTCCCTTCACGTATTCCTCCATATCTGTCCTTGTAAGCTTGTGGAGGTAGAGCCTAGTATCCTCAGAGAACATGTCCATGAACGGATTCTCCATGCGGCTCGAGACACAGATTTTGAACCGGCCTGAGTTGCTAGTGGCCAGATCCGCAAGGCAGCGCACCATCTCGCGGCAGTCAACTGCAGGGGTTGCCTGGTACTCGTCGAGCCCGTCGATGAAGAAAGCGAAACAATGCTCGCCAAGGGAACTGCCGTCGTGCTTTTGACAGGAGCTCGTAAGCCCGCTTGATGTCGTCGTCGAGGATCTCATAGTCTGAATAAATTTTGGCCTGTGAAAGGGCCTTGGCCCATTGCTCTGAGAACAGGGTCTGCGTGAGGTCTGGGCTTGCAGCCAAGATCTGGTAGAGCAGAGTTCTGTATAGACCCATCAAAGACTTTTGTCGGGGGTCTGAGCCAAGAGCATAAAAAAGAAATTCGCTATAAGCAACTTCCGCTCTCCTTTGCTCCCAACTAGATGTTAGCTAGATATAGAGGGAAGTTTTATCAGGTGCCCGGGTTTAAACGTACGTGTCCACTTCTTGAGTTTTGCTCTAGTCCGCTGATCACTGCATAGCTTTTTCACTGCTGTCCGTTAGTCTCCAGTACTTGCCTCTCGGCAGGGACTGACGAGTCTGGAAGCGCTCAGAAAGAACGCAGCAAAAGAAGGTGACTGACTCAGCGTAGACTTGCCCGAGCCGAGCTTGCCACATATGTGAAAAATGCCGTCTCCAGACGAGAGCCACTGTGAAAACTTGGCCGCCGCCGGAGAGTTTCCCCCGAGGTCCATTACCCATTCGAATGTTTCCCCGAACGGCCTATCGACGCTTTGGTAGCGGTATGACATGGCCTCAAACCCTGCTTTGATCCCTCGCAGGATCCGGTCCTGGGCAACCTCGTTTAGCGCGTCCTGTCCGACATGCAAGAGACTTTTCAGCTGATCCAGGGCTTGATCGCTGATGTAGTTGGTCTTCATGGTCGTCATGTCCTGCAACGTCTGACTCAGCTGGGCCATAGAGAACTCGAGTCGAGCTAATTTGGAACCGTCTTCTCTGCATGTTGCCAGTAGTTCTTTGAGATTTTCGTCTGCCATTTTCGGGTTAGTAATTGTGCTTGTTAAGACTTCAATATTGGCATTGAATCTGCTGGTCAGACTCTTACCTTGACAGGGCGGCAATATGAAAATGAAGTTGATCGCGGCAGCTTTGAAGATGCTTCTCCAGGTCCTTGATCTTGGGTTCAACCGTGAGTGTTTTCAGGGCGGCAAGACCGCTCTGGGCCTTTGATTTGCGGCGTTTGGGCTTGAGGTCGTGCAGCTCCTTCTTGATGTCGTTTGTCAGCTTATTGCATTCCTGGGCAAGCGTGACAAGAGCTCTGTCCTCTAAGTTGGCGGAGCAAGCAAATTGGTGGGAATCATCCGTGTCGACATGACGGCCATACTTTCAGCGAGCTTCAAACGCATCGCTGTCTCTTCTGACGACCCTTCGATCGAGTTGTAGAGGGTCCATGATAGTTTCAAAACCTTCCTAGCAGCGTCGACAAATGTAAGGATCCCAGAGACGAGACCGATGGCGGTAGCGGGGTCCATTGTCGTTGCAGACCGAGTGAATACTTCTCCGCTCCAGAATTGCGGTGATGATGATACGCAGGACAGCTTAGTGGATTGGTCGGTGGACGCTTCTGACCAGACTCAACCTCAAAGTGAGGGGACAACATGATCAAGATGGCAGCCGCAACCACCACCGGTGCTCCTTCTGTGTCTGCCTCTGCGGCTGGCAACACCTTCGCTCAGGCTCCATGTAGCACGCGACGAACTGTCTCGGAATTTGTACCATAGTATTGCATAGTGTGGACCAGTTGGTTCGAGCTCCTTTGGGCAGCCCCACTTCTGCCCGCAGCCTGAGAGGCAATTCCGGACCAACTAGTGGCTTGGCGAAACTGGGGCGCTTCAGGGTTAGGGTTTAACTGCCCCCACAACTGCGAGACATATCCTCTACAGCTGTGGGCCAAGAGTGCTGCCACCTCGAACCACAGCCCAGCCAAGGGAAAGCGGGATTGCTCCAAAAATCCTGTGAGCATCCTCGTTCCTAGTCTTGTTTCCATCAGCAACACCCACTCAACGCCAGAACGCAGGTGTTTTGCCAAGCGGGACCCGCGTCACATTCAGCGGAAATTCTGGGGTTTCGGAGTTTTGGTTGAGCCTGGCTGCGGGCCACTCGAGTCGAGTTGCGCCCGACACTTCACGGTGACTACGGTGGAAGTTTACCAAGAGTTATTCCTTCATTCTTCCTATTCCACCTATCTTCTTCCGTCCCGAGATTTTCATCGTCGCCGGGCCAAAGTGGGAAACGAAATTGTCAGGGTCAGGGTGTGCCGACGAGTTGTGGTGTTCATATTCATCTCGCCCGAAATGAGGCCCGCCCCACACCACACCTCCAGAAGCATGAAGGCGAAAACGAGTAGGCCTAATTCTGGATCTTCCCCGCTCTCCCAGGTTTAACATGCATTACCTCCCGTGAAGGGGAGACAGAGTTGCTAGAACCCCACACAGGTTCAAAACCGCGTTCCGCTGATTCGCGATGGAGGTCCCGGGCTCGCTCCAGATCCGGCGGAAGCCGATTACGCCGCGGCCGCCATCCTCCTCCACCTCCGAGGAGAAGCCGCCCCCACTGCCCATGCGCCCGAATCCCGGGAGCGGCTCGCGGCGGACATGCAGATGCCGGCCCGCCCCGTCTCCCGCGGTGCGGAGCCGCTGCTCCAGATCCCGCAGAACCACCAACTCCGCCAGCAAAAGAGCATGCCCGAGCTCCCCCGCTTCGCCGGCTCACCACCCCCCAGCCCCTTTAATGCCACGCCGGTGACTCCGGCAGCTACGTTTGGACCAGGCGTTGGTGAGGGCAAAAAGAACTTCATGCAGACTGCCCTCTCCGAGGCACGCCATTTCGCGGGCGGATTGATCCCCCACCCGACAGAGTCAACAAAGCACTACACCATCCTTCGTCATTCCCCCCCGCTCGTCTTCTACCGTGGACCGAAAACTTCGGTGGCCATTACCATTTTTAGCTCACCGGATCATCCTCTCCCCGCCGACCGCACCCTCTGGTTGCAACAGCGCGGCTTCTCGGGCGACAGCGGCATGAAGATCAAGGCATTCTTCAACGCCACCGATGACTGGCTTCATGTCACGCCGACGACACAGGTTCATGCAGACCACATCGCACCAGACACTGAGCATGCCTGGCAGCGAGACATCAGCAAGGCCGCAAGAAAGTTCCTGAAGGAAAAGGGTCCTAAGAGGGCCCACATTGCCAGAGAGACGCACGTTGTGAGGATTCCCGAGGCATCGGAGGATGGGTACTTCCGCCTCATCCTCTGCACGGGCAGGGGAACACCCAACAGCATTGGCGAGAGCTCGTCCAAGTGTAAGACGTTATGTATGAGCCCCATCTTCCGAGTGGCCAGCACCTCGACGGACTCGAGCGTCATCCGAGGCGCCTCCTTGAGCACCATGCCCTTGGAGATGGGCGTCTTTGTGGCTTCCATGGTTGCTTCAACCACTGTCGACCGATACGTCGCTCCAGTCCGGGATCCGATAGAAGCAGTGGTCGACAAAGTTCGCCCAGGATTTGTGACCGAGACTGTTGGGGGTCTGGTCCGTGACGAGTTGAGCGAGTGGTCCGCCGAACGTGACGCCGAGCGCGACCGAGAGTTTTTCGCCGCCCACCAAGCCCACGTTGAACGCTCTCTCAGCGCGAACCCCGATGAAATCCACCCTATCGGACCGGATTCCGGCCCGGAAGCTCCCTTTCCTCTCAAATTCCAAGGCAAAGTCGTCCCTGGCACAGGACGCAGCCAAGCAGAGCTCGGCATTCCCACCGCCAACCTCTCCGGCGTGGCAGATGAGATCCGATACCGCCTCAACGGGATCTACTTTGGCTGGGCGGCATCTCGCCCAAAGACCGAGGCAAACCAAGCCAAACCCTCACTCCTACCCCATCGCCAACCACACCCTACCAACAGCAGCAGCAACCCTACTTCAACCCACCCCACTCCAATCCCGCCTGGACCGAAGCGATCATCAATATCGCTCCGCGCCCCGACGCCCCGCTCTCTGTCACCCCCAAGCCCCTCGTCACAATCCACCTCATCAACCCCGCCTCTCTCCCTGCCAACGGCTCCATTCTCGGTTTCTCCATCGATTCCATAATAATGGGCCTGCTCCGGCCGGCGCCTGCACCCCTCTCGTCTGCCCTCTCTCTCAATCAGAGACTTGATGCCGCGTCAAGGGATGTGTGTCTCACGCTCGTGAGCTTGGGGCAAAGGGAGAACTGGACGCCGGATGCGGCGGAGGCGAGGCTGAAGACGCATGTGGCTGGCAGGGGATTGATGGATCGGTTTGATGGCGTGAAGGATAAGGTGCTGGCGAAGGTGCCGTGAAGCTGCCCGAGGTGAAGTTGCATCGGGCGGGGATTAGGGCGGAGATGGGCTGGAGAGGGATAGGCTGTTGGGGGCTGGGGGGTATTGGGTTGCTAGGTGAGGGCAGGGGTATGGGGTGACGGGTTAGGGGTATGAGAAGGAATGGGGAAGGGTTACAGGAGGGATGGGATGTAAGATGCGGTGTAAGATGCGGCATAGCTGGGTTCATTTCTTGGGTAGACTTGGTTCGACGGGTCATTAGTATTGTAATTGCTTGTACTGATGAGGGGAAAATAAACAGGACATCCGTTCAGGTGTTGAGGGTTAAAGTGGTCGGGCATCCGCCGCGCCTCAAAGATCACCAGGTCTGCGGAAGACTCGAGCTGGGTAATTCCTCCTTCAGTTTCTCAAATTCTCGCCCTAACCACGTCATCGGAGCACCTCTGCGTACTGAGCAGCGAAGCATTCTTAATCTGGAGTAACGTGGCGGCTGTATCTCTCTCGGCAGTACTACGCACGAGATGCCGCCGAGCACTGCAGTCTATCCGTGGCGCCGGAGCATGGTATGGCTGTTCCGACTGATGCTACCGGAGTCAGCAAAGATCGACAGCGAGATCGGATTATCGAAATTTCTCACTGAAAGGAGGCCTTGCACGAACCCGGTTGAACTGAAACAAAACCGCGATAAGTTCCCGCCCCCAATCGTCCTGATGAGATCCCCAATTTTATAATGCATTGAGTCTTCCAGAACCTTCAATCGCTCACACTTATTTCCCAGGACCAACATCCCTTCGGCCTACCTCTACCTGAGACACCGCCCCCCCAAATTGGGACGGACGTCATCCGCCGGTGGCCCGGTTTCTAGGATCGCAACACTACGGCAGTCCCATTCCGCATTGCCGCACTAGATTATCCAGCATATTAACCGAGCACCAGCCCACCAATCGCCCATAATACGATGCCCTGTTTCGGAAGGCCTGGTGCACCCCGGATTACCCCTTGGGTGGTATTTTTGTGGGGGAGCCACGCCTGCTGCTGTCCACGGGATCGCTGCCGGGTACCGCCGAGGGCTTTTACCTGGGTTGTCGGAATCGAGATTGGAGGAGTGCTGGAGATGTGACAGGGTGTGGTGAGCATTACCAACAGTCGGGAAGGATGTCGGTGTCCTTGGTCGGTTTGGGGGCAGCTCCCTGATGGAAAACGATGGAACAAGCCTGATAACTGGTGGTATAAATCAACTCCAACCTCCCGTAGCCCACCGCCAAGTCGCTCGGTTTACCATCCCTCCTCGCCAGTCGAGATCCCGTCCGTTAGCTCCTCGCTAGTCACCTGTCAGCCATGAAGTCGCTCACCACTGCCGCCTTGGCAGCCCTATGGGCCCAGCAGGCCGCGGCCCACGCCACCTTCCAGCAGCTCTGGGTCGACGACGTTGACTACGGCAGCCAGTGCGCCCGCGTCCCTATTTCCAACTCCCCCGTCACCGACGTCACCTCAACCGCTGTCCGCTGCAACGCAGGATCCTCCCGCCCCAGCGTGAAGTGCCCCGTCAAGGCTGGCGGGACGGTTACCGTTGAGATGCACCAGGTATTCCCCCCCCCCCCCCCCCCCCCCCTCTTTCTCTCTCTCTTTTCACCTTCCCGCGCCATGTCTCTCCCTAACCAAAACTGCGCACGACTTACACATTATGTAACAGCAAAACGGCGACCGCTCCTGCGCCAATGAAGCCATCGGCGGCGCGCACTACGGCCCGGTTATGGTCTACCTCTCCAAAGTCTCCGACGCGACCACGGCCGACGGCTCCTCGGCTGGTTCAAGATCTTCCAGGACGGGTGGGCCAAGAATTCGTCCGGCGCGTCGGGCGACGACGACTACTGGGGCACCAAGGACCTCAACAAGTGCTGCGGCAAGATGAACGTCAAGATCCCCTCTGACATCGCCCCGGGCGACTACCTCCTCCGCGCGGAGGCCATCGCGCTGCACACGGCCGGCAGCGCGGGCGGCGCGCAGCTGTACATGACGTGCTACCAGATCGCCGTGACCGCGGCGGGAGCGCCAGCCCGGCGACGGTGAGTTTCCCGGCGCGTACAAGGCGACCGACCCGGGATTCTGGTGAACATCCACGCGCCCATGTCCGGGTATACGGTGCCCGGCCCCAGCGTGTACTCGGGCGGTTCGACCAAGACTGCGGGGAGCGCGTGCAGCGGTGTGAATCGATCTGTTCAGTCGGGAGCGGCCCCTCGGCGACGTTGAGCCAGCCCGCGAGCACGGGGACCAGCACGCCGGGCGGTGGGGGGTCCGGATGCACCGTGGCGAAGTATCAGCAGTGTGGGGGGACGGGGTATACGGGGTGTACGAACTGCGCGGTAAGTTCTGGCTGGTGGTTTTTTGATAAGAACGACGTACTGACGGTATGTAGTCTGGATCAACGTGCAGCGCCGTCTCGCCGCCTTATTACTCGCAGTGTGTCTGAACATCCACATCGAATTTCGAATAAGACGAGGCGAGGGAGGGAAGAATGTGACGATTCGTTTAGGACTCAGCAGAGAGGTTTCTTGAATTTCTTGTAGATAATTGATATCTTCAGCAGTGAATACAGTACATACCAGCAGCCGTACGTGGCGTTGCTTACGTGATGACGCTTGGAAAGAGTCTATTCGTACTGTGATGACTAGATGGCTAAGACGATGCGTGGTTCTCCTTGATCTCTCAGTGGTTGGGAAAGAACGCCAAATGTTGATCCGTTCCAATCAAGATTGGTTGCATAGGACAATAATCCCAGTTAGATGATGGTGTTGTATCTTGCTTGAAAACAACACTTTGAGCGCACGCCGACGCTGCCAACTCCAGCAGGACTCAGAAGTAACCGAAACCATCCTTTGCTTGAGTCGTGTGAATGTGTGTGCGCCATTAGGGGTAGGGTATATTGTAGAGGCAGGCAGAGTGAATGCTATCTTAGTGAGCTAATGAGCCTCGAATTGTCACAACCGGCTCAATGGTCTAGTGGTATGATTCGCGCTTCGGGTTTCACCCAGAGTGACAACAACTCATGTGCGAGGTCTCGGGTTCGATCCCCGATTGAGCCCCTTTGTTTTTGGTTTTTTTCGCTCCAGTAAATGTTGATTTTTCGCTGTCGGATAAACTTCCTGGACATCCTGTTTGCAGATCAATGTGAAACTTGCTCGTAGTTTCTGGCACCGAGGAATAGGACACAATGCTTGACAAGAAATGCTCAAACTGCGATCGTAGATAGAAATTTGGTGGGCATCATGGCCCTGCTTTGCCAATCACACCACGAATGACCGGTCCTCCTCCTCTCCAACCTCAGTTGTTGAATAAAATGCATCACCAACCCGCTTCCGGTCCCAATCCGTATCGTAAACTCGTATCGTCATCACCCCTTTCTCACGGCCGAAAGCTCACTGGGTCCCCAGGATCTCATCAAACGTCGTGGCCCTCTTCCACCGCGAGCCGGTCTGTCCCTTGTCCAGGCCAGCGATCAGCTGTCCCCTGCTGCTGCACCGCTCGCAGTTGACGCCCTCGCCAACTTTGCATCTCTGTTACCATCCCTATGGCCCCTCGCAGCTGCCGTATTCCGGCCAGCCACAGTAGCCCGACGCTGAGCCGTGCCGCGGGTGACGAGGAGGATGAGCCCGAGAGAAACCGGGCGATGCGCGACAGTGTGCCCGACCGCTTCAGACCGGTTGCGGTCGAGTCTCGCCACCTGGGCGTGTCTCGTATGGAATCCCAACGACAGTCGTGCCGCTCATGCTGTCCGCACCGTCAGGCAAGTCGGGCAGCTTCTTGCCCAGCCCAGGGTGGGGGTTGTTCAGAGTGTGGAGCCGCGCCTTGTCGGGCGTTGCCAAGCCGGAGTCCACATCGTCAACCCTGACGAAGGTTCCCCCCTTCGACCCCAAGGTCTTCTCATCGCCACCGCCATGTATACCTTCTTTTAGATGCTC
>JARNGD010000055.1:0-205419 GCA_031001845.1 Achaetomiella virescens
CGGGGGCCTTTTGCTGGTGGCGAGATGATGCGGCAGACGCGTCATGTCTAGGTTCCTGGGCGTGGCCAGCTCGGTGAAGGATTCGACCTCGACGACGGCAGATTCCCTGCGAGCAGAGCCCGGATGGAGGAGGACGAAGTCAGAGCATGTTCGGTTGGTGCTATCATGAACTGGACGGGGCTTCGGGACTCGAGTCTGGCAGTCTTGCCCACCCAGTGCGAAGCAATTTGGACCGGCTCGGGAGGACCAAAGGTCAGCAACTCGTACTCTTCCGCGCCTGGGTTCCTCGTGGGAACGAAGACACTGGGTTCCCAGAACGGATTGGGGTGTAGGACAAGATGTCTGAGCTTGTTGCCTTTTTTGAGGAGCTGCAGCATCTCGCCAGGGAGGAAGCAGATCTTATTCTGCGCGATGTTGAGATGCTCCAGGTTGGAGAGCCGGGCAATTTGCGGCGGGATCCGTTGGAGCTCGTTCTTTCGCAGGGTGAGGACGGTCAGGCACTCGACGTTGAGGAGAGAAGCTGGGAACCGCTGGAGTCCGTTCCCAGACAAGAAGACTTGGATCTGCGCCTCGCGCTGCACGATCTCGACGTCTTTGGCGACATTGGGAATCGGGACGATGTGTCGGATCGGATCGAGGAGGCCGTCGCGAATATTGGTCAGTCCCATATCACTAGCAACTGTCAGATCCAACGTCACTCTTGACGGAATAAGCGACAGTACTCACGAGAGATCGACGCATTCATCACCCTCCTCGAGGCAGAGGCGGATGATTCTCTCGACCTGCAGCTCCTGCTCGGAAGTCGGGCCGTGGTCCTGCGGCGCCAGCAGCGGCAGCCGCGGGGCAGCGGGATTGAGATAAACAGTGTCGTCCATGTCGCTGGAGGCACCGTCCATGCTCATCCACACACCGCTGTCGAGCTGTCTTCGGAACTCACGCTTTTTTGGTTGGTGGGTAGCTTTGTTTCGGCGCGGACGGTTGTGTCGTGGGAGGGGTTCGTCGCCCAGGGCCGAGTTGACGACGCCGGTTGCTGATCAAACAGGTGCCTACGTACCGTCTCTTGCGACGTCCATGGACTTGGTAATTGTCCAGGGCGGGATCGTCGTCACTCGAGAAGAAGGCGGGATCGCTCGACGTGGACGAGTCGTGGAGAGGAGGGGGTTCGATGGCTCTGCCTCGTTTACGCCTGTCACCGATCGGGAGGGAGGGGGGTAGACGAGGCAGCGTGGGCTCTGGTTCTTCGGCCATTTTGGAGCAGACTCTCAAGACCTGGAAGGAACAGGGACAGTTTTGCGCTGGACGCTGGGCGCGGGGTGGAAGGGTTAAAGCAGCAGCACAACCTCTCGAACAGCACGCGCCCACCCCACTCCGATATGGGATTGTAACAGTTAAGGAGGTTGAAAACTGTTGCTATCTTGTCAGCAGAATACGGCTACTTGGTGTGGGCGAAGAGGAAAGAATGGAAGGTGAGAGTTGTCAGAAACACGTCAAAAGTCGCGTCGCTCGCGTCTCGAAGTCAACATCCACCGCGGGACCAGAACCCCACACTACCCCTGGCGGTACCCGAAAAGCGCTAGCGCAGTGGGTGGGTCCCCGTAATCCTACAATCCCGTTGTGCGACTTGGCATTCGACTCGACCAGATCAGTCTCCTCCGTGGACTTCGGTATCATCGTCTCGTGGACAAACCCAGGGGAGAGCCAATCGTGTGATTATCTCCGATTCCAATCGACCTACCACAGATTATTCCTCCTGCTTGTCCAACATAGCTCTAAGAGGCAGCAGTGCGACAGCACTCGTGATGGGATTCCGAGCACGCGACATTTCCACCAACGCACACCAAAAGCGCCCAGTTCAGCTTTCTACTTAGGTCTAACTGAGACTAGTTGACTGTGTGAAATATGCTGAAAACGCCGAATCACGGAAGAGAAAGCAGGGTGAAGCAGTGAAATCAGGAATCAGGTGTCTTACGAACCCGCAAAATGCTCCCTCCTCCCAGCACCATCCCCCAAGCCATCCTGGCATTGCCTACCCTTCCGAAAAAATAAAAGTCCGTCCGATATTGCTTCCCTTCCCAGAGATCTGTCGTCACGTCACCGACCGGAGGATTTACTCGCGAGTCATGGAGGCCGAGACGTGATCAGCCAGCTCGGCCAGCTCACGCTCATCGTCCACGTCAAGGTCATCGTCAACCTCTTCAGCAAGTCGGATGAGCTCGTCCGTGTCGCCGGAGCTGAAGTCATCAAAGTCCTCCTTGGCCCCCTGCTTCTTCTCGCCGACAGTAGGCTCGTTGTCGTCCGAGAGGACGATAATCTCGGCACCAACCTCCATGAGTGGACCCTCCGCTTGAGCCTGAGCTGCGGCCGGCTTGGTGGGAAAGCGCAAAAAATCGACATCCAACGGCTCATCCTCCCCGGTAAGGTCGACGAGGATCTGCTTCCTAGGCTTGGCCGGCTTGTAGAAGGTGGCCGCGGCGAGGGGGTTGAACGAGTCCTCGTCATCGTCGTCCTCGGGCTCTTCCTGCTTGTTCTGCTTCGCAGCCGTCTTCTTACTACCCTTTCCGCTGGTGCCGCGCTTTTTGCCTTTGCCGGAATCCTCCTGCTTCTCTTCCACCTCTGATCAGCATCCCGGAACGAACCCCTCTCTAACTCAAGCCTGTACCAGCACCCCTGCGCCGAGCATTCCAGCACGCGCTCCCGGTAGTGGAACGTATCCCGGCATTTGCTGACGAGCAGCCCGCGCTGGCACATCGGACATCCCAGCTTCTGCGGGCCCTTGTCGCGGGGCTTAGCGGCACCATCGCCGCCACTGCCGCCACCGCCGCCCATGTTCATCCCCTCCCCCTCCCCTTCCTGCACATACGCATCCTGCGGGTCCCCCTGCTCCTCCTCCTCCTCCGTCGGATCCATCCACACCCCTCGCCGTCCAAAGCCGGATCCCCCTCCAGCATGGGGAATACCCGCACCGCCGTCCGCTTCCCCCATCGGGTCCTTGTGGTTGCGGTTGCTGCACACAAACCGAAACTTGCCCCGGTGCTGCGACAGCCCAGCCGGATGGAAGCGCGTGCGCACGCGCCGGCCTGTGGCACACTCCGGGCAGCGGCCGTATTTGGGGGCGGGGGCGCGCCCGCGGCCGCGGCTTCCGTCGCGGGTCTTGGAGGAGGAGGAGGGGGAGGAGGAGGGGGGGAGGAGGGGAGGGGGAGGAGGAGGGAGGGTTAGTAGGGAGGTGGTGCGGTTCTGGGTGGTAGTAGTTGTGAGATCGGTGGATGCCTTGCCCGGGGTGAAGCCCACGGTGTATCCGGTGATGGTGGACTGGGTGAGGTTCTTGGAGCTGGGTTTGGTCTTGCACGAGGTGCTCAGCCGGGAGATGGGCTCCGTATCGTAGCCAGCCATTTCATTGTCGACGTCGCCGGAAGGGTTATCAAAGGGAGCAGTGGCGCCAGATGATTGCTGCTGCTCTTTCTGCTGCAGATGGCGCTCGTAAGCCGCGATGAGGTCGGCGTTGGATGCGCGGGAAACGTGGAAGCCCGAGCCCGGGCAGGTTCTGGAGTGCGTCGGTGTGTTGTTGGCGCTGCTCCCGTAGAGCTTGGTGTACTTTTTGCCGCCGCTGCTGCTCGAAGTGTTGGACTTTGTCTCGGGAGTGGTGATCTTATCCACTCTGCCGCTAAGAACGCTCTGGCGCGGGACGCGCGGGGAGGTATGGGCTGGCGGCATGACGGAATGGTCGGAGGACGTCAGTCGGCCGGTTCTCGGGATGAGAAGAGCGGAAAGAAAGAGAGGAAGAGGGGAGGGCCGGGGGGGGGGGGGGGGGGGGGGGGGGGGAAATTGCCGGAAAGGAGAGTGGTTTGCTTACCCTTCTTGCGAGAAGGCATTGTCGAAGTGCTCGAAAGGAAGCGATTTTATCTCACGGGTATTCTCGCACAATAGAGCGAAGGCGAGGAAGCCTGGTGTTTTGTTGTGGGTTTCAAATCTGGTTAAACTTCTGATTACTAGAAGCTTTTGGTTCGCTGTGTGTTGCTTGCCTCGCGGCCTCAGGTCGTCATTGGTGATGTGACCAAACATGAGGTGAGGTTGATGGATGTGACCTGATGTGTAGAGATGAGAAGCTGAGAGCTACGATGAGGAACACGAAATTTCGACGAAGAGCATAAATATGCGAGGAAGCATCAAATCTCACGACAAAGCCGAAATGCGACTGAGGAGCGGTAAGACTAGACGGAGGGGTACTAGTCGTGAGTATTGGACCAAACACATCTACGAGTATCATGTGTTGTGAGCCGCAGCAGGTGGGATGTAGAACCGGTGCGGCAGAATCAACGGATAAGTATCCAGGAAGAGAAGATGCTTGGTGATCAAGAAAAAGCTGCTAACTGGTGAGCCGGAGCTCCCCAAGGAGACGCAGCAGACTCATGCGTAACGGTCCCATGGCTGGTGTTGTCCAGCAGAAAGACGAAATGATGCTATGAAACAGAAGTAGAGATCTTCCGTGTGAGTCTATTTATGAGGAGTGATGTGAGATGAGGCAGGTTCTACAAAAATTGTCTCAAACATAGAGTCTTGACGCCACGTATTGCGAGGTCTGCTTCTAAACGCCCCAAAATCCCAGGATCACAAACCCAACTTTGAAACCGATAGATAGCTGGCGAAGCAGGCTTCCAGCACATTCATTTATTCTCCCTTCCCACTCTCAACCTATCACCTTCCTTGCTCAACTTTCTCCCGACATCGCAGCATCGGAAAGTGAAGTTCCTCACCCCTCCCAGACCTTTGGGTTAATGAAAACAGCCAAAACACTGCTGAGAAGCAGAGATTGTTGTCTATAGTTTGTTACTTCCTTATCTTCAGCATTGTCTTGCTGAGGTACATAGGGTCTCTTGTAGGAACGCGAAGTCTGACCACGAGGCACGTACCGGCCGCGAACGCCACCTATTCCCGCAGCGGGTACAGCACCCGAGAGCATCAACGTGAGATCACAAGAATGGCCATCCTGGTTCCGGTAGATTGCATCGTCCAAAGAGCAATATGTTTCTCCAATGACCTCACCTCTAGCATTCCTTTTTGCGGGCATCACACCTAAGAGTGTGAAAAAGACCAAGGACTACTAGTGTTACTGCCGCTCGACCATGCTCTGAGAAGGGTACTAGTGCAGACTGGCGGGAATCTCCAATACAAAAGTACTTGGGGTCCTTATCAGCTTTCCACTCGCCTGAGCCGTACCCCAGAACATGGCTAAAGACCTACGGATTGCTCTTCAAACTCGCCACATTCCTAAGAAATGGCTCTCCATTTTCTAATGAACCGCACATCTAGCAGATAGGTGGCTTCCCACCAGGCATTGTGTTATCCTACCCCAAGTTGGTGATTAAATGTTCAACTACAAAGTCTCCAATCCCAGGCCCTGCCCCTAGTACGCATTGCAGTGATCGGCCCGCGTTCAATCTCTCCAAGCGTCAGATTCGGCCCAGATAGAACAGGATAAAACTGAAAAAAACGATTCCATAACAGAGATCCATTACGAAAGAATTTGATGTTGTAATCCCTCAAAGTCGCCGGCTGGATCTTGGCAAAAAGAGAAAAGGAAAAAAAGGGAAAAAAAGGAAAAAGGAAAAAAAGGAAAAAAAAAAGAAAAAAAAAAAGGGTGAAAGAATGAAAGAAAGCGGCGTCAACCGGCGCCTGTGAGAATTCTCGCATGTTTGCACCACCTGAATTCTGCTGTTGCTCCGGCATCTGGGAGACAAGTTGGCTCTGGTTGCGAGCACTATTCGGGCTTCTCCATAAGCAACAAGGGGACATCATGAAACTGCAAGCGGGAGACCGAAGAATGTCCTGGGATCTGGCATTGGAGGCAGTGTCGGCAGTCGATGCTGCGAGGAATCGGAGGTGCCATCGAGGAAGGAGAGGAGGGACTCTTTCCAGTTCCCGCCAACTTCAGAATCCTCAAGGCTGTTTTCGAAACAGAGGAAATTGTGTTTGGTGGAGAATATATCCACCGCCGACCGTTCTCAACGATTGAACAACTGGCCAATGACGCACAGAAGTACTACTATATTCTCGCCTTCTATATCGCTCGCTCGCGGCAACCAACAGGCTATCTCATCAAACCACATAAAGTTCCTCTTCCAGACGTACCAACACTTATGGCAGCAGCCTCTTCGGCGTCCTGGGATAGAACGCCGCGAGGTGCACACTCGGCAGGTTGAGATACCACGCCACCACACGGTCCAGGCCAATACCACCACCACCGTGGGCCGGCACGCCCGCCTGCCGGAAGATATCCACATACTCCTTGATGCCTGGGCTGGCAGGATCAATACCTTTGGTGCGGATGCGCGCCTCGAGCTCGACGGGGTCGTTGATACGTTGGCCTCCCGAGCAGATCTCCTGGCCGCGCATGAAGAGATCGTACGCGTTGGTGACCTTGCGGTTGGTGGGGTCCTCCTTAGCGTAGAAGGGGCGGGCGCTCTCGGGAAATTTGTCGAGCACGTAGAAGTCGGTGCCGTACTTCTTGCGGACGAGCGCGCCAAGCGCCTTCTCCTGCGGCGTGCTCATGTCTTCGTCGTCGCTGACGTTGCGGAACTCCTCGGGGCCCTCCTCGCGAAGGAGCTTCTGGCCTTCGGCGAAGGTCAGGCGGACCTCCTTGCCCTCCTCGGGGAGGAGGAACTCCTCCGAGGGGTAGACAGAGCGGACGAGGGCTATCTCGTCGGCGCAGCGCTCCTTGATATTGCGGAAGATGTGCAGGAGGACGCCCTCAATGCATGTGCTGGGAGATGTTAGCCGGGCTGCCCGAACCAGCAGGAATGGGTTTGACATACTAGAACCTCACGGTAGTCCTTCTTGATCTCCATTTCCATATCGAGACCAGTGAACTCTGTCATGTGCCTCGGGGTGTTAGAGTTCTCGGCTCTGAAGACGGGACCAATGCTGAAACCCGCTTTCGCCCACCGGCGATCTCGATCTGCTTGTAGAACTGGGGTGATTGCGCTGGGATGTGTTAGCATTGATCTTCCACATCGGATGGCTGAAGCCCGGGCATACCAAGGAAGGCATCCTTCTCAAAGTAGGGCAGGCGGAACACGTTGGCGCCGCCCTCGGACGCCGCGGCGATAAGACACGGGGGCTCGAACTCCTTGAAACCGTGCGACCTTAGGTAGGAGCGGTACAGCTCCTTCATCTCGGCGCGAATGTCGGCAATAGCCTGTTGTACCGCGGACCGCTTGTGCATGACGATGTTGTCGAGGTGGGTAAGCATGCTCGCAGCCGGGGGGCCGGTCGTCTCGCCGGCCGAAGCGATGCTGAGCTTCTCGACGCCCTGCTCCACGGGTGCCTCCTCGTCGCTGAAGTTGGCGACCGGCCGGTTCGCGGCGGCGAGCGTCATGCCCAGCATGGGTGGGGCAGCAGCGTGGATGAAGCACTTGGTGATGTGCAGCTCGTAATTGGAGACGCGGCAGCTCTTGACGGGCTCCAGGGGCTTCTGCACAGTGGCCTCGACGACGACGAAGCTCTCCGGGTTGATGGCGCCCACCCACTTGACCATCTGACGGCTGACGGGCGCGCCCTCCGGGCTCGCGGCAACGACACCCTGGATCGACCAGTTGCCCCTCGCGCAGCTCAACGAAGGCCATCTTGGCGCCCTGCATGCGCGCATTCTGAATCCAGGCGCGCAGTTCGACCGTCTTTCCTACATGCTCGTCGCTGAGGGTCTTCAGGTTGATCTCGATGGCGTTGGGGGAGAGTTTCGTCTCGTGCGTCTCCTGGCCATAGTTGTCCTTGGCGAGGTCCTCGGTCTGGGCAGCGGAGGCGGTTGCGGCTTGGGCAGCAGCGCGCTCAGCCGCACGGCGGGCCTTCTCAGCTTCCTTCTTGGCCTTGGCCTCGGCCTTCTTCGCGGCCTTCTTGGAGATCTCGCCGCCTTCGGGGGCAGAGGCCGCCGCGGGAGCCTCGACGGGAGTCTCAGCGGGAGGAGGGGCCGGGTTCGCGGAGTCAGCCATGATGCAGGGACGAAGGGAGCGGAGAACTGTGTCGAGTAAGATCGGGTCGGATTGAGCATATACGGCTCGCCTGGTGGGTGTGTAGCGGGAGATTTTTGAGTCACAGATCGCAGTCCGACAACAACCACCTGAGGGGCAACAACCCATCTTTTTGGTGGGGTATGGAGGGGCAGCGGTTCGTCTTATCAGCCGAATCTCGCCGCAGCCAACCCCAACCCTGACGTTCCCTGAAACATGATCTGATGCCAGAAACTGCACGTCTGTGCCTTGTTTAGTATTTACCATGATGGCTGATTGCCACCGCTCGCTGGCTGTTGCTATCACCAAATACTTCGAAAAGGACAAATGAGGAGGTTGCAGTGTCTTGGAAAAAATGTCTGCTTGAGGACTTTCCAAGTTCTCATCCCATGTAAATTTATGCCATTATCGAGGTTACCCCACATGGGTCTTTGCTCTCGCTGATTCACCCCGTGAATCGCCTGCCAAGACATTTCGATGATCAAGTTTCTGACGCAATTGAGGGTTTGCCCAAACCCGCCCAGCGACCATGGCAGCGAAGCGCGACTATAACGCCGTCACGGCGGATGACAACGATGGATCGACCGTTCAACCATCCAACAAGCGCCGGCGTGAGCAACAAGGTTCCAAGCCGAAGGGCGCAGAAGGCAAACCGGATCCCACCTACGGCCAGCGATGTGCCTTCCCGGGCCTCGACGACGACCAGTCGGTGCAGATGACCGATGACGACCTCGTGTTCGAAGAATCCGGCGACGCACTGGCCTATCTCAGAGCCGTCCGGTAAGCCTCTCCCCCGACCTGTTCAACCCATCATCATCGCCCAACCTCTGCTAAACAACTCTGCTTCCCATCCCCAGCCAGCAATGAGTTCGACGATACTCGCACAGGGCAAGCTAATGGTAAGTACCTCGCAGACAAGAAGCAAGCAGCGTTCCGCACGTCCTGGTTGCGCCCAAAGCCGGCCCGCAGCTCCCTCCCCATCTCCAACCCACCAACTCGGAAATCGATCGAAGCATCTACACCAACGGCGTCGGCGACTCGCGCGGGTACTACCACGACGGCGCGTACACCGCCGCGCCGTCATCCCCACCATCCGCCACCTCCGAAAACGACCCCGTCCTCGACGACGCGGACCTCGTCGCTACCCAATCCGCCCGCCTTCGCAAAGCCTATTATGCCTCGCTGACCTCCCAGTTCCTCTCCCTGCGCGCTCTCCTCCACAGACCCACCCGCCCACCTCGTCGCTGCCCTGCCGCGCGACCACGGTACTGAAGTTGGCTCGTTCGGCGCGCGCTCCTGGACCTTCCGCGTCTGGACGAAGCGCATCCGGCATACAGACCCCTTGCCAGTTCAGATTGCGGCGCTGGACCGCCAGAGCGTGCTGAAGCTGATAAGGGTGATCCTGGGCGGAAGTTTATCCGGAGGGGGTACGAGCTGCGCGAGCGGACGAGCCGGTGGATCTGGGCCTTGCTGGCAAGACTGCCGGACAGGGGCGAGTTGGGGTATGTGACGAGGTGGGTTGGGTGAGGGAGCTGGAAGAGGGCGGTGTTGTTGATGGTTAGTATCGCGCAGATGGAGGCGTTGAGGGAGGAGGTGGAGGAGCAGGATTTGGAGGGGGAGGAGGTGGACGATGGGGATGTGGATGAGGATGGGGAGTATGGGGGAGATGGTGGTTGATGATGGGGAGGAGGGCGGGTTTGGGTCCGGACAGGGGGCTGAGCCCGCGTCAACTACGGCGACTGTTGATGACGGCAAAGACGACCAAGACGGGGAGATGGACATGGACATTGACGATGGGGAAGTTTCCGGTGATGAAGGCGCATCCACAACCGCCGGCAACCAGGACATCCAGGCCGACATCGCAGCAGCAAGGCCCGGCTTCTGGCGCGTTTGGAGGAGGCCATTTCCCAGCAGGAGGAAGTGCCCCTTCGTGCTGCGGAGGCCAACGATGACGCACCGAACGACAGCGACGCTGGCAGTGCGTTCGACGAGACCAGGTCCCGTGCTAACATGCGGGCGACGCTGAACATGATCCTGACCGTGGCCGGTGAGTTGTACGGGCAGAGAGACTTGCTCGAGTTTCGAGATCCGTTTCCTGCCTCGTAAATCTGGCACCACCGCATGGTTGGCTTCAAGCTCTTAGATGATGCCGTATATCTCCAGCCAGGGTCACACAGTCAAGCTGTTGCCTGGGAGATAACGGATATGTAATACCCATTTCGTTTGTTCGCGCTACAGATATGTAGGTATACTCGACTCGAACAGTAATCAGAATGTAACCCGTCCGGCCCCTGGCAATTACCCACTCGTTGCTAGTGGGGTGATAGGAGTCCTCTGATCAACGCCATATCCCTGAAAAGCGCATGCAAAAGCTCAAAAGCTGGCTCCCCCGGCGTGGTATAATGCGACCGCTCCAGCTTAGTCCTGGTAGACGAAACTTCCCAACCAAATATGCCGAACAAAACGCCAAATCATGCAATGTGACCACGCAGACCGCCTCCCACATTCCAATCCCCGCCTCCTCTCCTCTTCCCATCCCACCTCTACTCTTGCCTGGGCAGCTCACCCCCGCATCTCGGTATCCCGCTCAACCCGGAATAATCCAGAAAACTCGCCTCTCAAAATCATTCCCGTCCTGCCCTGGCGGCACCACGATTATGGCATTCTCCTCCCCCCTCATCGCCTCCTCCACAGCCCTCTTGTTCTGCCTCGCCCTCCTTGGCACAGCCAACACCCGTGCGTTCTCCCACACCCCCGCTGGCGGCGCCAAAGGTGCACGGCGAGATCTCGTCGTCCAACCACCCTCCTTCCCGCTGCTGTGGGGCTGTGCTGAGGCGGAAGGGACCCTGGTAGGGGAGGGAGGCGCTCAGTGCGTCGTGCGCGACCTCGTCTTCTTCGGGGAGGAAAGAGCGTTTGCGGGTTGGGAGGGCGGTCGTGAATGTACCTGCGGGTGTTGTGGTGGTGATGGTGGGGATGTTGGCGGAAAAGGAGGAGCTGGAGCAGGAGGAGGTAGGTGCTGAGAACTGAGTCCTGGCTGCTGGTCAGGCCGGGCATGGCGGTGTAGTCGATGGCGTCATCGATTGCATTGTACGAGGGTTGGAAGGCGAGACCGCCGACTTTGTTGGGCCGCAAAAGGGCTCGAGCTCGCGCATTGAGGAGGTGAATGCTGCGCTCGGTGTTGTGGAGGAGGGGTGGGAATTAGAGGTGGTGTTGTTGTCTTCGGCCCAGAGAGTGAACGCGCTGTACTCGCTGCCAGTCTTGTAGCCTTCGGGGATGGCCTTGCGGATACGCATGCCGACCGTCAGGAGGTCAGTTTGAACTTGTGGCGGGAGTTCAGGGCCATTGAGCGCCGACTGCTTTGCGGCAGCGGAGGCGGCATGGCCAGGAGTGCTTGAAGTCTTCGAAAAGAAGGATGTGATTTGCCGCTGCGTCGGATCGCTGGCGGCACCGGCGAATTGGCGCTTGGTGCGAGGGCCAGTCATTTCGATCCCTCACTTTCGAAACGGCAATCAAACAGCGGGTCCGGAGATGCGATTGTCGTTGATGAGGTGTCAATCGGTATGTGATGTGGCTGTGGAAGTTGCGGAGAGTGATGACCGGGTGACAAGAGGCTCAGCGGGAGTGCCGTCCGAAGAGGAGCCAAATCGAGGAGGTCGGTGTGGGTGGGGGAGCAGGGAAGTCGCGACCGCGTTTTGACGCGTTAAGTGGATTTGGCTGGCTCGCAATTGGTTGGTGCCCATGCCTTGCTTGGCAGGACTGGAAGCTCGGGTTTAATGCGAAGGTGAGCGGCCAACTTCCTGGAACGTTGAAATTGCGGACGGAAGCCGGACATTTACATGGCAATGTCTGGAATCTGCTCGAGAACGTCTCCAGCGTTGTTTCCTCGGGTACTGTGATATGGTGCATTCCCGTCGGATGACCGGACATTGTCCCTGTGAAACCCAATGTTGCTCTTTTTCCGGTTCCGATGGCTGAATTATTGGATGTACGAAACCTTGGGAGATCTGGTGGAGGAGAGTATCTTGATACTCGGCCGGTGTTGCATGAAACAATTCATTTCTTGCATCGGTGAGTGTCATCCACGAGGGCGGCCTGGAGTTGGCCCATATTCCGTACTGTCTGAAACACTTCCAAAAATACATCACAGTGGGGCCAGTCTCATGTTCCATAAATGGATGATGAGAACGCTGAGGAAAAATACATGGCGCGGGTCTTACAGGTTGGGAAAGGGTCACGAGATTGGAAGTGATGGGTGATATCGGAGGCCACCTGACATATCCGGGAGCGACGCAGGGCTGGGAGAAGAGAAACGCCCTAACACCGATTCACCAAAGCGCCGTCGAGACAGAGATGTGGTCATGGAATCTCGTCAATTTGTCGTAAAGCATACCGGTCCCCCTTTTCCAGCCCACTGCACCAAGGTCCTCGGCGGTCCTCAGCGATCCACGTCCTCGCGTCTAGAAGCCAGCCACCCGCCCGTAGCCGGCTGGTCTAAACACTGGTGAGAATGCCTCTGCCAGCGATCCTCCCATGCAGTATCACCTGCCTGTACAGCAAAAGACAAGAAAGCGGCGTGCGGGAAAACGCAGATCGAGCGAAAGTCGGAGAAGTCGATGATGCTAGATATCCGGACCCAAACGCCATCCCAGAGTGTTGTGCGGGGTGATTTTTGGCGAGCCCATCTTCTATCCGCAAATGAGATTGATTTTGACGATCGAGAGTAATGTTGTCTAGACGCCCAACTCGAACCAGCCTTGCAGATACCGAGATGATCCCATTACCATGCCATTATGCCCAAAGAAAGAAAACAGCCGCCAACGAGCCGCTTACTTCCTCCGGAACGAGCAGCCCTCAGTGAGGCGGGCCTTGCCACCGGTGGGCTGGCAGAGGACCGTGGTGCAGCCTTGGCAGATGACGACAGTCTGGGCGTGCGAGAAGACGGTAGTGATGGTGAAGCAGCCGGGGCACTTGACGTCCATGAAGAAGGAGCGGGGAGCAGGCACAAGGGTCTGCGTTGTGTCAGCATCAACGAGATATCAATGGGACGATGCTTCGCCGCGTACCTTGAGCTTGTGCTTGCGGGCCTCGGCAGCCGGGCTGGGGTTGAGGAGATCAACGGCGAGAACCTTGAAAATTCAACCGTCAGCATAACGCCCTACAACCATCAAAATCCATCCCGTCCGTCGGACGTCCATATCTCCTCGAGCCGTTCCCAGACTTCCTCGTCGTTTCGGCGTCTGTCATGCCTCCGGTTTCCAGGTCCAAATTGACATCCTCCAAGCGCGGTGTCGATGCGGTCCTCGTGACTCGGGAGATGGACGTCGTACGGTGGGATGGCGCGAAAAATTCGGCAGAGTTTCGGCTTCTTACCATCTTGACTGATTATTTCCGATGTCGAAAAGACGAGCGGTTGCTTGGTGCTGAAATCTGAATGAAATTGGCGGCAGACTCTTGCTCGTTGATGGTTGCGGAGGGGATTTTCAGAGGCCCTGCGGGAACGGAAAGTTCGAGAGGCAAATTTTGGGTCTGTGAGCAGCAAATGGCAAAACTGGCTAGCCTCGGAGACGGCCTGTTAGGGCTTGTTATCACGGCCAATCAGATCCATGTAAGGCTGTGTCAAAGCGGGGCCGGCCTTCAGGCAGTGCGCAACACATTCATGGTGGGGTTGCGCTTGAAGGTGGGGCGCGGTACGTATTCACTGCATCGGGATCCAACCCCTCGACAGCTTCGTCAACATCATCAGGCAACAGGACAGGGGCAAGACAACAAGACGCATTTGAGTCGGCCAGCGTTCGATCAGCCTAGAACTGAGTTACCCGAACCTCTTGACCTCCGCGAAAGCACCGCCAAATCAACAACCCAAGGCTGACACACATACCCCCCTTCAGAATGGCAGCACCAACAGACCAACGGATCGCAGTCCCGATCGACGACCCCAACGCCGACACAGAATGGTCAGACGGCCTGTCTCCATGTTAACGCCCCATTATTAACATGTCACTCACAGGAACGACATCCTCCGCAAACACGGCATTATCCCGGAGAAGCCACCCTCCCCACTCCCATGATCGAAGAAGCCATCCTCGAGGCGCGCCGGCTCGCGCACGAGAACCGGCTAGAAGGCAAGGATCTCTCTGACCTCTCCGACCTCGAAGATGAAGAAAGACGAAACCTTCCTCGAACAATACCGGCAAAAACGCATGCAAGAGCTGTCCGCCCTGCAAAAGAAATCCATCCACGGCTCTGTCTACCCCATCTCCAAGCCCGAATACTCTCGCGAAGTGACCGAGGCCTCCCAGAACGGCCCGTCTTGGTCAACCTCACCTCGGCCAGTCGGGCAACGTCGAGTCTCGCGTCCTCTCCAGCTCTGGCGGCAGGCCGCCCAGGAATACGGCGAAGTCAAGTTCTGCGAGATGCGCGCCGACAAGGCGATCGGGGGTACCGGAGCGCAACTGTCCGACGATCCTGGTCTACGACAAGGGGGACATTGTCAAGCAGGTGGTCACGCTCACGACGGTGGGGGGGCTCGCATGAGCATGTTGGATCTGGACAAGATCCTGGTCGAGGTGGGCGCCGTCAAGGGGAACGACATGCGCGTACTCAAGCGACGGCGGGCGGCGGAGGATGCCGAGGAGGAACGGAAGGAGGGGCAGAGCAAGGGTATCAAGAGCAGCAGGGACGGGGTAAGACGCGCAGATGACGATGATGAGTGGGATTGAACGTGAGGCGTTAAGTTCGGTGGTGACTCATTCGGTGTGTACGTCCGGGTCCGGCTGATGTCACCGACTCGGTTGAAGAGGGGAAGGCTGGCCGGCCAGTCAGACATCGGCGCATGGAAGCACGGCGGTCTGGATTGCGGGATGAAGTGGGCCTCGGTGGCCAACTGTGAGCGACGGCGCTCTTGCGCCGTAGCAATCGGCCGGACGTTGTGGGCTGGAAGGGGAACAATTGCCTCTTCATAGGTCCCGGTCGACCGGGATTGGTGGCGATGTCTGGATCATTTGAGGCTCCACACGTTGCTTTGCCACTACGCCGTCCCCAGCCACGCAAGGAGAGCATGAAAGACAGTTCAAGTCAAATCTGGCATTGCTGGGCTGGGACCGTGGATTCGAAGGGGATTCCACAGCCACAATTTGAATCAACCGTTACAGGAGGTTCAGACCAAGTCGCTGTGTCATCCACCATGATGATGATTCAAACATCAATGCCCACCAGCTGACTGGCTAACTGTGGTTATGCCACCATGTGTTTTCAAACCTACTTGTCAACAGAGAAACTATGGCGAAGTTCATGTCAAAGATATGCCGCCTGGATGTTGGGCACCCATCGGCTCCTTGATTTTCCAAGCATCGCAACCTGTGATCAAAAGCAGCCTTGGACCTTCATCTGTTTCCACGTGGACTCACCAGGACGCCGAACTGAAGACACCCCATTCATGATATCAATTACAATCCATACACAGTAATCGACTGCAAAAGACAGTATAGTGTCATCATAGAGATGACCTTACCGCTGATGAATAACGCAACGCAACCGCTCTTGCCTCCTTCTGTCTCCTCTCCCGAGAAAAAGCAAAGCGAGATATCCCGTCACCAAACGCCTCTCCTAGGTATCTTCCCTGCATCTGGAACCCAATGCGTCATGCTCCGAGACTCCGAAAAACCGATTAGAAGCGGTTGGTGGACCAGGGGTGGACGACAGCGGCGAGTGTCACCCCGCTAACAAAAACGAAGCAAACCAGAAAGAAGAAAAGCAAAAAGAAGTCACCAAAACCAGGAGCCCCTCCTCAACTTGCCCCCTCTGTTCCCCGGACGACCACGCCAAGAGTTCCCCCCTTAGAACGGCCCGGCGCGCTCGTTGCCGCACGCATACAAGCTGACATGGTGGTCTCCCCGCGCAGCGCACCCCAACAGCATGCGGTGCGGGTGGAAAGCTGTGGCAGTGATAGGTGCCGCCTTGTGGCCCTGCAGGAAGGAGGAGTAAGGCTCGACGCGGGTGATCTCGTGGCCGTCGAAGTCGAGGATCTTGACGAGGTGGGCGGACGTGCCGCTTCGCAATACAGAGTTAGTGTCCGACAGCTGGGCGAATAATAGGGAGGGGTAGAGAAAGGGGCGATAACTTACACGGCAAACACAGGCAGATGCTCATGCGTGCTAGCCGTGCGCAGCACATTCCTCGTAGTCTGGAACGTCTTGAGCGGCTGCTCCATGCGGATATCCCAGAGGTGGACCTTTCCGTTGCGGCTCGCCGACAGCAGCTCCCTCTGCCCGCCACGCTGCATGTGCACGGAGCGCACCCACTGCCTGCTGTCGTCCTTCCACTTGCGGACCATAGTCTCCTGGGGCTTCATGCGCGTGTCGAACACGCGAATCGCACCATCCCCAAACCCGGCAACAAAAATGTTGCCCGTCATCTGGTCTGACGTTAGCGCTGTGACGCACGAGCCGGACCGCGCGGGAATCTCGTGCGTGCACATTTCGTGGCCCGCGTTCCAGATCCGGATGACCCGCTCGTCGCCGGCGACCAGCACCTGACCGTTGACCTGCTGCCAGTCGAAGACCATGCCCGAGTTGACATTGGACGGCACCATGTGGGTCAGGGCGCGCCAGGCGGAGGCCAGCTCGACGTTCTCGTCGCTGTCGTAGTTGTGGTAGACGCGGATGACGCCGTCCGAGGAGCCCGTCATGAGCAAGGCCTGGTCGTCCTCGTTGATGAAGCGCATGTCCGAGATCTTTGATCCCTCCGGGTTGCCGTTGGAGAAGCGGGCCTTGCGGGTGTTGTTCTTGTAGTCCCAGATCGTGACCGTGTTTCCGTCGTCGGCGACCGCGATGTAATTCTCGAACTGGTGGAAGACCATCTTGGATGGCTGGGCGCCCGTCATAATCACACCCGCCTGGCTGTTCCACTTGTGTGTCCGGGCGTGGGTCTTCTGCGGCTGCGTCTCTCTAATCACAGCCTCGTTGCGGGCCCGCCGCCACAGGCGCTCGTTGTACTCGTTGCTGCCTGGTTCTTCAGCCTCGGGCGCCTTCATCTGGGGCTCCCGGAAGTATTCGGTCGACCAGTCCAGAAACGTGCTGACCAAGGGAAGGACGGGCATCTCCTTGAGTTTGCGTTCCTTGTAGCCGGCACATAGTGGCTCATTGGCGACGTGGTAGTGCGCCGGAGGCGCGACCTGGTCATGTTGCTCTGGGGGGGCATTCTCGAGACTCGGGCCCTTGCGGATCCGCTGAGAGTATGACCTGTGGACCCCAGGCGTCGCCGGCGGAGCCGACGGAGACGAGGCACCATCCAATCCCATTAGCGGCCCGAGCAGATAGCTGGCGGTCCGCTTGAGGAGGCCGGGCGACGGCATCGGCTGAGCGGCCGCAGTGCGGGTGCCAGCGACGCTCGTCCTCTGGCTCATATCACCTCGCGACACTTTTCTAGCACGCCGGAGGATCCGTCCATCAGAGTCTGCGCCTGCGCACCAACGGGCGAGTGCAGAAGGGCGTGGTGGACATAATCTAGAATGGTGGTGGCGTCCCTCTGTACCTCGGGGTGCGGGTCGACGCTCAGGATGTTGATGTGCTTCCAGCAAGCCGCGAAGATGGAGTCGTGAGCAACCCCGTATGCATGAGGCTTGATGGTCCCGTCTCTCTCGCGGCTCTCGCGCCGCGCATAGTGCAGCCCCATTTTGTGATCCAGACCGTCCTCTGGCGGAGGGTAGAGCTGGTACTCTTTCTCCTCCAGGAGCTGCTCGTAGGCGGCAACCAAGAACTTGCTCTGGTAGCGGAGCACAAAGTGTGAGAAGAAGACAAGGAGCTCCTTGCGGACAATCGGGCTGCCGTCAGTGGCCAGCTCGAGCATGGCCCAGGCGATGCCCTCTTCGATCCGCGCGACCTCGTCGGTCACCTCAGGGATGCCGAGGAAGGTGGTCATAGCATGCGCCATGGCAGCGCGAACCTCGGGACAATTGTCTTTGATGAGTTGACAGAGCCTGAGGTGGGCATTCTCGCGAATGCCCCTCCACTTGGCCTCCGGAACATCCCGCCACAGCTGGCTGATACAGAGGCACGACCACTGGCGGAGGAGAGGATTCTCCGGGTGCGTGATGTGGTGCAGGCAGTAGGTCATAATGTCGGTCGAGTTGCAGACGATCTGGCCTGGCTTGAAGCCCTTGCACAGCATGGCCAAGATGAAAGCACACATGGCCTTGTGCTCATCCAACACCGACATGCCAACGACCGGCATGGTCTCCTGCGGCTTCATTATGGCGGCGAAGTATGTGTAGCCGTTGTCCTTGATGAGGTCCTGCTGGCACGAGATATCAACGGCCAGCACACGGGTCCAGATAAAGACCATGACCGGCTTGAGCTCTTGTGCGGCGGACTGAAGGAGTTTCAGCACGTAAGGGAAGATCCCGATGCTCAACGCCAGCTGCACCGCCCAGGGACCAAGGTCGAGGAATCTGCCCAGGAGGATCAAGGCACGGAGCCGATGCTGCTGGCTGAGAAGCACCTGGAGGACAACCGGGAGTTGCTCCGGCGGCTTTTGCGAGACTGCGTCGCCCCTAGTCAAGTAGATCTCGAAAGCCGTGAGCTGCTCGGTAAAGAAGGTCGAATTGACGTACTCGTACGGGATTCCCTCGGTTTCCTTCCTCTCCAGCATCGGAAGCTGTGCCAGAGCCATGTCCACAGCAAGGTCCCAGCTCTCCCAGAGAGGATGCCGGCGGGTGTCGGGCAGCTCAGGGAAGGACTGCGGGTGACAACCGTACACGGGCATGACGCGCTGAGCGAGCAGGAAGTTGCGGAAGAGGGCGGCCACTGGAGACGGTCAGTATACGAGGGACAGGAGTCCGCGAAATTATTGCTGATGGATGGTCTTACCCATGAGGTCTTGCCGGAAGAATTTGCGGAACAACGGGCGAGGAAGGGTCGTCCAGGCGATGGTATCGGTAATGGCCGTAAAGATCCAGTTCAGCTCACCCAGCGGGGTGCGCCTCTCGGACAGACGGCCCGGGAGCTTCCTGGCCCTCTCGGGGGTGAGTTCGGTCTTAAGCGGGTTCTGGAGAACGAAGAACCAGAGGGCCATCTCGATCGGTGTGGTCAGGCAGCAGGTGAAGAGATCTGCGGGGAGATGAGGGTTCGTCGGCAGGTTCTCCTTGGAGTCGCAGGCCGCCAGGTGGATGTAAGGACGGAAAGTCATTTTCTCGTAGTTGGGGTCCTTGAGCGCCTGATCATCCTCCTCCAGTTCATGCTTCTCGACAAACTTGTGGTAGTTCCTGAGGATATTGCCTGCCTCGGAGCAGTCCCACACGAAAATGGTAGGAGCCTGAAGCCATTGCTGGAGATCGTAGAGCGACACGGGAATGTACTGAGTGTAGTTTTTGTTAAAGACCCAAATCTCGCCAGACGCCGTGGGCTTCGGAACCCCGTGGCCGTTGTAGTGGAAGAGAACTCGCTCGTCCTTTGCATTCCGGCGAAGCGAGATGCAGAACTTCTTGGTCTCCTCTATGGACGGGTCGAGGTACTGCTTGTAGCGGGTCCTGAGTGCGAGTGTCTCATACTGGGCCTGGAGCGACTTGCCGATGTTCTCGAGGGCCTTACTCACAGGAGGAACCGTCGGGTCTTGCCAGGCCTCGAGTTTAGCACCCGGGGTAGTCCGCAGCTGGTCAGGAGGCTCGACACCAATATTCAGGCAGACTGCGATGGCGGCCGACACTGTCTTAAGCCGGTCACGCATCCGCCAGTCTTGGAGCTCAAAGGCTGGTGTCTTCGGCTTTCCTGTTGTTTCATGGCGCTTGTCTGTGAAGTACATGTACCAGTTCTAGCTCAAGTCAGACATGCTTGTTCTTGAAATACCACACTGTAGGTGCCCCCATGTGCACAATCATGTTAACCAGAATGGCCCCAGAATGGTTCCAGAGCCACCGGGAAGATGATCGCAAAGGAGATCAAACCCGACAGCTCGGGTGCGGCGGGTCAGGAGTGCACAGGCTGCCCGACCACGCCTCATGCTTTCGCGATACAATAAAACTACTCACGTTTGCAAGGTGGGCAATGATGTCCTCGGAGAGGTAATGGTCCTCGAAGCCGTGTCTGGCACCCAGGTCGTAGTATTCCTCGTCGGGCTCGTCGTCGGGCCCATCATGGCGCAGGCCATGCTCGCTCTTGGAGCGCAGTAATGGAGGTTTGGTTGGTCTGGCCATTGCGATTGCGGAGCGATTGTTGTTATCGGCATGTCCGGCGTCGACGCCGTTGGTCGACGGGCCGGTTTGCTGGTCGCCGGGAGCGCTGGACGGTCTTCGTGAAGAGGGAATCGGCGACGTGGTCCCTCGCCTACCATTTGCGGTCGGCTGGTCGAGCCGCAAGGGAGCGTAGGCAGGCGACGCGGAGCGCATGTTGCCGTTTTGATGTGGTTGATGGTGGTGGTTTTGTTGTTGTTGCTGCGGCGCTGCGGCGGCGGATGCCTCGGCGTACTGTGCTTGCAGGTGCGACATGGCGTGCGTAGTTTGGCGCATGAAGGAGCCCGGGTGCCGGGCGGGGGAGGAAGCAGCGGAAACCGCGAGCGTGGTGGCTCTGGAGAGTTGAGCTGAGCTCTGCCCGCGACTGACCGGGAACTGGGCAGGGTCCGGCGCGTCGAGCGAAATGGCCGTCATCGTGGACTAGGCTTGGCGGGGGACCATGATCCGGGGATTATGGGCAGTGAGGATGTGGGCACTTCTTTTTATCTTATTTCGCCGGTCTGCTGTAATTATTTCAACGTTGAAGTTGCCCGGTGTGGTCGAGGACAAAAGGCTTGTTGGGGAGACTCGAGGCAGCACCAGGCGACGACAGCGACATTGACGAGATCCCGTCAGAGGACAGGCATCAACGACACGAGCGGCACCGAGAGGGTTTGTTTGTCCGCTCTATGAATCTTCCGGCAGACACGACAATTGGTTGCCATGGGAAAAGCGGCAGTGCTCAAGGTTGAGGTGGGAGATGGGAGTCGTTCGAGGGATTCGAGCGGGAGGCCCTTGTCGTCGTGTCTGCGCGGGTCAGATCTCGACTCTGGAAGCCAGTGAGCGAGGTCTTGGCGGCACGCAGCTTGACCGCCCGCCCTGCTTGTAGGACGAGTGGAGCAACTGGAATTGCCCCCCCGCCAATGGAGACGGCAGCATTGTCAGCCTCGTGGGAGCTGCACCTTGCTCAGCAGATGGGAGACACGTGACATCAGTCAGCGAGTCGCAATCAGTCAGTCGCGGGAACATTGCATGCATATGTTCCAAGATGTTACAGATTGCATGAGCTCTGGATTAACGACTGGCCCTCATTCTACCATCTCTCAAAGACTAGCGAATGTAGATGCCAGCACAACGGGAACTCCCGCGTTATGTACATACCTACTACGGGAGTGCGTTGCTTGGCTCAAGAGGGAATGTTGTTACGCTTTCAACATGCTGGAAAAATGATTTTGTGACCAGCAAAACCATCGTCTCCAGCTGCCAGTGGCTGCCCAATCCAGGAGGAGACACCCCTCCAAATTAGCATGTCGCTAAGAAACATGAAACGGCCAGGCCGGGGTTCAAAGCAACCAGTGTCACCCTCATGAAGGACTTACGGCAGGCAATGGCAGCAATGCTAATGAACCCGATGAGGAATATACGACGAAGGTGCTAACGCTGCAGAGCAATTCGTAGAAGCCGGCTGCCTGTACCCTTTTGTTACCAGGTCTTGCCCCGGAATGGGAAACTCGAGTTCGTTGCTCAGTCCCAGCTCCCGTCCCTCCTCTGATCGTTGATGTTGGAGATCTGCCCACAGATACGCGCCGTTGATTGAGCCCCTATTTTGGCCATGATTTGCATGAGCGGATAAAACCCACCTTGCGGACACCACAAGACGCTGGTGCTGACGGCATCGCAGAGCCCTTTGTGAAGAGGGCGGCAACGGACATTTACCTGTCTGTCAGCCGGCAGTTGGTTCCATCGCAGGACGAGGCTATGTTGCGGCAACCTGCAACGCTGGAAAAGCATGTGCCGTAACTACCTGAGGTACACATGAGAGGGGAACCAGTCCGCTGCTTGGCATCGAGTTCGGGTGTTGAGTTTCTGGAAAAGAGGTACTTCGATCGGCAGACGCATGGAAGAACAGGTAGGGTGGCAGCTGGAGGATGAGTGGCGCCGCTAATAGCACCGCCTAACAAAGCCACAAAGTGAGGTTTTTTGTGACATTGCCGTGCCTCCCTTTCCCTGTGCCGACCGACTGCTGAAGCTGAGATGTGAATATGCTGGGTTGGAGAGTGGAACACCGCCCAACCAACAGAAATGCTCAGCGGCCTGCAAAAGCGTGCTTCTGGAAGAGCGGCAACCCCTGAGCGCCGTTTCTGCCCCTTTTGCAGCCAGGCCTGTCTTCCCCTGCTGGGAGTTTGCGGCCAAGTCTGGCCTGTGATTGGATGCCAGGCTAGGTTCTTCAAGGCGGCGGGTGGCCCGGGCTCCTCCGCTAAGCACCCCCGAGACGACGTTCCCACCAGTTCCTCCCAATCATCCCATGCCCCAGTGGCCCACCCGCTTTTTAGCTTGCTGCATGGGCTCCCCGACCTGGCTTTCCGGCCGCAGCTTTGGTCCTCTTTCTTGGGTCTTGGACATGGCACATTGAAACTTGGACTTTTGCCTCATCCACATCTGTTGACTGTTGGCAAACGACGGCGAAGCAACGACGAACAATTGGTGATTCGGCAGTGATGCTTTATTCCACCACGCCCTGGTAGCACCGTGTTGCTTTTCCTCATCCTCCCTTTTCTGGAGTTCCCGTCTCGGGCCACGGTGTTTGCCGACAAGGACCCCCCTCATCAAAAAAAAAAGAGCGACAGGAGAGGTTGAACTGCTTGCCTGCGCCGACTCCACCACGACGACACCGATGCTTCCCAGCCATCTCGACTCCCGAGCGTCGACTCCATCGCCGACACCACTCCGCCGCGGTCCTCTGCACTCGCCCGCCAACAGCGTCACCGGTAGCTGCGTGCCCGGCTCCTGTCACCTGTTCGGTCAATTGAGCGACGTGTGCCAGCGATACCATCCGGTGCCGCACCGACGCCCCGGCAGTATTCCGGGGACGCTCTAATCTGGCAAACGATTCCAAGGATTCGCCATGGCTTTTCTCTTCAAGTCGAAGAAACACCATGATCGGGGACTCACGAGCCGCGAGGGACCGCAAGGGCATGGGTCGGCGATGGGGAAACCACGCGGCGCGCGTGAGGGACGAGAAGGGCTCGCGATCAACGCCGACCGGCAGTCTCAATTCCGTCGATAACGACGGCAGTATGGGTAGCCCGGAACAGTATGCTCGCCAAAGGGGACAGAGTTTGGATCAGCAGCAACAGACTGTTCCACAAGGGTCCCAGCAGCAACAGCATCCCAACGAACCACCAGTGCGTTCCATCCTGCCCAACCGTCATTTCTACTGCCAGTGCAGAAACTGGTACTAATGTCTCGCCGCCACAGTTTCGTAACGGTCTTCCCCCCCAGTTGACCGCCAACCCGAACGCCTCATTGTACCCATGGTCGCAGCGCAGGCTGACTTACACCTCTCTCACATCCGAGTCCGTTCCCGAGATACGGGGCGGCGGTCAATTCGGTATCGTCTAAGGAGGGCGATATCTATGTGATGGGCGGCCTGATCAACAGCTCCACCGTGTGGGCGACTTGTGGCTGATTGAGGCGGGCGCTAATATGGCCTGCTATCCGCTTGCAACTACCGCAGAGGGACCAGGGCCAGAGTTGGCCATGCAAGCTTGTTGGTGGGAAACGCATTCATTGTCTTCGGTGGAGACACCAAGATCGAAGAAAACGGACGTCCTCGACGAGACGCTTTATCTGTTGAATACATGTAAGGGAAACAACGCAACTTTCTTGCGGGTGGGCTTCGCTGACATATCTTAGCAACGCGGCAATGGTCCAGAGCTCTGCCTGCCGGCCACGGCCCACCGGGCGATACGGTCACTCATTGAATATTCTCGGTTCAAAGATCTACATATTCGGTGGCCAGGTGGAGGGCTATTTCATGAACGACTTGGCGGCGTTCGACCTGAACCAGCTGCAGATGCCCAACAACCGCTGGGAGATGCTCATCCCCAACAGCGACACTAGCACAGGAGCCCAAGTGAAGGTCCCGCCACCCAGAACTAACCACTCTATGGTGACGTTTAACGATAAGCTGTACCTGTGAGTATTTCCGATTCCGAAACCGACGAAACCCTCACTGAGACCCTCTAGGTTTGGTGGCACAAACGGATATCAATGGTTCAACGACGTCTGGTGCTATGATCCCATGACAAATCTCTGGACACAACTGGACTGCATAGGTTACATTCCGTCTCCACGAGAGGGCCACGCCGCCGCATTGGTCGACGACGTGATGTACGTCTTCGGGGGCCGCACGGACGACGGCGCAGATCTCGGTGATTTGGCTGCGTTCAGGATAACGTCCCGCCGCTGGTACACCTTCCAGAACATGGGACCATCGCCCTCTCCTCGATCTGGGCACAGCATGACTGCAGTTGGGAAGACAATCGTGGTGGTTGGCGGAGAGCCGAGCTCCGCTCTTACCGCTGTTAACGATCTGGCTTTGGCGTACTGCTTGGACACGACCAAAATCCGGTATCCGAACGACTCAGGAGCCAACGCACGAGGAACAGACGGCCCAGCGATGTCACAGCCCAGAACTCCGCCAGGAGCACGCCTTCGCGCGAGGGTTCCAATGGCCCATCTGACTCGGAGACAGACCGGCGTCCCTAACTCCAACGGCTACAGGTCGCCAACCGGCGAACCCAACGCGCCAAATGGCCACGCAACTGGCCCATCTCGGCTTCCCAGGGCCACCGGCCAACAGGCCCGGCAGGACCGCCACCTCAAGGTCAGCCACCAAAACCAGGCGGCCTTAATGCTCCTCCGCCCCGCCCCCGAACCGCTTCTCTGGACCGGCAAGATCAACCCCCTACGTCACCCGTGACATCAGCTATCCCTCAACCTGTCGCAGCTCTATAAGGAGAGCGAAAGCGGCGCTGTGAATGGCAGACGTACCCCAACCCAGAACCCCCCACGCTCCTCCTCAAGGCAAGCAGAGTTCCAAACCACCGATGCTCCGAGACCGAAGCCGACGAAGCAGGGGCGCAGCCAGGGCTCAGTGGACAGCTCGACTGAGCCAGCCCTCAAGCAGGCCGTGCCCCGGCCGTCGTCTCCACCGCCACCTAATCGTCAAGCCAGCAACCCCCTCTCTCGCCGGTCATCGACCAGAAACTCCCAGACTGTTGCCCTGCTGAAGGAGCTCGATTCCGCGAGGAGTCGTAATGCCTGGTATGCCTCCGAGCTGGAGCTGGCGCGCAAGGCCGGTTATGTACCCAGTGCGTCCCTCAGCCCGGTGCTCGACAGCCGAGCTATGGATACCTTCGATGACGAAGACAAGCCACTCATTGAAGCCCTCCTTGCGATGCGGACTGAACTCGCCAACGTGCAGGCGTCCGTCGACAAGCAGGCAGTGCTCGCAGCCAAGCAGATTGCGGAGGCCGAGAAGCAACGTGACGCCGCTATTCAGGAAGCAGTCTACGCTAAGGCCAAGCTTGCTGCTCGGGTAGGGGGGAGCGCTGCCAGCACGCCGCAGCTCGACAGCGATAAGGATGTGGACGACAGGACAAGCGAGATGAGCAGGAAGCTCGCTTTTGCACTCAATGCCCAGAAGGAACTGCAGGACCGATTGGACAGCCTCAGCAACGAGTACGAGGCGGAGCGTAAGGCGCGAAAGCTGGCAGACGACACAGCCAATGCGGCGCAAAAGAGGATGGCGGATCTCGAGAATTACAAGCAGCAAAATGCATCGGAGCTCGAGCGGTTGAAGGCTGAGCTGCACATGGCACAGCGGGAGGCACGGGAGCAGTCTGTTGCGGCAGCGGAAGCTGTGGCAACAGCGGAGATGCTCCGTGTGGAGAAGGATGAGTTCGAAATGAAGTACAATGATGCTGTCGGGGACTCCAAGGAACAGGAAGACACTTTCGTGTCCCTGCGCGCGGCGGTGGCAGCTTCTGCGGAGACCAAGGCTCTCTTGGAGAGGAAACTGGACGAGGAGCGGGCGCTCAGAGAGGCGGTCGAGACCAAGCTCAACAAGCTCAAAGCCGAGCACGAGGCACGGACGGCGGAACTGGTCACTGCTACCCAGCGCCTGCGAGATGCGGAGGAGTTGCGGAACAACACGCCAATGAGGCCCGTCTGCATCGCGAGGCCGTAATGGCTGGTCTTGAGAAGATGTCGATGAAGGACACCGCCAAATCTGACAAGGCCGACAACGAGCGGATTGCTGCTCTTCAGGGCCAAGTCGCCGCGGCCAACGCCTTGGTGAGAAAGTATCAGCAGGAAGCAGACACCGTCGCAGACAGGTTACGTGGTGCCGAAGAGCGCATCGCTGGCCTGGAAGCGTATCAGGAGCAGGCAAGCCGCGAGGGCGTCTCGATCCGTCGGCAGCTGCAGGGCGCCCTTCGCGAGACGCAGTCTCTGCAGGCTGCCAACTCGGAGCTCAAGCAACAGCTGTCCAAGCAGCAGCTTGAGACGAACGCCATGCTGGTGCAGTACAACGCGCTCAAGGATATTCTTGGCGAGCGGGGCATTTCGCCGACCGCCGCCCACGTGCGAGCACGCAGCAGCCCTCGCGCAAGCCCGCGGGAAGGCTCTCCTGAACAGATGCGCCTGCGCGAGCTCGAGCAGCAGCTCACTGCCGCCCAGGCCGCGCTTGAAGAAACCAGGGCGCAGGCGGCCGTGCAGGCGCAAGAGTCTGAGTCGACGTATCGGGACAAGCTCGCGCAACTCGAGAACGATTACCAGTCGGCCGTGCACTACGTCAAGGGCACCGAGAAGATGCTGAAGCAGCTCAAGGAGCAGCTCGCTCGGTACAAGACTGAGAACGGCCGGTTAAAGGAGCAGCTGGTCGAGATGGAGGAGAAGCTCGAATCGCTCGAGAACGAGGCCTCCTCCCCAAGAGCCCGCAGGCCCCTACGGACTGGGAGGCACAGCAGAAGACCTTCCAAACCGAAATCGATCGCCTCCAGTCCGAACTTGCAGAAACCGCCTCCAAGCTCGAACAGCAAGTCGCCTCCATCCGCCAAGAACTCACCTCCGCCCAGCGCGAGCGAGACGCCGCCGTCCAAAGCAAAGAAGAAGCCCACCGTCGCCTCGAGACCTCCCGGCGCGACCTAGAACAGCTCAGCAGGAAAACGCCCTGCTCGAGCGCCGCGCTCAGGACGCCGAGCAGAAGGTCAGCACCCTCCTCGACCAGGTCGAGCTCTCGGTAGACAACTACCGCCGCCGCAGCCGCCAGGCGGCTAGTGTCAACTCGGAGTCCATCGGCCTCGCCAGCTCCGGCGCGCCTTCCGGTGGCAACACCTCGAACACCACTACTAACGGCGGACAGCACCACCTCCCGGGCATCTGCGCCAGGAATCCACGACCAGCGAAGCCGAGAGCCTGTATGGCCCACCCCTCGGCGGCCTCGGTGGTAGCCGCGACATCGGCAGCGGCAGCGGCAGCGGGTACCATAACGACGCGCGCAACAGTGCCGCGCTGGATAGTCTGGCCAACGAGCTTGAGACGCTGAGGAGTCATTGGGAGGCAACGAACAAGAATTATAGGCTGAGCAATACCTTTGATTTTGACACCGCGCCCGGCATGACGGGAATGGGACCGAGCAAGAAGGAGGAAACAGTTAGTGGGAGTGCGGGGTTGGGATTGAGTGAGAGCTTGGCGGACTGGAGGAAGAGGCTGGACGAGAGTCATCCTGACGAGAGCAGGGGGCCGGGTGCGAAGTAAAGGGCGGTAGAGGAAGGGGAAGTGAAGGCGTGAAAGGGGGGAAGGTGGGAAACCGAGGTGTACCACTAATTTTTGCTTTGTTCCAGCGGGAACGGTTTTTTTTTTTTTTGTTTTTGGTTTCTCTTTCGTACAAGGTGGCGAAGCTCCGGGGCCTTTTTTTCTTTTCTGCTATTTTGGCTTCGGTACTGACAGTGCCATGGGCTCTCGATTTTTGTTTTGTCTTCTGTCGACCTGACCACAGTCTGGATTCCCTTCTTGCCTCTCTCTTGGCTTTTCTGCTCTTCTCCATTTCTTGCTTGATCTGTCTTGGCCGATGTAAACTGCAAGCTTGGGGTGGGCAAAGGAGAAACAAAGCGGGCTGCGAGTAATCGGGCTTGCTGTTACTTTACTTTTCGCTCCGTGTGTCACGATATATAGGCGGTTGATTTTTATTTGGTTGTTCTTGATGCCTAGGAAGAAGATGTCTGGATCGTAGATGATGGATGAGGCAATGAAGGAAGGAAACGGCATAATTGTCCCGCTCGTTTTCCTGGCGGAGGTGCCTGCCAGAAGGAGCTTTCATTGTCGTTGTTGTTTTTAATACAATATACCACTGTCTCTTCCGTCTTTGACCTGCTTGGAGTTTAAGAGATCCGGCATATGGGTCTGTGTGCTTGGAGCTGGACCTTTCAAGTTGGGAAATAGTTCCGGGACAGAGAGGAGAGAATTGTTGTGTCCACCACCGTCTCCGATCCCTTTTATGTCCGAGGCCACCATGTAGACCTTCACTTGCATAGGCAATGGGTTTTGTTTCAAACCTTGAGCACCTCTGGGATTTCCGACGCCGCATTGTCCCTGCCCAACGGAGAACGTCCTTCCGCCCAACCGCATTGGCTCAGAACGGTGTAGCGAGTGGGTCTGCGTTACCACACGTTTTGGTCAGAGCAACAAGCACTTACAAAACTCAGAACTCTTCTTTCACTCATTCTCATCATTGAAAAGCCTCATTTCACCTCATTTTGCATCCAAGCCGTAGATCTCTCTATCCCGAGAGACAAGGCAAGCCACAATGGCACCACCAATCGTAACCGCCACCATCCAGGCCGCCGTCATCTCCGTCATTTCCAACCTCCTCGCCCAGGCCATCACCGCTCACCAAACCTCTGTAATTTCCTCTCTTTCCAACCCCTTTTCCGGTATTCCTCAGACTAAACATCATTGCGCAGACCCCTCTAATAATCGACTGGATCCCCGTCTTCCAGTACGCCCTCTTCGCGGTCGTCTCCACGCCGCCCAACTTCCTCTGGCAGGAATTCTTAGAGTCTACCTTCCCTGCTTACCACATGGCGCCCACCGCCGAGGCCGTCGTGTCCGCATCCAAGTCGGACGACGCCGAGCTCGACGACGAGGCCCGCACGGGCCGCATCGTCGAGCCGCGCCTCAACAAGCGCAACACCCTCGTCAAGGCCGTGCTCGACCAGACCGTCGGCGCCGCGCTGAACACCCTCGGTTTCAGCATGTTTGTCGGGGGCATCCGGCAAGGGATGAAACATCACTATGATGATGCTGGCGCTGCTGGTGCTGGTGCTGGGAAGAAGGGCAGGTGGGGCTTCCTGGTGGAGCCGAGAGATGCGGGTAAGGTATGAGCAAGTCCGCTGGGACAGCGTGTGGGAGGCGGCGAAGGGGAGTTTTGGCCGCTGTGAAGGCCGGGTGGCGGTTCTGGCCGGCGGTGAGCCTGGTGAATTATGTGTTTTTGACGAGCGTGGAGGCGAGGAGCTTGCTGGGGAGTTTGGCGGGGTTGGGGTGGGGTGTGTATATCAGTTTGGTTACGGGGCAATAGGTTGGAAAGAGAGGAGGGGCGTTAGCTATGGGGGAGGCTGTTGGTGGCGAGCTGAAGGTGGAATGGGAGGTCGTGATTTGGGGTTGAGGGCGACGCGATCTCGGCGAGCCGGACGTGGTGGCAGACATGATGGCGGACAGATCGCACCAGATATGGGGAGGAAGTGTGGACGGCGTTTCATGAACTAGAGTTAAAACAGGTATCTGATTGATAAAGAAGCAATGTTTACTCGACTTGTCGAGTTCGCCTTGCGGCTGACATCGGATGTTCTCTCTCATCATAATCATCATCCCTTCGCAGTCAGACACTGTAAAAAGAAGTGATGTAAACAACGGATATTGGTCGTCCTGGGGCCTAGCTGGTAAGGTAATTAATTAGCTAGTTTACTACTCAAATGTACAAGAGAGCTTCCATGTCTCCACCTAATACTTGACGAGGCTTGAGAAACCTAACTGATGGTGGCTTATATCGTGTGCGAGTTGTACAGAAGTAGTTGAATTCACACCTGCAGTCGTCATGCATGCCACCTGTTCTTCATCTCAACATCACAGTAGCACCGACAGTGAGATCGATGCCTGACGCATCAGTAATTGTTTTACACGCCTCTATCCATATCGCTGGCCAACACTAGATGCGCTATGTTTTCATTCATCGTCCATCAACCTCTGTTCCAATAAGGCCGGGCGCCCTCTGCCCACCGCGCGATGAAACCACTCTCTATGACCGGCAGAGAATCCACATGAAGAACAGCTGAACGATGTAGGAGTAGAAGAAGAGGAACTGAGTCCGCTGGTTCCTCTTGGCGCGGGAATCGAGGGGATGCATCGTCTGCATGGGGCCGCGGTTGTCGTTGTTGATCTCGGGAGCAGGACATACTTAAGAGACCGCATCTGTAGTACAGTTAGTACTTGGCAGCCAAGCTGAGCGTGAGATAAAACCTACCAGGAAGAGAGAGTTCGCCAAAAACGTATAGATAAACGCCGCCCACCCAATCCACCCACCGGTGCCCTTCCCGCCATTAACGATCTCCGCAACCCCAATCGTTACAATCACCCGACAAACTTGTACCCCGAATACGCCACCAAATCCAACAGCTGCGACTCATTTGAGATGCTCAGCAGATAACACCCCAGCTTCAGGCCCAGGATCTCGACAACCACCACCACCAGCGCCGTCGTCGCGATATAGCCGAAGAGCTCTGGCTGGAACTGGCCCTTGATGCCGGAGATGAGCGCCCGCAGGAAGACGTACGTCACCACCGACATGACGGGGATGTACATGTCCGGGCTGTTGATGTCGTCGCGCGCGGGAGATACCACGCCTCCTGGCCCCGCGGCCCAGTCCCCTGGCGTCGCGTCCACGGTTTGTGCCGCCAGGGGAAGAGCACGAGGAACAGCTTGCTTATTACGTACGAGTTGGTCACGTTGAAGTAATGCTTCAGGGCGGAGACGTTCACGAAACGGTTGACCTGGGGAGATAGTCAGCAGTGGTGCGAGGCTGCGAGGAAGATTGGAAGGAGCGGACGTTTTTGTTCGATGTACTCCTGTCCCTGCCTAAATGCTGTCTGGCCAAACTGCGATGCTAGCTGCGCGGTCGGGTCGTTCATGAAGTTGCCGTATTGTCCAAACATGTTGATCCCTGACGGCGCGCGGGTCTGCTGCTGCTGGTACGGACTGCCATCGTAACCGCCCTGTGGTTGGGATGTCGGCGGCGGGGGGGATCTAAGCTGCTGGGGACTGTCGAGACGTGCTGGGGCACGGGGTGGTGTAGGGGGGGGAGTGACCGTAAGTTGCTCGCTGCATGGTCAAGAGAGCGGGAATCAAGAGTTTGCTGATTTTTTTTCCGATGGGCGAAGAGGAAGCTGATGTCGCGGTGACTGAATTAGGCCGTTTTGGGAGAGCAGAATGCGGTGGTGCTGCGTTGCGTGAAGTCAAAATCCTTGGGTCGGTCTGTTTCTGGACATGTGTTTTCAGCAGCCTCTCGATGCTGTCATCCCCCTGGAAGCTCAGCAAACCGGCCGGCTAATCTTCGGCAGCGACGCAGGGGTACGCGACGCCAATCATTGAGCACGATGCTTTCGATATGCCTCCCTCAATCAGTGGCACCATGTTCTGGGCCTGGAAGTGTCCAGGACAGGTTTCGCAACTTACATCCTGATAGCATTAACAGTGACAGCGAGGTTGGCGCTTGACCTGTGATTCGCGATGCTGGATGAATTCGAGATTCTGACCACGTCCGGGGTGGTTCTCTGGTCTAGGACGTTTGCGCCCGTCAACCCGTCGGTAGTCAACAACTTCATTTCGATGTCTTCATCGAGGAGAAGAGCAGCGTCGCGGGCGCGAAGAACGGCGCATCCGCCGCCGCCAACCCACCGTACAAGCACGATCAGCACAGCTTGCGATGGACATTCAACAAGGAACTCGGCATCATCTTCGTAGTGAGTATCGCAATGCAGCAGGTGCCCGCTGTTCACCTCACCCAGCTGACACGCCCCAGGCAGTCTACCGCTCCCTCCTCCACCTCCCGTGGATCGACAAGCTTGTCGACAACATCAAGGCCATCTTCGTGAGCCTGTACGGTGACCAGCTCAAGAGGCCGAACACCACCATTGTTGAGTGCGTCAAATTCGACGAGTCCTTCGACCAGCAACTGCAGGAACTCGAGCAGGGCAGCGCCAAGTCGGACACGCGCGCATCCAGAGAGGATGCCATATCCGGGAACTTGGGGGACGAACCTCCCTTACCGCCGATTCTCGCGCACAACCAGAAGCCCCTGAGCAAGGCGTCGCCCGATTCGAGCCCCGCCGCGACCCCTAATGTCTCCCGCCCGTCGAGCCGAGCGCGAGCCACCTGCTGGTGGCGAAACCTGGCCCTGGAGGCAAGTTGTCGAGGAGGGCAAGGAAGATGCAGAACAACAACTCCGCTCCAGCCTCAGGGGACGAGGGTGTGGGACGGAAGACAAAGGCCGGGAAGCCAGTCAAGCGCGGGAGGAAATGGGATGCCGATGGCCTCGCGGACGACAGCGAGGACATCCAGCTCGACTACTCGGTCGTCGACCTGAAGAGCGATAGTGAAGCCGAAGCAGGGGGGAGGCCTGGCACGGTCGAGGAGGTGGATGCTTCGACATGGGGCTCGAGGACGAAGGGAAAGTTCGTGCTCAGGGATCTGGGGGACGAAGTCCACTCCATCCTCGCGGACGCGGACGCCAAGAAGAATGCCGAATCAAAGACCGACGCGCCATCCGGCCTTGTTGGGTCGAGTTTGAGCGCCATCGGCGGGCTGTTCAGGAACGTGGTGGGTGGCAAGACATTGACGAAGCAGGATCTGGAGAAGGCCATGAAGGGCATGGAGGAGCATCTGCTCAAGAAGAACGTTGCGCGCGAGGCCGCGGTGCGGCTATGCGAGGGCGTCGAGAAGGAGCTCCTTGCGTGAAGACAGGCAGCTTTGAGAGTATGTCCACCTTTCCCCTTTCTGTCTTTGAGACACCACCACTGACACCGCTAGGCATCAACTCCCGCATCCAAAAAGCCATGGAAGCCTCTCTCACCAAGATGCTCACCCCGACCTCCTCGCTCGACCTCCTCCGCGAAATTGACTCCATCACCTCCCCGCCCGCAACCTCTCTGCGCAAGCCGCGCCCCTACGTTATGTCCATCGTCGGCGTCAACGGCGTCGGCAAATCCACCAACCTCTCCAAGATCTGCTTCTTCCTGCTGCAAAACCAGTACAAAGTGCTCATCGCCGCCGGCGACACCTTCCGCTCTGGCGCCGTCGAGCAGCTCGCTGTCCATGTGCGCAATCTGAAGGAGCTGACCGCCCGTGAGGGTGGTAAGGTCGAACTGTACCAGAAGGGGTATGGCAAGGACGCCGCGGCGGTTGCGAAGGATGCGGTTACGTTCGCCGCGCAGGAGGGGTTCGATGTGGTGTTGATTGATACGGCTGGCAGGAGACATAATGACCAGCGGTTGATGAGCTCGCTGGAGAAGTTTGCCAAGTTTGCGCAGCCGGATAAGATTTTGATGGTTGGTGAGGTATGCTCACCCCTTACCTACCTTGGATTGCAGAAGCCGTGGATGATGCTGACTTTGGGACAGGCGCTCGTCGGCACCGACTCGGTTGCTCAGGCAAGGAACTTCAATGCCGCGTTTGGATCGGGCCGTTCGTTGGATGGCTTCATCATCTCCAAGTGTGATACTGTCGGGGACATGGTGGGCACGCTGGTCAGCATTGTCCATGCCACCAATGTGCCGGTGCTGTTTGTCGGTGTTGGGCAGCACTACTCGGATCTGAGGAACTTCTCGGTCAAGTGGGCGGTTGAGAAGCTGTTGAGTAGCACATGATGTGGTCGGCCATTGTACCCTAAGCAGTGTTTTAGGATAATGTTCTTGACGGTATTCAGCTGGTCAAGAGACGGGTTACCATGAGAGTGACCTCGAAGGATGTGTCTGACAGAATTCTGTTGGCGTCATGGCCTTTGTCCCTAATCCACGGACAACCATATTTTTATACAAACCTGGTCGAGTTCAATTCAACGGCCGCGAAAGGCCAAGTAGCATAATGGGCCTGGCGGGTGGTCTCGAAATTCCCCCGTTAAATCGCCGTGATGGCCTTACTTGCGAGGTCATCGGTTGACCACCCCCCACCTTGGCCACCCCTTCAACCCAGAAAGGGGGTGGCCGGCGAGCTTTTTTTTTTTTTTTTTTGCATCCTTTATTCTTTCGGGATATAGGCTTTCAAACGCTTTAACGTAACGTTATTATTGATGTGGGGTGGCTGGCTGCCCTTCATGCAGTGGTTTCGATGAGGGAAGTTGAAGATCAGGGTTAGGGTCTGCCACTGTTCTGTTCCTCAACTGAGCCATCACGTGATCTCGTGCCATCCAACCTTCACCAGCTCCGCGTCACGCGTCGCTTCCATCGATCTATCCTCTTTTTTGGCGTGTCTGCATCCAACCCAAGTCGGCGACATCACTCGCTTCGGCCCGCTCGCACCAACAATGCCAGCACCCGATGGCTTTCCAACTCGCACGCAGAGCGGCTCGGCCCACAGGCCAGCACAAGCATCATCACCAGCATCACAGCTTTGCTAACCCTACCACTACCACCACACCCACTCTCGCTACCATGTCAACCACAGCACAGTCAACAGCAACAAACCTCCCGCCGCCCTCCACCCTCGCCGCCCAACTCGTCGAAAACATCTCTACCTCCGCCACCGCCAGAAAGTCCTCCTTCCCCCCTTCCACCCGCCGCTCCTCCGCTTCCTCGACCGACCCATCCACCCCCACAACCGCCGAACTCACCCGCCTCTTCGCCCCATCGAAAAAAGTCAATGCCGATCCCTCCTGTCTGCAAACCTCACAACAGCATATTGACCACAACCACTTGTTGGTGTACGTCTGCGGCAGCGTCTTCCTAGGCAGCCTCAACCCCGACGACGCTTTTGTCGACAGCGAGGTGCTGAGGGAGAATGCGGTCAAGGCGATTAACGTTCTGAGGGTCACGATACGGGAGACGCCCCGGGTGTTGGGGCTCACCACGGATGGGAGGGTGTTTTTGGGGCGGGGGAGGGAGCCGCTTTGGGTTTGGATATTGCCGAGGGCATTGAGGTTGTTGGGGCATCGGAGGTGCGTCGGGATCGAAGGGGAGGTGGAGGGGTTGTGCGGAGAGCTGATGGGGTTGGCGGCGAGGGAGGGGGCATTGTGGAGTATGGGGAGAGAGGTCAGCGGTGTTTGCGGGGTGTTTGGAGGGTGAGTATCCTGAATCCTTCGGTCAGGGGTATAGGATGGGACTAACGGAGGTGGGCCGGACAGCGATTCTGGCAAGGTTCAAGTCAGGTGTGCCGGCGTTGCGAGAACCATTCGATCTCAGCTGCCGCCACAAGCTTTCCTTGAAGCGTTACCGGCGGTGTGCCCCGCGGGTGCACCTACACCCTCCCGGACGCCGAACACGCCCTTCGGCATGCCATGAGCCTCCTGGCAATACTCAAGAGCATAGTGATGTCAAAAATGCCCCAGATGTCGCTTCTCTACCGCCAGAACCTGGTCTGGCTTTTGGACACCCTGCAGCCCCTGAGCTCGGTCTTGGTCAGCTGGTCGATGCCCCTCGGCGTCTCCATGGCACCAATTCTGCAAACAGCCATCGATCTGGTTGAGGCTCAGAGCAGCCTGCCCCGGTCGGAAGAGGTGCTTCATTACAAGGCCAGCACTGCCCTGGCGTTGGTCGTCAACGGCTTCTTGCAGAGCCCTAAATCCCTCCTTGCGGAAGATGACGACGGCCTGCTCCTCAGGAGAGTGTTCGCCTCTGCTCTGTTACACGTCGCAAAGGCATCGCATGATCATGCCTCAATTTCACGGCTCGTTGCTTCTGGACTGATGGCGTCAGCCCATCGGCTGGTCTCAGAAACACCATCGTTGGGGACGGGCACCGATGTTTGGGTGAGTTTGGCCCCTATGTCGTTTTATTTGTTTGCTGACATATTACAGCGGGCTGTTCAGTTGCTAGGAGAGGTAACAGCCAGTGCGAGCCTTCCGTCAAATAATGAACCGGTCGTGGCGGATCCGTTCGTTGATGAATTGCTTCGACAACAAGTCAAGAAGCTTCGCACACTGCAGTCGGCATTTCAGCCAAGGTACTGTCGACCCATTGAACCAGCGGCCAAACGCAAGAAACTCGATGAAGAGCCGATGTCGGTATTGGCCGAACTCGCAAGTGAGCTGTGCCAGTTGCTGGACGTTGACCCGTCAGGTGACCTTGATGAGTTGGAATCTCGTACAGTGTTCGTTATCCGTCCTCACTGTAGCAAATCACAAGCTGACCGCTCCCAAGGGATGAGAAGTTCTCCCAAATGGATGAGGACGGTCGATGCTACCTCATCGACCTCATCTCACGCATTCCCTGTGCGACTGATGGTACGGTGACAGCAAAGAGGCCAGGATCGTCTTCACAGCCTGGCTTTCAATGCTCGTTTTGCTCCAACCCAAAACCGGGCACTTTGCCCGCTTGCCGACATGAAGAGCTCAAGGCCTTCGGGATCAAGGTCTTCAGCAAGCTGCTCAAGTTCCCAAGCTTTCTGGAGTCACGACGCCTCGCGTCTCTGCCATGATTGCCCTTCGCCGCATTACAAGGCATTCAACAGACAGCGAGTTCTGGGATCTGGAGAAATCCGGACCGGGTCAATGGTGTCTCCAGTCTCTGCAGAGCTCTATTCGAGAACTACGCATCGCCGCTGGGCGAGCGCTTGCTGTGTTTGTCGCGGAGCCATCGGCTCCTGGATTCGACCCGGAAGTCCTAAAGCGGAACAGGGCCAATGCCTTGGGTTTCCTCAAATCCCTTTCAGACAAAGCAGCTGCAAAACTGCATGAAACCTGCATCATGGCTTGGGGCCAGCTTGGCAGGGTCGTTCCCACCGACGAGCTGAACTGGTGGTTATCAAGCTTGTCGAGTACCTTGGGCACCGCAACATGCTTGTGTCTGGATTCGCTTTCAACGAACTCCTGAACCTGGCGGAATCCAGGGGAGAAACCCCCGCACAATTCCTCCAGCCTTTCTGGGCCAGCTTGGCTTTCTCCGTTGTCAAAGATCTGGTGTCCAAACCACACACGGCGCGTCTCGTTGCTGATCTGCTACAGATGAGCGTGCCGCACCTCCTGGTTTTGCTCCAGAAGCATGCCCTCCCTTGGCTTGTCCTCACTAAGAAACGGGAGGTGATCCAGAAAATTGCGGAAGCTCGTGGAGACACAGAGATCTGGCATCCTTGCATGGACACAGCTAATCTCCCGTCAATTCTAGCTCTCCTCCTAGTGCAGGAGGCTCCAGACATCGCTGCACATGCGATGTCTCTGCTTGCACATGTTCCCGCTCCCGTTGAGCGCATTGGCTTAGCGGATCTGCTCCGGACAGATCCCCTCACGATCTCGTTTGAGCTTTTTAAAGCAGGCGGCGAGGCGAATGAGACTCGGAAAACCAGGGTAAGCCGAGTCAACGGATGCAAGCCCCAGGAGCTAACATCATGCAGGTTCGAGCAGCACTGGTCACGATGGCAACTCTGTTGTTGGCGGACCCGAAGGACAGACGGATGAAGAAGTCACAGATCGTCGGGAGCTACTTCCAGCAGCATGCTCTCGGCTTGACAGCGCTCCTGAGCGAGGTCATTAATGATCCCTGGCTGGCGCACCCGCCTATCTCGGAGCGGAGACGGTGCCTTGCAGCTATGGAGGAGATGATCAGGATCTGCCAGTCCTACGTGTGCATTGCTCGGCCACAGATTTCGGCTTGCCTCATCTCCGCCTTAGCTTCGGACGAGCTACGGTCTGCAGCCTTTCCTGCTGGGAAGCCATGCTCACCTACATGGAGAAGGCTGATGTGGAAGCACTGATCGAGGCGACCTTCTTCAACATAGGCTACTACTGGAAGTCATTTGATGTCGGGACCAGGAAGAAGGCCAAGAACTTGATCTCAACTTTGCTGGAGGATTACCCAAAGGTCGTGGCTGACTACGCCCACAGGCTTCCCTCGCTCAGCCATATTGAGGAGTTGGCGGAGCTTTGCAAAGCCATCGACACGCTTCGTCCCCCGCTGGATAACAGGGAGGCATTTGCCATCTTTGCTAAGCGACTGAGCCATGAGAATCCGGGCGTTGTGGAGCAGGCACTAATGGAGTTGATTGCATATCTGGAGAAGAACCAAGACTACCTCCAGGCATCAGCCATCAGCGAGCAGCCGGACTCGGTTGTCACCGCACTTGCACGCTCACTGCTGGATTGCTGTGCCAAGTACAATGGCTGGCAAACCGACATCCCTCGCCTCTGCGCTCAGGCCATTGGCCTCATCGGCTGCCTCGACTCCAACCGCCTCGAGACGAGACGGGAACAGAAGCAGTTTGTTGTCATCAGGAACTTTGAGGATGCTCGCGAGACCACCGACTTTGTGGCGTTCATGCTGGAGAACGTGCTCGTCAAGGCATTCATCTCGACAACGGATACCAAGTTCCAGGGCTTCCTCTCGTACGCCATGCAGGAGTTGCTGGAGAGGACAGATTTTCGGTTCGCCTGCTCCCACAGGGGCGAAGGCGTCAGCCAGGACATTTACAGGAAGTGGCTCGCCTTCCCGGAGGACGTCCGTGAAGTCCTCACACCGTTCCTCACCTCGCGATTCGTCATCTGTCCGATGCCACAGCAGGCTACCGAGTACCCTATCTTCAAACCCGGCCGGTCGTACGCCTTTTGGCTGCGGGCTTTGGTACACGACCTCCTCCGCAACGGACAGAATCTCTTCAGCCAGGCTGTCTTTGAGCCGCTGTGCCGGCTGATCAAGGTTAAAGACTTGGCAGTCGCCGAGTTCTTGCTACCATATGTGGTGCTGCATGTCATCGTAGGACAGGAGCAGAAGGATGAATTCAGGGAGAAGGTCTCGGCTGAGCTGGTGGCGATTCTGAAGTACCAGCCGCCTGAGACGGCCTCGTACGTGGAGAAGGAGGAGACGAAGCTGTTTTATCAGGTAAGGACCTTGTGGTTTTGGCTTTCAGGGGTAGTGGCTAATGTGTGGAAGGCGGTGTTCCGCATCCTGGACTACTGCATGAGATGGTTGCAGCTCAAGAAGGCGCAGCCGAATACGAAACCGATAGAGTCCTCTTGGATTAAGTGGGTAGAGGAAGTTATTGGCTCTCTGGACCCGGAGTTAATCTCGCAGCGAGCTGTTGACTGCAATGAGTATGCGCGGGCTCTCTTCTTCTTGGAGCCTCACATCGAGAACAAGAAGGGAGGCGACAAGGAGGAGCATGACAGGATCATGCAGACGCTGCAGAACATCTACACACAGATCGATGATCCGGATGGGTTGGAGGGTGTCTCGGCTCACTTGCAGCATGTTACGCTTGATCAGCAAGCCCTCAACCACCGGAAGGCGGGCCGATGGACAGCAGCGCAGACTTGGTATGAAATCAGGCTTGCCGAGTCGCCGGATGAAGTGGATATTCAACTTGATCTCCTGACTTGTCTTAAGGAAAGCGGACAACATGGTAGGTTCCAAGCGGAAAACGCTGCAACTTGGATCTGCTGACACCTCTTCCAGATGCCCTGCTGAATTATGTGGAGGGAATGAACAGCACGTTCACGGGAAACAGGATTGCACCATTCGCCGTAGAGGCCTCGTGGGCCACGGGCAGGTGGCAGACTCTCGAGAAGTACCTCCGCCTGTACAATGCCGGTGACGTCTCCGAGGTGTTCAATCTCGGCGTCGGCCAAGCGCTGCTCTGCCTCAGGGATGGCAAATGGAGAAGTTCAAGGAGCACGTCCAAATGCTCAGGGACAAGGTGGCTGGCTCCATGACATACTCGGCAACGTCCTCACTGCGAACGTCCCATGACGCTTTGCTCAAGTGTCATGCCCTGAGCGATCTGGAGATGATTGCAGATGAGAAGTTGAAAGGAGATGGCGATCAGCAGGCTGTGCTCCTGGCGCTGGAGCGGAGGTTGGAGGTGCTTGGCGCGTATGTGAGTGACAAGCAGTATCTGCTGGGGATCAGGCGGGCGGCGATGGAGCTGAGCCGGTATGTTACGACGTCTCTTTACTCCGGGAGCGTTGGCTGACTATTCTAGGCCCAAATTCGGCAACGAGGACATCTCGTCTCAATGGTTGCACAGCGCAAAACTGGCCAGAAAATCTGGGTCGATGCACCAGTCGTTCAACGCGGTGCTGCACGCTCAGCAGTTGGGTGACGGCTCAGCCATCATCGAAAACGCCCGGTTACTATACAAGGACGGCCATCACCGCAAGGCCATTCAGATCCTGCAGCTCGCCATATCCACCAATTCCTTCATCACTGATACCGCTGTCCCTGTCAGCGCGCCACCGACCTCGAGCAAGGGGCCAGACTGGCAGCGCAATCTCCTGACGGCAAGAGCGCATCTTCTCCTTGCCAAGTGGCTCGACTCGACGGGCCAGACACATGCCAGTGCTCTCCGATCGCAATACCAACAGGCAGCCAAGGCGCACCCTCACTGGGAGAAGGGCCATTACTACCTCGGTCGTCACTACAAGAAGGTTCTGGAGTCGGAGAAGGCGCTCAAGCCGGACGAACAGAGTGATGAGTACCTGACCGGGGAGATCGCGAAGCTGGTCATTGAGAACTACCTTCGTTCCCTTCACTACGGAACAAAATACCTGTCTCAGACCTTGCCGAGGATCCTCACCTTATTCCTGGAGTTGGGCGCTCAGGTCGACAAGGCGCCAGAAGGCAAGATATCGCTATCGCGGGAGTTGCACACGCGCAGAAAGGCCATCCTCCATGAACTCTACAGGCATTTCCAGAAACATATCCCTCGCATGCCGGCATACATATTCTACACTTCACTGCCACAGATTGTGGCAAGAATCGCGCATCCGAATCCGGACGTATTCAGGTGCTGGAGCAGATGATTCTCAAGGTCGTCGAGGCTTACCCTCGACAGGCTCTCTGGAGCGTCTTCCCACTCATGACCACGAGACAGGCCGGCGAGCGGCGGACTCGGGGATGCAGATCCTGCAGGCCGTCCGCGCCATCAGCAAGAAGGCGGACGGTTCGAGCTACGATTTGAAGCAGCTTCTGAGGGCAGGCGAGAAACTTGCGGAGCAGCTCTTACTTGTCTGCAACAGCGGTGACTTCCAGAGCAATAGGACCACCCATGCAAGGCTCAAAGACCTAAACTTCAACCACAAATGCGCGCCTTGTCCGCTGGTGGTGCCTGTCGAGTCATGCCTGACGGCTACACTGCCGACGTTGACGGACAACGTCCGGAAACACCAGGCGTTTTCCAGAGATGTGATCACCATTGAGGCGTTCCTCGACCAGATCATGGTGCTGGGCTCGCTGGCAAAGCCCGCAAGCTGACAGCCAAGGGGTCCGACGGCAGCTTTTACGGCCTGCTGATCAAGCCCAAGGACGATCTGCGTACCGACCAGCGGCTGATGGAGTTCAACGGCCTCATCAACCGCTCCCTCAAGCGCGACGCCGAGTCCTCCCGGCGACAACTCTACATCCGCACGTACGCCGTCACCCCTCTCAACGAGGAGTGCGGCATCATCGAGTGTGGTCGACGGCCTCAAGACACTCCGCGACATTCTCCTGGGCATCTACAAAACACGCGGCATCCAGCCCAACTACACCGAGATCGCCTCAAGATGAAGCAGGCCACGCTCTCCGAAGCCAACGTGCGCATCTTCACCGAGGAAATCCTCCCCCAGTTTCCGCCCGTCCTCGGCGACTGGTTCATCTCGCAGTTCCCAAACCCCTCGACCTGGTTTGGGGCCCGTCTCAAATACACGCGGTCCTGCGCAGTCATGTCCATGGTCGGTACGATCCTCGGCCTGGGCGACCGCCACGGCGAGAACGTCTTGCTGGAAGAAGGCAACGGCGGCATCTTCCACGTCGACTTCAACTGCCTGTTCGACAAGGGCCTGACCTTTGCCCAGCCCGAGCGCGTCCCCTTCAGACTCACCCACAACATGGAAGCCGCCATGGGCATCTACCGAGTCGAAGGGCCGTTCAGGCAGTGCAGCGAGCTGACGCTGAGAATCCTACGGCAGCAGGAGGAGACGCTGATGACGATCCTTGAGGCGTTTATTTATGATCCCACGCTGGATCTGCAGAAAGGGGTGAAGAAGAGGGGGCCTGAGGTGGTGAAGCTCAATCCGACCGGTGTCGTGGAGAGTATTAGGCGGAAGGTGAGGGGTTTGTTGCCGTGGGAGAGTATACCGCTCGGAGTAGAAGGGCAGTGGAGGAACTGATTAAGCAGGCGAGAGACCCGAGGAATTTGGCGGCGATGTATATTGGATGGTGTCCTTTCTTATAGGATATGATGGCCAGGGTGATGGTTTAGCGGCAGGGAGTTCAGGGGATGGAGGTCTTCAGGGAGTGTGTAGACTTTTGATGAGAGATGGGTTGTATGAGATATGACCAGCAGGATTAGGATACCCATTTAAAGACATTTTTACCTCTCAAGGACAGGTTTGCCACTCTGTGTCGATAACTTGTCTGGGGTAGAGCACCAATTCCACAGCAATTTAAACTTTCGTTAGTTGCCGGGGCTTCAGTTGCTGGGGAATGATTGATTGACCCCCGCCAGATTGGCGCCCCAACCACCCAGCTGTTCCTTCTTCCTCGCACCTTCCGTTCCATTCTTCACAGAAGGAAAATCTCGACGGCTGCCTAAGGACCGGCTGATCCTTTCACTGTCCAGACGGAAAATCATTTCTTGTCTCCCATTTCTTCTTGTGCTGTCCAATTGCGCAGGAGAAAGAACGCGGTCTACCTCTGACGCGCTCACCCAATTCCCGGGTGAATCCCATTGATTCGGGATTCAAATCGATCCTCTTCGACCAAGTGACGCACTCCAGGAAGGGCATCAATTTGTTTGACCACCCGCTGTCAAGATGTCGTACCGCATTGGTAAGCCACATATTTCATTCCATCATGTCTGCTGCTCTTGTCGCAACAGCTCCCAAGCCGGCATCCCAGCTCGAAGCTTGGAGCTTGCATGTCCCGTCTCCACCGCCACCGTCCCCGACATGCATCGCATGGGATCGCAGAGCGCTTGCACGCGCAGCGGCTACCCTGCATTATCAGACCTATCGCCTGAACCCTGGTCATGCCGCGATCGCTGACAATCCGCAGAAATCTCGCCCAACAACCGGGCTGGCTGCAAGGAGAAAGTCTGCAAGGATGGGAAGGTCAAAATCAAGAAGGGCGAGCTGCGCCTGGGCGTTTGGGTCGAGATACCTGATGGCCGCGCGAGCTGGCAGTGGCGCCACTGGTATGTGGCATGCCTCTCTCCATTCTTGTTCCGCTCCGGCTGCCGGTGTAGGAATGGTTGACTGACATGATTTGTCAGGGGCTGCGTCTCTGGCGAGCAGTGCACGAACATGCAGAAGAAGCTCGGCAAGGACAGCAGCGGCGAGTACCGCTGGGATATGCTGGATGGATGGGAGGAGCTTCAGTGAGTTGCATTGCGTTGAGTGCTGTCTTAGAGAGAGCGATGCTGACGGCAAGAAGGGAGCACCCCGATGCGGTGGAGAAGGTGAAGCGCGTCATTACGCAGGGCCATATTGATCCCGAAGATTTCAATGGGGTGCGTCTCCCTGGTTTCGTTAGATGATATTGTTGCTGACAACAATATTTCTTTCTCAAGGACCCGGCCTACAACAAGCCTGGCCAGAAGGGCATCCGCCCACGCGCCAGAAAGGTGAAGGCGGACGATGAGGAGACGAGGGTGGCGAGAACGCCGAGGTACATCTACTCCCCAACCCCTTTACAGGAGTCAAGACTGACAATCTTAGGACGCCAAGGCTAAAGCTGAGGCCAAGCCCACGCCTAAGAAGCCACTGGCAAGCGTGGTCGCAAGAAGGCCGATGCTGACGACGAGGAGGCCGAGGAGGCGGAGCCTCCCGCTAAGAAAGTCAAGCGCGCTCCGAAGAAGAAAGCTGAGGCCGAAGAGCCTACACTCGAGGCTGAGGAGGAGACGCCCAAAAAGGCGGCCGCCAAGGGCAAACGTGGTCCCAAACCTGCAGTCAAGAAGGAGGAGAGTGACGAGGAAGCGGTGCCGGAGCCTGTGAAGCCCAAGAAAGCTCCTACCAGAGGTAAGCGCGGTGCCAAAAACGCCGCTGCTGTCAAGAAGGAGGAGAGCGACGAGGAGGCCGCACCTATGCCCGAGCCGGAGCCGGAGCCGGAGCCGGAGAAGCCCAAGCAGCGGGCTGCACGGGCCAAGAAGGTCAAGAAGGAGCCTACGCCTGAACCTACCCCTGAGTCAACCCCCGAGCCCACTCCGCGCCGGAGTCTGAGGCCGAGCCCGAATCTGACCCTGAGGAGGATGATGACGAAGAGGAGAAGGAAGCGTACAAGCCCAAGAGGGGCGGCCGCAAGGCGAGGGGTGGTGCTGCGGCGCCGAAGCGACGGGGCAGAAAGGCGTGAGTACGCTATGGTACTTCTTGCAGATCGAGGCTAACTTTGAAACAGTGCTGCTTAAGCACCCAGCTCGAGATCGGTCAATTGCCACGAACGTCAGCTAGTGTCTTGCCATTGCTCTTTCACCTGTCTGTACAGTTAAGGATGATATCGCTCGGTTTGCAATTCTGGTCAGAAGCTCTTATTGTCTCAGTAGTCAGGTAACAACAGTTTGCTGTATATTCTTCAGGGGCTATCTGGTGCGAATCTGAGGACGGCACAGGTGCGGTAGTAATGGAGTCAGTGTACCATAGTTTCGAGTGCAAGAACGAAGCCGCCAATGGGCATTTAATGGATGGCAGCTCCGACTCTCCCTCCGTGGTGCCTTCTCTTTTCATGGGCCGTTTGGTGGCCACCCGGCAGGGCCAGAACTCGGATCAGACCCACGGATCGGGTATTTCCTGAGAGCGTGACACAACCTTGAAACGAGCCCGGAAGATCATTCTAGAGTACGTGTACTGTCTCCTAGCTTATTCCCTATCCTATGTCGGCCTGGTATCAGGTCCGTGGAATTGGTGGGTCGGCCTCGCCCATGGGTCGATCCGGGACTCTGTATACTACTCTATGGGGTGCCACTCTCTTTGCCACATCTAATCGCAATTGTTTTCAAGGTCACCACAAGAGGCACAGCTGGAAAGCGCTTGAGGAGAGGTCAAGGGCGGCGCATGCCTGGCCCCAAACGATACGCCCGAAAGGTTGAACAAGCCCTGGTCCCTTCTAGAAAAGGGCAGAAACGCTAAGGCTGGAACAGCCGACAATGATGTCGCTCGGCATTTGACGGTGGTTTCTGCAGGGCTCAAGAGCGGTGCTTCTGCGATGTGATTGGAACGCAGCAAAGCAGCCGGCTGTGGTTCTGGGAGGGTAGCATGCCGGGCTTGTTAGACGTCCACATGCACTATTACATCACCGTCTTCGGCTTTTTGGGGTGTGTCGAGTCTGGCCTTGGGAGGACGTCTGCCTTCGAGAAACAGCTTCCGAAAACTCGTCCGAAGTGCTCGATGCCCAACGTAACCGACCGGAGTCTGTCTTCGAGATAGTCGGATTTTGGGTCGGGATCAGCGTCAGTGGCTCACAAGCAGCACGAGATGCGGCGGGCTGCCGCCAAGCTGTGATGCGTCCTCGGTGACACACGGAGGACGGGCTTCTTTTCTCTTATCATCAGTGTCAGCAGGGCGCAAACCAGCCTTTCTGGCCCGAGACAAGCCCACCATTAACGACATGTCATTCTTCTTCTGACCCACAGGACCACCAAACCTGGTGAGGCGGCCTCGTGTCGGTTTTCGATGCCTGTGACACAGAACATGCTCGTTGGGTTGGCAGCCGATACTGTCCCACCTGCTTAGCGAGATGTCAAGAGAGCGACATTCCGCTGCGTTCCGCTGGGTAGAAGGCAAGGGCGTAGAAGAAAGAGGAATTCCACAAAGTGTTTCACGGCGCCGTTGCCGCCGACCTGGGAAGGGCCCTAGTGTAGACGATTAAAGTTGTGCACTGTACGACCCTGCATTCTGCGCGCGGTAATGCACAGTGCCCGTTGAACCCTTGATGGATCTTGGGAGGTGCCGGGAAATCACAAGAGCAATGTGCTAACAGCGAGCAGTGGACTGTGAGCTGTAACCGCCCAAACATGGAAGACAGGCGCCGATCGAAGGCGCAGGGAGCAGGCTGCTTGGCTTTGCTGGCAGCCGCTGTGGGATGACGACGTTGGTTTCGAGCCCAAATTAAGATGCGAAGCAATTGGCCAGACCGGCCAGCCAGCGCGGCCCTGAAACCCACGCCAGGCCATCCCAGTCTCCCTCTTCTCGCGGCAGGGAACAAGCTGAGGTTACCGGACGAACTGCCCAGGTGCTGCTCCTCCTGGCTTTTAATACCGACCAGGCCGGCCAACACGCGCCCGTCCTTGCGGCCCTGATTTGCGGCATCTCATACCGAATCTCACTGGCACCGCAACAACGTCGATCAGTTTGGAGCCGGGACCTTGGGACTCACTCCATCAACGACATAAGCAGCTCGCCCGCCGGAAGCCTCCTGCAGAAACAGCGAGAGGGGAGCGAGTAAGTGACGAGGCTGGAAGAGGCTGGTCTGCCAAGGTCTCGGGTCACATTGGCTGCCCCGCCTTGGCTCCCGCTCACAGGCTCCCCTCCAACCCCCGACCAACGTCACAGCCCCGAGCTGCCTGGACTCGCACTTTCCTCCATATTCTGTGCGCGAGACAAAATCTCGAGACCTTCGCGACTCAGAGGCACTCCCAACACTCTGCGTGTAGAGCCTTTTCGAGCCCTCTGGTTCAACCTTCTTTCCCCCCCCCTCTCCTTTTACTCAGCCCCTCCTTGCCAGCGTACCAGCCCCGCTTGATCTTCAGCAAGCTCCAGCTCCCACCGCAGCAAAGGCTCGCACCAAACAGCAGCCATGTCGAGAAGCCGAGTCGAGTTCGGCGAGAGCGAGTACATCAGGGAAGCTCCGCGCCGGGCTCCGGTCCGGGACTACGATGAGGTCGACGTCCGCGTCCGCGAGCGCGAGAGAGACCGGGAGCGTGTGCCCGCCTGGATGCTGCGCGAGGAAAGACGCCCGGAGACAAACCAGCTGGTTCTCAGACAAAGGGAGACCGAGACCGTCGAGCGGGTACGTCCGAGGTCACCCAGTCCGGCCCGGGTACGAGAACGCGTGCTCGTGCGCGCTAGGAGCACCAGCCCGCCTCCGCGGCGCATTGAGGACGATGTGCGCTTCCGTCAGGTCGTGAGGGAGCCCAGCCGCGGCCCTGCCCCCGACAGGATCCGCTTCGTCGAGACGCACTCACGCACTCCATCCCCGGTGCGCGAGCGCATCCGTATCGTTGAGAGGGAGAAGGATCGCGCTCCCAGCCCGGCTCCGCCGCCGCGGCCCCCGACCCCAAAGGTTATCAAGGGGCCGACGATCGAGAGGGAGGTGATTACCCACTACAGGGATATCGACCATGGTGAGTACGGCCCACGCCAACCCCCCCCCCCCCCCCCCCCCCCCCCCCCCCCGGACCTTCCCACTAACACCCTCCCCTGCAGGCATCGTTGCCGCCCGCCCTCCATCCCCTCCACCCCCCGCTCGCCGCGAAGTCCGCGACAACCGAAATCGACATCTACACCTCGCGCAACCAAACCGAAGTCGACATCCACCGCCACTCCCACTCCCGCAGCCGGGCCGCTCGCCGTCTCGCGAGCGCCTCTCGCGGCGCCCCGTCCACGCCTGGACGACGACGTGCTGGTCGAGGCCAACCGCAAGCACCTGCACGTGGACATCGACCGGCGGCGCAGCGTGTCGCGGGGCCGCCGCGCCCACTCGGCCGCGCCGCCCACCACCGATTACGACGACGAGGCGTACGAGATTACGTCCAGGATTGATGCCCGCGGTCGCATGGGCGAGGCCTGGGGCGGCATCACCAAGGACTGGGCCATCATCGACGTGCCCCTGGCACTGAGCGCGTGCGCATGGATGGCGCCGGCGGCGCGTCGGCCGAGGTGACGTGGCAGAAGTACAGCGGCGTGAGGAGGACCAAGTTTATCCCCGAGCGGGAGAGAAGAGCAGCGTTGTGTCGGCGTCGACGAGCGTGTCGGACCTGCGGCCGGCAGAGAGAGAGAGAGAGAGGAGACTGAGTGTCCAGATTGTGGATAAGGATCGTGGTGGGAGCAGGGATAGAGAGGTCGACATCGAGAAGGTGACAGATCGGAGGGTTGCCATCAGAGGGTCCAGCCCGGCGCCGCAGAGGAGGACTGAGACCTGGACCGAGATTACCAAGGATCTGGTGTGCCGCGAGGCGATCCAGGAGTTGGGGTATGAGTTTGAGGAGACGGAGTTTTTCTATTATATCGTGGAGTACTTAGCATATGTAAGTCCACCCGTATTCCCTTTACCCCCCACCTCTCACCTCACCCTTCTATCACCAACCATATTCCTCTTCCCCTTTGCCCAAAAACGCTCCTCCCCCCAACCATCCAACACCCTTACTCTGAGGTTCTACTAACCAAATGCCTAGGGAGACGTCCTCCGCCTTGTCCAGCTCTCAGACCGCATCCGCGCCGCCCGCAACCAGCGCGCCCGTGAGATTGCCTGGGAGCGCGACTACCGCGACGACTGGGAGCATCGCGGCCACCACCACCACCATCGCCACCGGTATGGCGTTGAATACGAGGACGACAGGGTCGTGGAGCGGGAGGTGATTATTGATTCGCGGCATGGCGGAAGAGTTATCGGCACTAACTAATCGGGACTCTGATGATGAGAATGTGTGTCCATGATGATGGTATTGTTCTAGACTGGTTGGTTGTGTTAGGGGTTGAGCATTTTTGGATGATGATGATGATGATGATGGCCTTTTTGGAGGGAGAGAGCAGGAAGAATGATGGTCTGACGACGTGATGGATCTCTTAGCATGCTTTGTTTCATTTTTTTTTTTTTATCGGTTTGTTCTGTTTGTGTTTCTGGTTTCGCTGCTCTCCTTTAATGAGCTCATGGCATGATGTTATTATTGTCGCTCCCTGGCATGTTCTCTAACGACGTTGATGACACTGCAAAAGAAAAGAATCGTTTTGTTATGTAGCTGCTACATGACAAGGAAGCGAGTATAAAGGTGATGGGTGATGAAGAGAGTGTGGGCTGTCTTAAGAGGTTGGGTCTTCTTCTGGGGAGTTGTTCCCTGGTAAGTTACTTAAGACTTTTGCGCTCCGAGCATACTTTTGTGTAGCTCAATGGACGTGAAGTATGATAGTAGTAAAACGATCGGAGTTGCACTCACTGATAATGGCAAACATCCACAAAGTCCTTGTTCATCGGGTATCAACTCCTAGATCTCTATTACAAACCCATATTGTAACCAACCCCCATACGCCATCCATGCATGCACCCCCCCACCCCCCCCCCTTTTGAGGAAAGCCAAGCCAAGCACAAACCTCACAGGATCAAGCAGAGAGAAGCCCGTTTCTCATCCCTCGTCGTTGTCCCCACAAGCTGGCTGCACTACAGCACAGGCCCGTTCATCAGTACATGCTTCGCAACCGCATCCACCGGTCCGCCGCGCCGCAACCTGGCCACGTCCACTCGCGGTGCGCCTTTCCTCTCCTTCGTCTTCTTGCACATTGACGTCCTCCTGCCCATCTACATCCATCGCGCCCCCCTCCTCTGCCTTTGCCTCCTTCTCCTGCTGCTGCTGCTGCTGCTGCTGCTGGCGTCCCGATGAAGTCCCCGGCCAGGGTCAACTCTAGTTGCTTGGTGTGTGGGTTGGGCCCGAAGCAGAAGTGCAGGCCATATTCCCCGGTCTTGAAGTCGACGACGCCCTTGTTGATGCATGCATGGTCCATCTGTTTTGGTTGTTGTTGTTGTTGTCTTTTGGGATGTCGGAGTCGCCGCTGACGCTGCGCAGCTGTGCGACGGCCAGCGCGATCGGCACGCAGTCGTAAATGTAGTGTAGCACGAGATCGAGGTTGGTGTAGTCGGTTGGCTCTGGCGGATTGAGGTCGCGAGCGGGTTTTGCACGTTCTGGGAGGGGTCAGGCGATGGGAGGCAGGTGACCGAGTAGGCTGCCCCGGCCCGCGGGACGGGTTTGACAAGGACGCGCAGGCGCGAGGCAGAGTCAGGGGTAATCGTTATGTCGAAGTGTACAGCGGGCGGCCTGAGCAGGGTGGTGGTGAGGGATATGGATGGGGAGGCGGGACCGGAGAAGCTGGGGATAGGGCCCTCTGTCACGGTGATAGTTGCGGGGAGGCCAGCGCCGCGAAGGACGGCGAGTAATGCCTGGAGGGATTGAGCGCTCTGCTGGACTGCCTTGTTGTACTGGTAGTAGGAGATTATGGGGGTGAGGATCGAGTATGGAGGGGCAGCGCCTTTCGTGGCAATACTGGGCGCAGACCGCTTCTGCTCGTTGGCTCGGTGAGCGCTGCTGAGCAGGAGGGAGAAGGCGGTGCACAAAAAGTTTGCCAGGCCGTCCTGTCCGTCGGAGTGGTCTGTCCCGTCGAGTCCTCGTCATCAAGATCCACGAGTTGAAGAGAGATGAACCTCGAAGCACCCAGTGCAAAGCTGACGGCTGACGTCTCGGCGCGGACGCCATATTCGAGAAGGGTGTTCGCCTCCCTGTTGATCTCTTGCCATAGCTCCTGGGCGAAGATGGTGTCCCGTGACTCCCTCACCCGATCCTGGAGTGGAGCGTCGGCGGGTAATGGGGGTGGTAGTGACGACCTGCCCACGGCAACGCCGTTGTCTATGACGCTGACCTGCAGCCGCTTCGACCCTTTGGCCAGCCTTCCATGTTCTAGGTTGACGGATCCGTCCGCTGCCCTCCTCATGGGTGCAATGCTGTTGGCCTTGAACTCCGGGGCAGCGTTCGAAAAGCCAAACTTGACGCCCATCGTCTGCGGCTCATTAGGCATACGGAAAGCTTGCCAGCCGGCGTCGCTGACGGCCAGGGCCTCAGACCAGTATCTTGTCTCAAACCCAATCTCCCGTTGCAGCCTCTTTGACGCAGCCAGGGCCGTGTCTGCAGCCTTGTTCAGGTCCATCAGGCGTTTTCCTATCGACACCATTCTCTGGTCTGGTACTCGGCTCTGGGCGAGGGTAGTGGGAGTCTCGAGCACCGTTGCGCCGAGGGTGCCAATGCCGACCATGTCTCGCAGGCCTGGGCTGAACGTGGTGACGGCCTGGGCGGGGTTCTCTTTCGAGAGGAGGAGAGACACCGAGTCGAGGGCAAACATGGCCGTCTGGTGGGTTTGGTGGATGGCGCGGAGGATGTCATCTCGGGCAGTGGCAACGTCCTTCATCTCGACGGCTTCGCTATCGGCCTCGGAGGCATCGCCCGTCATGTCGACATCGTGGTCGCTGTCGGGGTCTCGTCCCGCATTCTGCTGGGCGGCGAGCTCGCGCCGCAGGTCGGCCAGCCTGAGGCCTCGGAATCCATCGCCTCCTTCGGCATTGACGCGTTGGATAAACTCTCCAATTGACTGCGGGTCACGCCGCGGCGCCGGGCGCGGCTGCAACGAGAAGAGGCGGTCGGTCATGGTGTGGTTCGAAGTGCCGGAGAGTTGAGTGCGCGACGAAGCTGCTGCGGTCGCAAATCCCACCTCCGCACCCCCTGTCTGGCCAAGAAGCTTAGGGCAGCTGCAGTTGGAAGGCTACCCGCGAAAGCCCCACTCGCTAGTGCCATCCAGTGAAAGTGGGGCATGCAGTGGGGGCAGCTGTTGGGGTCACGACTCGGTCTTTCCACCCTCGAACAACAAACTTCGGCATTTCAAAAGGCAGCACCACGTTCCGGTCATGATGGAAGCAACCTGGGCCAAGGCCAGCACAAATCCATTGCCGAGACGTTGGGTCAAGAGAAACACTGTGGCTTTCTTTTGTTCTGCATATTCTGAATGTCAAAATGGCCTCCTCCCCCGAAATTAGAAAAACGACACCGGACTCGAGAGTGCTTATTCGAGCTGAAGGGGTCTCAAAAGTTCTCACACGCAGTCGCTCAGAAGGCAATCCTTGCCCCACCATCACCTGCAGTCCGCGTGGTTACATAAGGTGCTATGTCATACCTGCGGTGGCCCTGGCTCCGTAAACCCCTCAGTGCCAGCGTCACAGCGTCACAGCTCCACTGCGGCGGAAGCTCACGAACGTCGACCTCAAAAATTCCTGTGCCACAACAACAAACGACACAGCGAAATCGGGCCAGGTGCTGGTTTTTGGAGAGTAATGGCCGACTTGGCTTCCCAAAACCGTCAAACCCCCTGAGCAGGAGCAGTCCATGTCTTAATTTCCTGCGGTCTCGGAAAGTGCCCGCGCTGCGTGATAAGATAAGAGCAGCTGCAGGTTACTGCCCCAGAAAGAGAGCAGGTCCGAACGGGGTGGTGCTGCTTTTCAGTGACCTCGCGCCATCTTTGAATTGCTGGAATGACGCCTTTCCGGTGTTCCCAACCCCTTATAACCTCCAGCACGTCCGCGGTAGTGACTTACAGGTTCGTAGAAGGAGAGAGACAAAGACAAAACGCCTTGCATTTTCGGAATCTCTCTCTACATTAGCGACCTAGGATATTTTTTATCCCAGGCCGAACGCGTGCTGGAGCATCCATGCCAGTACCTCGCAGCCATCGGCTTAAACCCTGTGTTTTCGGCCTTTCTCCGTCATCGCATCTCCCTTCCGTGCCCTCCTTGCTTTTGTCCTCCTCTCGATCCCCGCCAGCATTCTCTTCACCAAACCTCGTCGAAGCATCATTGCCCGCACGCTCTCCCGCGACACTTCCCAGACGCACCCCGCCATGACGTCGAGCAAAATGCCGGCCAAGAAGAAGATCGCCATCATGACCTCGGGCGGCGACTCGCCCGGCATGAATGGCGTCGTGCGTGCCTGCGTACGCATGGCCATCCACCTCGGCTGCGACGCATACTGCATCTATGAGGGCTACGAGGGTCTGGTCCAGGGCGGCAATCTCATACGCAAGATGGAGTGGCACGACGTGCGCGGGTGGCTGTCCGAGGGCGGCCCCTGATCGGCACCGCCCGCTGCATGGCATTCTACGAGCGGCCCGGCCGTCTCGCCGCGGCGAGAAACCTGATCAAGGAGGGCATCGACGCCTTGATCATCTGCGGAGGTGACGGCTCGCTCACCGGCGCCGATAGATTCCGCGCCGAATGGCCCTCCCTGATCGAGGAGCTGGAGAACAACGGCGAGTTCTCCAAGCAGGAACTTGAGCCCTATAGACACCTCAACATCGTCGGCCTCGTCGGATCTATCGACAATGACCTTTCTGGGACGGACGCCACCATCGGCTGCTACTCGGCGCTCGCGCGCATCTGCCACGCCGTCGATCTCATCGAAGCTACCGCCTCCTCCCACTCCCGCGCATTCGTCATCGAGGTCATGGAAGGCACTGCGGGTGGCTGGCGCTGATGGCTGGCGTTGCGACGGGTGCAGACTTTATCTTTATTCCCGAGAAGCCAAGGGAGGACAACTGGAGAGAAGAAATGTGCGGCATTGTCGAGCATGTTCGTTGACACCCCCACCCCTCGCCCCTGTCCGTCTCGTGACATCCTGCTGAACGTGGGCGGACAGCACCGGAAACTCGGAAAGCGCAAGACTTCGTCATCATCGCCGAGGGCGCCCTCGACAGGGAGGGCAACAAGATCACCCCGGAGATGGTGAGGGATCTCCTCGCCGACAAGGACGGCCTCGGCCTCGACACCCGCATCACAACCCTCGGCCACGTTCAACGTGGAGGTACCGCCGTCGCGTACGACCGCATGCTTGCGACACTACAGGGAGTTGAGGCCGTCAAGGCCGTGTTGGAGGCTACACCGGAGACGCCGACGTGCGTGATCGCCATAAACGAGAACAAGATTGTCAGGAAGCCGCTCATGGAGGCGGTGGCAGACACGAAGAAGGTCGCCAAGGCGATCGAGAGCCAGGACTTCGATCTCGCCATGTCGCTGCGCGACACCGAATTCTCGGAGCAGTACCAGTCGTTCATGATGACGACGGCGGTGCAGGTGAACAAGCAGATGCTGCTGCCAGAGAAGCAGGTAGGTATTCCCACCTAAACTAAGCAATCTGTCTCTGTTTTTGACGCATGTTAGCGGATGAGGATCGGCTTCATCAACGTCGGCGCTCCCGCCGGCGGCATGAACGCGGCAGTCCGGGCGGGTGTAGCGTACTGCCTGTCCCGCGGCCACGAACCCGTCGCCATCTATAACGGATTTGCCGGGTTCGCGCGCCACCACGGCGACAGCCCGCTCGGCGCGGTGCGCAGCTTCGACTGGCTCGAAGTCGACGGCTGGGCGAGCAAGGGCGGCTCCGAGATCGGTACCAACCGCGAGCTGCCCAGCGAGTCCGGCATGGAGACCATCGCCAACCTGATCGAGGAGTACAAGTTCGACGCGCTCTTCCTCATCGGCGGCTTCGAGGCCTTCCACGCCGTCTCGCAGCTGCGCAAGGCTCGCGATCAGTACCCCTCCCTCTGCATCCCCATGACCCTGCTCCCCGCCACCATCTCCAACAACGTGCCCGGCACCGAGTACTCCCTCGGCTCCGACACGTGCCTCAACGAACTCGTCGACTATTGCGACAAGATCAAGCAATCCGCCTCGGCCACGCGCCGCCGCGTCTTCGTCATCGAGACCCAGGGCGGCCGCTCGGGCTACGTGGCAACCCTCGGCGGGCTCGGCGTCGGCGCGTCCGCCGTCTACACCCCCGAGGAGGCGTTAGCCTGGAGATGCTGGCCGCTGACGTGCGCCACCTCAAGAACGTCTTCGCCCACGACAAGGGCCAGTCGCGCGCGGGCCGCCTCATCCTGATCAACGAGAAGGCTTCCAAGGTCTACAACGCCCGCCTGATCGCAGAGATCCTGCGCGAGGAGGCCCACGGCCGCTTCGAGTCGCGCGAGGGCATCCCGGGGCACATGCAGCAGGGCGGTGTCCCATCGCCGATGGACCGCTGCCGCGCGGTGCGCCTGGCCATCAGGTGTATCCAGCACCTGGAGCAGTTTGGGTGCAATGTGCACAACAAGGTCAAGAATGACCCGATGAGCGCTACCGTGATTGGGATCAAGGGCGCGAGCGTGGTGTTCACGCCCGTGACCAAGGTCGAGGAGGAAGAGACGGACTGGCCGAATCGGCGGCCCAAGGTGGCGTTCTGGTTGGGCATGAAGGAGATTGTGGATGTTCTGGGCGGGAGGCCCAAGTATGAGATGCCTGAGGCGGATTTGACGGGAGTCAAGGCCAAGGATGTGAAGAGGGGGATTGAGAATTATTAGGGGGGAAGGAAGTAGGGGGAGGTAGACGAAAATGGGATTAGGTTTCTTTGCTCATATGATATTTTTTACACGCTGGAAGGAGAGGGAGCATATCTGGCTGGGAAGGTCAGTCCGTGCTGTCGCGGTGTATGTGGTATGTGTTTCGCTTTTCAGTTTCCTTTGTACTGAAGAACGGTGGTTTGAAGGGTGTGGCGGGGGGACGCGTGCCTAGATGATGGGGAAGTTACTGGTCTGTGAGGGGAAACATTGCTTCTTGCTCATGCCTGGGAGAGTGGTTATTGAGCCCTGCATTCAACACTATTCGTCTGCCAACATGGTAACTGGCGAGAAGAGGGTGGCAGAGGGAGGGAAACCTGCGAGTCGTTGATGTTAGTGCTGTTGTGGGGCTGATATGTGATATACACAACACACGCATCTCTCTTAGCTTCTCAACCTCTGCTCAGACCTTGTGTCCTGAGTATGCTCCTCGGAGGATAGACGAGATGCGGAGAGAAATAGAAATATTGTCTAGATTTTGTTTGCAAGGGGATGAAATATGGGTCAGCTTCTGCTTGCCGGTACCGTGAGATTGAAAACGTCCAGAAGGGGCAACATGACTTTCTCCGGAAGTATTTTTCGAGATTACCCTTCGCCCTCTCTCTTCTTCCCGTCTTTCTCAGGGGTCCTCTCGCGCGACCTCGGTCACTTCGTTGGCCTGGCCTCACTCAGCCTGGCCCTCAGAGGAAGCTGACATCAGACATTCACATGGCACACGCTGTTTCTCCCCGTTTTCTTGGATTCTCGCAACCTCGCCACTGCCTCGTCTGGGTTGATGACGATCTGCTCAGCTGTGGAGCAATTTCCGTCCCAGGCTTTGACAAATATGCAGGCCTGGGCTTGAGCGGCTGATGAGGACTGAGGCCCCAGATTGATGCTCGTTTTCGCGTTGCGAAATGCGGTTCACGGATTGGCAGAGTTGGTGGTGTGCTCAGTAAGCGACCAAAGCTTGGCGGAATCTGTTGTTTGGGCAAAATATCAGGGGTTTGGAATAAGGTTCTAGCAAAGAGGCAGACAAAAGTTGCAGTGAGTGTGCTAGTACTATATAGGCTGTGACGCTGAAAAGTGGGCAAAATGTCAATCGCGAATTGTTATGGACACCGCAACTTCCCGCAGAAGGGGGCAAAACTCGCATGTCGTCCAATGACGGCTTTCTCCTCTCCTTTTCACTCCACTTTCTTTGCCTCTCCCGGACTCTTTTTTTCGACATTGTCTGGCTTGTTTAGTGAACAACGACCCTGGGGATATCTTCATCGCATCGACACGCTAACAATGGTCTGGTGGGGCTTGGCTCACCGCCCCAGATGACTGTGGAAGCGTTGCGGAGCTCCGGGGCAATGATCTCAACGCTTGCTGTGATCAGGCCTCGGGCTTTTGATAACATTTGGGTTATGCTTCTCTGCCTTGGGATTGGCTTCCCTAAGCGAAGCCTTAGCATCTCATCGGGCGTGCCGCTGGCAGGTGGAGCTGTGCCCTCCGACGGCAGGACGCCCTATGCGGGAGCAAGCTACCCGCGATCTTCAGCCAGAGTCGCACCGCTGCGACGCTGTGGAGAGGGGAGGACCATCCCCTGTCGACAGCAATGGAACTAAGCAAATAACAGAAGCCAGCCAAGAGATCTGGACTTGGCTGGTGAGTGATGAAAAAGAGGGCAAAAATTGAAAAAATGGCGGGAAATGCCATCGAGTTCCACAAAAACGCCAGTTATCGAGGCTATCATGGGCCCGAAATGAGAAGGTCGAATTAGAAGGTTCCCCATTCTGGGCTAGGCAGCGAATTTGCTGTCAGCGCCGTCAGCGCACAGCACCGCTTTCGCTTCGCCCGTCGCCGATGAGCAGCCGTTGAGAAGGGCAACTTCCCCGGGCTCCTCTGTCTCTCTGTGCCGCTTTTCTCTCTTTCCTGTCTCTCTCCCATCTCGTCTACTCTTTCCCCTGCGTTGCTTGCGATCGCGATGGCGTTGTGGGCAGCCGAAGACGTTCATCCTTGGAAACAGCAGCAGCAGCACAGAGCAAGTTGATTTTTCTCCTCACTCCCCCATCTTACCTGCCTGTGTGGCAGGACGAGTGTGAGCGACGAGCATAGCGCGATCCACAAACGAGAACCGTGCCCATCCGTGGAGGACCATTGTTGAGAAAACCAGAAGTACGGTTCTCCAGGATTAGTGAACTGGCGTCTCGATAAGAATCTCAATGGCTTCACTCCGGTCGGGTGCTGCTCCTCCTCGGAGTGGCCGCCGCGCCGGCCCAGGCGGGCATGGCGGCTTGGTGGAACGGAATCGGACCTCAGATCATCCTCCAGAATGAGACGACGAACCAGATCCGCTACAGCGCCTGCAACAGTTTCGACGTACCCAAGTACTCGTACACCGATGGCAACGTGCTCGCCCTTTCGCAGAAGCCCAAGGCCGGCACCCCGCTGGCTGGCGTCGGGTGGTGGACTGAGAAAAATACCATGTAGGCGCTCCGTCCCCGGCACGAAGGTTACTTATCGCTGACAGCCATGCCAGCGCATCCATCTTCTACATTGACGACCAGAACAACATCATCAATGGCTTCTTCAACTGCAGCATGACCACCGGCCTGTTCGTGAATCAGGGCACTTGGGTCATCAGCAAGGAGGCTCCTTCCCCTCACCCCAACTCGGGACTGGCTGCCGTCGTGCTGGGCGTTGACGCGGGCTACCGCGTGTACTACCACGACGCCGACGGGGCTATCAATGAGCTCAATTACACGGACCCGGATGGCTGGGCGTGGAACGCCGTCATCTCCCACGATATCAACTCCCTGCCCGGGCTGGCTGCCGCCTTCTCAGGCAAAAACAATATTACCGTTGTCTCCCACGCGACGAACAGAACATGGCCGCGACTAGGTGGAATAAGGATGAGACGTGGTTCAGGTGTATGGTTTTGCTCTGTCTCTTATGTCTTACCGTCCGCGCTAACATGGATCCTCAGCAACCTTCCCCCGGCCGCTCGGCGGCAATCTCACCACCGCCAACACGAACAGGAGTGACATTGCGCTCAACAGACAGTAACCCCCACCTTCACCCTGCCCGCTTGGGACGGCAAGACCCCCAGTCTTGGACTCAGCATCGACAGCAACTATACACGCTCCGTCTGGTACATCGGCAACGACAGCAACCTGTACACTGTTGCCAACCAAAACCTCACCTGGAGCGCGGAAAGCCAGTCAGTCCACGGCGTTCTGGCCGCAGGCCGACAAGCCCAACGCCGAGCTCGCCGTGGCCTACGATTTCAAGTCCAACATGGTGCGCATCTACTACATGGTCAAGGGCAAGCTCAGCGAGGTCAAGTACGAGAAGAACATCTGGCAAGCCTGGTCGACTATCGACCCGCCCCCGGCAATCGCGGCGCCCAGCTCAACAGCAGCCCCTGAGATCTCTGACAACGGCCTCTCCACGGGCGCCAAAGCCGGCATCGGCGTCGGCGTCTCCCTCGGCGCCATCGCCCTGGGCGCCATCATCGCCGTGATCGTGCTCGCGCGCAGGAAGAAGCAGCGAGCTTTCGAGCAGCCGCCATACCCTGAAGAGGGATCAACAACCCTCGGCGCCGAGACTCCCGCCCGTCGAACGGCTCGCCAGGCCCCGCGGGCGCCGTCACGCCCGCGCAGTACGACCACTACGCGTGGGAACAGAAGAACGCCTCGCCCCAGGCAGGTACCCCCGGCGCCGAGCACCAGCAGATACACCAGCTTGATGGTACGACGGCCCCGACGGAGCTGTATGCTCCGCAGCCGATGTACGAGCTGCCAAGTCAGAACTACTCGCATGAGTTGGTGGCAGAGCTTCCGAGGTCGAGGCAGTGAGGGGCTTAGATGGAAATTAATAGGTGGAAAGTATGCTTGAGACTGAAATTGGGAGCTAGGAAGAACAGAAGAGAAGCTGGCTTTTTAGGCGCAATGGTGGAAAACTAAATTGAGGAAGGAGCCGAGACCTGCGCCAGTTGGGAGATCATACATCAAAATCTCAGGGGCAAACCCAAGCACGAACACTCTTCGATATATCTCATTCCATTAGCATCTTTGATACCAATCTCAAATCTATGTTGTTCAACACTTCACACCCTGTACTACCCCACCATCGCAGACTCGGAATAATGAGTCGGCTCTTCACGCGTCAGTTTTGAACCAAACAACTCTCAGAGGACACCATACTCAGTACTCCCACTGCTGAATTAACTCCTGGGTGTGGAGTCGATGGATCACTCAGTCAGCTGGACACAATAGTATGGGTAGATACCCAGTCCTCTTCACCAGGGGGGGCTGACAACTGTACTGGACGGTTCTGCCGATGCTGAGACTAAGAAGATCATATCTCTCCGCATGCTCAACTATGCAATCATGTGGCACTTGCTGAGCTTTATAACCCCCAGGGCCAGAGCGAGGTGAAGAGAAATTACTACCCATGTCAACGACGTAAGAGGTTGTCGCCAGTCAATGGAACCCCCTGCTCAGATAAGGATAGACACCACTCTCCCTCCACGAGTCAACACAATCTAAGCAACAAGACATAATTTTCCGGAATCATACATACCCGGCTCTAACTAATAGACGCACACATCTGATCCAGTCCATGCCATACCATGCCATGTCATGTCATGTCATGAAAGCCATCTCATTCCCCGTAGTTTTCCTACCAGATCCCGAAAAAAAATGCAGAATGCACATTATCCGACCAAACTCCATCCTTCCATTTCCCATCCTGCCTCCTGCTGCACTCCACGGGCATCCAAGGCAGTCCCATCGACCGTGAAGTCTCTCCGCTCTGACGTAACAGTATACCCGACACAAAAGCAAACCAACCAAAACCGAAAAGAAAACCAACTCATAGTTAGCCACGACCGCCATGTAGCTCACCGACCTCCCTACCGGACCCGGACAGCGCCTCGAGTCCACAGAACCAGAATGGCTCGAGAAACGGAGTAACCCGCCTTACCGCCTCGCGGTACTCACGCCAAACAGATACGCCAACTCCCTCTCACTCAGCCTCCCGACATTCTTACTCTGACCCTCATCCAGCGCAGCCTCGACCAGCGCCCTCTTCTTCTCCTGAAGATCCAGAATCCTATCCTCCACCGTCTCCTTGACCAGGATCCGATGCACCTGCACCTCGCGTGCTGGCCAATTCGGTGCGCGCGATCGACAGCCTGCATCTCGATGTACGGGTTCCAGAACGGGTCACACATGATGATCCGGACGCTGCCACAAGGTTCAGACCCGCGTTGCCCGCCTTGAGCGACACTAGCATGACCTTGTTGCGAGGGTTCTCCGTAAAGTCGCGGACGGCATCATCGCGCGCGTTGCGCGACATGTCGCCCGTGTAACGGCAGTAGCGGAGGTTGAGCTTGTACTTGATCTGGACCTCGACGAGGTCGAGGAGCGCGGTCCACTGGGAGAAGATGATGGTCTTCTCGTCGGTTTCCTGGATCTGTGTGAGGAGCTCGACGACCTTGGTTACCTTGGCCGAATCCTCCCAGTTGTCGCGGAGGTAGTGCATGTATCGTCGGCGGGCTTCTTTGTTCTTGGCTGCTTCGGTGCGGAGCTTCTTCAGCATGTGCGGCTTGACCTCCTCGGCCTTGGACTTGCCCTTGGACTTGCTCTCAGTCGCCTTGGCCTTCTTTGTCCTCTTCTTCTCCCTGGCATCCTTGGTCTCCTTTGCTTCGGGGGCCTTTATGGTTTTCTTCCCCTTCTTGGCCTTTGCGAATGCGTCCAGTTCGGCATCAACATCGTCCTCATCATGCTCACTCTCGTCACCCTCATCGTCGCTGACCTCATGGCCCGGAGCAATGAAGCCCGCGATATTCCCATCGGTGTCGACATCTGAATCGGCCTCAGAGTCCGCGTCACCGTCCGACAGCGAGTCGTCCGAATCCGAATCAGTCACCTCCTCCAGCTCCTCAGGCGTCGCATCCTCCGTCTCGAACGTCTCGGGCATGTGAACCTTCCGAAACGCGGTGTAGGTGATGACCCGGCTAGAATCAACCGGCCCACGGCACACCGGGCACTTCGCAGATCCTCTCTCGTCGCCGGCCATGAGGTTATTCTGCGCCGCCGTCTCCGTGAGCGAAGTAAAACATTCCGTACAGGTGTCGTGTCCACAGGGGACGATGAGGATGGGGTCTTCAACGCCGTCGTAGCAGATTGGACACTCGAAGGCTTCGATGGCCTTGATCCGTTGAACCACATCGGCCTTCAGCTCCTGGGAGAGATCCGCCATCTGGGAATCCGATGTGGTAGCGACACACTCGAAATCCATCAAATGAGGATGACAGCACGCCTGGCGGAGGCGCAAGAGCAGTACAAGAATGTTACTGTAGTTCTTTCCGACAGTTCCCGTACGGAGGTACTTGTTGAACAAAACCTGAGAGCGAGACTCCAGGTCTGTGTAGAACTTCCGCTCGTCGTCCGAGAAAACCGCATGCTCCGAAGCCTCCGTCTTCTCGGGCAGCGTCAGGATAGGCTTGCCGTCAATCATCGAATTCTTCATGCGCCGTAACATCATGGCCTTCAAGACGGCCTGCAGCTTCCGCATAGCATTGTCCCGGTAGTAGTTGGAAACGCCGCTGCTTCTTTGCGCTTAGGCTCTTGAAATCCTGTTAAAGCGTCAGTAATCGTCCTGCATCTTAAAAGAATAGAGCGGTTGAAGTAAGCTCACTTTCTGGAACGTCTTGAAGTCACAATACGGCCGGATCCTCAGGAAACGGATCAGCGGATACAACTCCGAGACGCCGTTCATCATGGGCGTGCCGGTAAGACACCATCGGTAGGTGGCATGGATCTGATGCGCCGCCTTGGACGCTTGAGTGTCCTTGTTCTTGATGCATTGTGCCTCGTCAAGAATGACGCGGTAGAACTTGCTTCGCGGGTGCAGGAGAGGGCACTTCTTCGCAAGCTCCTGGTCAGCCGCCTCATTGTGCCGGCCGACTCATTGCGTTGCTCGACATGTGTTGTATCGTTTCCATTCGGAGGCAAGCGACCCATAGGTGGTGAGGACGATGTCGTATCTTTTAATCTCGGAGTAAGGCTTCCGTTTCATGTGAGCAGGTAGACACTCATTTTATGGCTGGCCTTCAACTTCTTCTTGATCTCCTGCTCCCATTGCTTGATGAGAGCGACGGGACCGACGATCAGATTGGTCTGCCGAGGGTCAGAGGCTCAGCCCATGTCTCCTTGGTAGATCGCAAGCGCCACATACCTTGACATTATCAGAAGACTGCCGCGAGACCATCAGTGAAAGAGTCGAAATGGTCTTGCCCAGGCCCATGTCATCCGCCAAGATGCCGCCCTTGTTCGTTCCCTCTTCCATGTCTGTCATCCATTTGAGGGCGAGCTGTTGATGCGGATAGAAGAGGGATATTTCATGGCATCAGGGGTCTCACCACGCTCCTCCTCGGGAAATTTCCATGTCCGGACGGATGTTTGAGAGAAGTTGTTTAATGTCTTCTTCTGTCTTCCTAGGATCATTGACATAGTCGTCCAGAAAATTAGCGAGGCGTGAGTCGAGTGGGTTCCCGTCCGCATCAGTCATGGCATTGAAGTCGAAGCCGTTGACGCGGTTGATGGTTGCCGCAAGACTCGAACCAACCGCCGACGGCCCGGGCTCGGAATAGTAACGACCGTTCATCATAAAGCCGGGTCGAGCAGCAGCCGGGAATGTTGAAGTCGTCGGGTTCAATTGTTGGGCAATCGGACCGACAGGAGGCCAGCCGGAGGAGCTCTGCTGTCGTGCCATCGAAGACTGTCGAGCCAATTCAATGGCGGGGACGTTGGGCCTGAATTGGACAGAGGTGCTCGAGCCGAACCCCGTCGGCGGCTGGTGAAGTTGGGTGCCGGCAGCCCCATTGATGAACCGAGGGAGGGAAAAGAGGTCGCTGGGGTGAGCGAAGGCAGCGAAGGAGAGAAGCCGAGAAGGGGCGCCCAAAGGCGGCAGGGGTCTCCCTAATCGGTATCCTTCGCCCTCATCATCAGAGTCCTCCCATGCACCGGGAACTCGATACCCGGGCTCTCCTGGCTCAGATTAGACGGTTGAGGTGCTGCGGTTTGCGAAAGAGCCCGGTTCGCTCACGACTGAAGCATGGGGTCTCGCAGGCAAGGTCGGATGGGGCTCCTGCTTGAGGGGGTTCGTCCGCCCAAGCGTCCAGGATGCCGCTTGAGATGGTCTGCCGGATATCCGGTTGAAAGCGCTATTCTGCCCCAGCGACGATGTCTCACCGGAAGCAGATACGGTCCGAGGAGGCGATGAGCGCCCGTCCAGCTCCCTGGCCAAGGCGGCGTCCCTATCCGCTACCGCTTTTCTCCGTCTCAGGCGGCCTCCTCTTCTCTCTGGCGTCGAATGGTTGCCTGCCACTCGGCATCGTCGTCTTGAAGTAAGGATTAGCATGAGCACAACGCAAAATCGAAGGTCCAGGGCTGCCGGGCCGCCTATGCAACCCTTCGCGCAGGCAAGCAGACGCACCCGGTAAGGTCAATGATGGCAATGTTCCCGATGTCGTCATCGCCAAAACCCCCTGTCCCAGGTCCAAAGCTCCATGGAGCGGGGCTCGGAGTTGTCCGCCTCGATTTGCTGTCTCCATGATTCGACGGATCAACATCGAGGTAAGAGCTGCCGATAGAACGCTTCCGCGATGGTATGCTCGAGCTTGAGCCTAGCCCCTCCCACGGGCTCGAGCTCGAACTGTTTGAATCAATACCTCCAAGCCGGTTACGGCCATTCGTATTGTCCATGCTCGAGGTTGTCCGAAGGTCTAGACCCAGACACAGGTTAGATAAGGTATGCATGATACAGCAAGTCCCGCAGGGGTGCAAGAGCAGTACCTCTGAGTTTCTTCTTAATCTCCGCAATTTCGGCCTCGACGGCAGCGATTTCCTCCTTCCTCGTCGCACTCTCGTCTGCAATCTCGAGGAGGGAGGCAAGCACGGCCTTTTGTAAGATGAGCTCCTCTGAGAGCTGCGCAATCTCGGTGGCAGAGAAAGCGTTTTTATCGGCAGCCATGATGTCGGTTGGGCCGCATTATACTCTAGAACCGAGAGATTGCGGCGCTTGTTTGGAGGTTGGGACACTACTCTGTCTGCGGACCGTGTGGTTGTATGTGGGAACGACAATGCGGATTGAGGCTGATGGGATTCTCAAAGAGAGCTGGAGATTCTTGATTGAAATAAGGTCGGGGTTTTGTGAGTCGAGGAGGGACGAGGCGGCAATCGCGGAAGTTATTCTCGACAGATCAACAAACCAACCAAAAGACGGAAGGCAGGCAGCAGTGGCAGCAGCCGCAGAAATTGTTGCTTTGTGGTCAGCCTGACTTCAATGTATTCCGTAAACGACGCGGCTGCCTCGCCGTAACACAATAAAACGCGGAGGGAACAGAGAGGGCGCCCGGCCGCAAGACAAGAGATGACTGCGGAGGCAGGTCTGGTAGGTCACAACACGGCGTCAATGATGAGGCTCTGGTCCGGGAACTGGGCTGCTTGCACGCCTTGAGAGAGGGTTCCCGAGGGCCTGGTTCAGAGGCTTGGCGTTGCAACGAAACGCCAGGTGCGCGCCTTCACGCGTTCTCTGAAACACGCCTTTGGTGGGCCCCACAATTTCTATATATCTTGTGGATACCTCACCCCACCTCCCCTTGTCCTGTCAACCAACCGACAGAAGACGTCATGTCTCTGGAGTCCACGATACTGTACGGAATCTGTATACTTTCCACAAGATAGCTGACAAGTCACATCTTCAGATCGAGCACTCAGCCCGCCAGATATACTCGCAGTAGGCCTGGTGTGTTTTCATGGCTCCCCGGGCGGTCTCAGGTAAAGATCCGCTGACGTCTGATCCAAGTACCGCCAAAGCTAACAAAGCACTTCACCTGACAAGTGTCTTACACAGTAATCGCCATTGTCTGGCATGCCCTTCTAACACGTTCAGCCATACCCGACAGACAGCACCTCGCTGCCAAATATTGCACAAAAACAATGCCTCTCAACAAATATAGCGCTGAAAGCGACACTCAACACTGGCCCAAACACCCAGACGCCGAGAACTCCCATCCCAAACCCGTCCGGAAACGCCACTGGGCAAAATCCCCAGGGAAAAAGAACGCTCAACTAAACCAGCAAAAGTGAGACACAAAATTGAGCATAGCCCAATCCCCTACCTCGACGCACCCTGCTCAGCCGAGCCCTTCCCCTTGCCCTCCCCATGTCCCGTAACCTTGTCCCACCAATGCGTCACCTTCCCGGTGAACCAGTCCCAGAACTCCTTGACCTTGTCAACAGCCGATTCCTCCTCCTCCTCGTCGTCGCCGTTGTTTTCACCACTGCTCTTGTCCGTGCTTGATGGGAAAGGCTGAGAGGGACTGCTAGTGGTAGGTTGCGGCACCGGCTGGTCGACACCGACCGGTTTTGATGAGGCGGTTGTCGTCTCAGCAGTGCTGGTTAAGATAGGGTTAACGAGGATGGGTTTTGTTGCTTGATCTGTGTGAGGTGGGACTGAGGCGGGATTGGCCTCGACTGGGTCTGCTGGCTTGTCTATCCCTTGAGCGCCTGGGTCATCGTGCAGGCCTATGGGCCTCAGGGGCAGCCGGAGGGTGCCGTTATTCGGGGCCGGGGTGATGCCGACTGAGTCGCAGAGCATGTTGTAAACTTCGATATTTTCTAATCTCTGGTTAGTGCCAGGTTGTGTTGTATGCGAAAGGGCAGTGGCACTCAGGAAGACTTCGACCCTGCTGTTGGGTTCATGCGGGAATGCAGGGCCGCGGGCGATGAAGATTGCCCTCATCAGGGGATGCTCGTGGTCGTAGCCGTGAAGGCCTCTGGGGCGATATACCATGTCCTTGGCTTGGGCCTCCTTGACGTTCATCTCGTCCATCTTGACGAGCGCCCAACCAGCCTTGGGAACGATCCACAACGGCGCGATACGCTCGTTCTTGGAGAAGTGATAGCGCTCGGGCATGTCGACGTCCCTGAGGTACACTTCAAGGTTGGGGTTCCCCTTGGTCTTCTGCATCACCTCATTGTAGATGTCCTGAAGCTCGTTGGGGTTCTTGGGCCTCAGTCCGATCAAGGGCCAGCCGTCGATATGCTCAATCCTGCTGAGATCCACGACGTCCTCGAGCTGGATCAGCCGGGATGTGTCGGTCGTCGCCATACCATGGTCGGAGACAATGATGACATTGACGATGTCTGTCAGATGCCGCTCTTCCAGCCCCCTGAAGATGCTTCCGAGCATCTTGTCCACCTTCTGGATGGTGAATTGGATTTCCGTGCTGTTCGGGCCATACTTGTGTCCGTCCGAGTCGACGTTGGGCACGTAAGCCGCGACGATCTGCGGCCGGTCCGCATCAGGCATGTCCAAGAAACCGAGAATCCTGTCGACCTTATTCGAGAGCATTTCTCGGCCGTTGTACGTGTCAATGTACGTAGGCTCCGTGTTGAGGATATGTGCTTCGCTGCCCGGCCACATGTGGATGGCAGTCTTGAGCCCTTGCTTCTGCGCTGTTACCCAAAATGGCTCCCCATTCCACCATTTCGAATCCATACTGCGTTTTGGATCAGTGTAATAGAACTGCGCTTGCAGTGTAGGATCCCAGAAGCTGTTGCCGACGACACCGTGAGCCTCAGGATACAAGCCAGTTGCGATGGTGTAGTGGTTCGGAAACGTGACGCTAGGAAACGATGGGTTCATGTAGAGAGGGGAAACGCCTTCCTTGACGAAGGCATTGAGTGTCGGCGTCAGGCCCCTGTTGAGAAAATCCGCCCGGAAACCGTCCAGGCTGATGAGAATGGTGGTGGGCGCAAACATGGCGGTCCCGTTGCTGACCAACTTCTGCATATGGCGTGAAACTGCTGCGATCGATCGAGAGCTTCCATGCAACCAAAACCAGGATCGCAAGCGCAACAGCAACAATCGCGTAGAATAAGAGCCAACAGCGGCAGTTGCGCTTCCGCTTCGCCTTGAGTTCGTTGATGTGTAGCAGATGCTTCCTGTCGACCTCGTCGCTGTCTTCCCGGTCGCTGCTCTCGCTAGTCGAGCTCCCGTCCTTCATGCCGCCCTCTTCCATCTCGTACATCAGCTCGCCATCCTCGCCGTGCTGTGCTTCGGCCAACAGTCTGTCTCTTTTGGCCTTCCTCCTTTCCCTTCGGTTCCTCCTCTTCTCAAAACTAGCACTCGGCCGACTCGGCAGGCTGCACGGACGGACTCCTCGACCTCGCCGGCGACGCATCGCTGAGTCTCCTAGTCAGCAATCGTAATGGATTCGGTATCGGCAGGTTGGAGCCCCTGCGTTCGCGCTGCTGCCGCCTGCGCGACTCGGTTACCAGCTGGTCGAGTTCCTCCTCCTCCATCAGCACGAGTCTGTCGTGTGCGCGCAGCTCACGACTGTTTCGTGCCCGCAGCTGGCGCTCGTCGTCGTCACTGTCGGTGTCCTGGTCGCTGCGGATGGATATCGCATCGGCGTCGTAGTCGGACGGCGACAGGAGCGACGGGTCGCGGCTGCCCGCGGCGGTCGTCTTCAGCGGCTGAAGAGGCATTGTAGGGTCGTTGGATGATCTCCTCGTCACAGACCTTGTCTAAGTACCAGAGACTCGCGGCGGTAAGTCCACCATGGCAGTGGACTGTGGAAGAAGGGTGCAATAACCGGATATTATTTTCGCTCGAGGTTGATAAGTGAGATATAAACCCCTGGTCGCGGCAAGGGTGTGTGATATGCAGCTGATTGGTGCTGGCCCCTGGTTGGTTCCATCATCCAGCAGGGTGGGCCGACGCGGGTCAGCTGGCGGGCCCCGTCCACCATAAGGACAAAAGCCTCGATGCAGTCACCAACAATTCGGCCAGGAAATGGCCTCATAAAGTCGTGGATGCTCGTTTGCTGTGAGAGCAGGAGCGCATCTTCATGGGACTGACTCCAAACTCCGGCTCATCATCCCCGGAGAATCAAGCAAACCCGAGCCTGCTGGGCTCAGTTGAGTGTGTTTGTGACATGCAGCAACGGGTACTTTTGTTGCCATCGACTCGCCTCGATAAAGCACCCTCGGATGCTGAGCAGAAGTCTCCCCGACAACCCCAGGCTCAGCAAGGTTAAGTGCGCCGCCTCAACCTCGACCTTGGGCAGCCAATGCCGTCAATGGAGTGCTCTCTGATATGCATGGTCTCCAAGAGTAGGCTTGAAGCTTGGAATCAGGAAGGTGCGCTGTGCCATAGCTCACTCATCAAAACGATCCGCCGGCAACTCCCAGTCTCTCCGGCTAGTGCGAATTGATGTTTTGCTCGGTTGTTCATCTCAGGACCATATCGCTAGCTCTTTGTTGGCGTGTTGCTCGGCATTGGGTCGAGACCCGAGAGCCCACCAAAGAGCGATGGTGGGGAAACGGGCTGACTGATAAGTTGTCGATAACCAAGCACAGCGAGGTGGGCATGACATGAAATGGCGGGTCCGCTGGAGCTACAAGCCACAAATGCCAAGGCGGCTTTGCCCCGTATGTGGCTAGAGCCATAGGCGGACGGAATCGGCACCAACTGGTTCCGCAAATTTTGGTTGAGCCCTGCCAATTACCAACACGCGCACAAAAATTGGTCTCGATATCGGGAACGGCAGCGACACGATTCTTTGACGGGCTAACAACAGCATCAAAGGTACGCCGAGCACCCCTACCTAGTTTCTTGTAATTTGAGACAATCGGTTATTTCTGTCGCCACTTTCGCATCCTGCACGATTTTCAACTTCGCCGAGTTTAAGGGACCGAGTCACTAACATCGCCGACCGCATTTAGAAGTCGACCAAAATGGCATCGATCGATATCGGAGCGACAAGCTGGCGCCGCGTCGAGGTTGGCCGCGTGCTCAAGCTCGAGACCGGCAGCCTGGCCACCATCGTCGAGATCATTGACCACAAGCGCGTATGTGGAAACCGACCCCAACCGAGACGGCGGAGACGATGGAAATGATCTACATGGAATTGGGAACAAGAGACTAAAACGTTGGGATTTCAGGCTCTCGTCGACGGCCCCTCCTCCGACGCCAAGCTCGCCACTCCCCTGGCATCGTCCAGCTCTCCCGGACCCTCCTCACCCCGATCGTGATCGAGAAGCTCCCCCGCGGCGCGCGGACGGGCGCCGTCAAGAAGGCGTGGGAGGCTGCCGGCGTCGACGCCAAGTGGAAGGAGAGCAACTGGGCTAAGAAGCAGCTCCAGCAGGAGCGCCGCCAGTCGCTCACCGACTTCGATCGCTTCAAGGTCATGCGGTTGAAGAAGCAGAGGCGCTTCGAGGAACGCAAGGCTCTGGCCAAGATCAGGGCTGCGGCATAAGCGTTGTCTGGGGTTGGCTGCTTTAGAGAGGGAGCGTTTGGTTCGGCATGGCTTTTTCTGGGGTGGAGGAAGGTTTCTGGAACGGTCTGCATGAACATCAGCATTAGGGTTGCTGGGTTTCTCTTTGCGTCGCTTTCGGAAGACCTGTATGTCACACATCATCACGGTGACCGGCGTCATGGAAAATGCGAAATTGAGCCAAAAACAAGACCCCAACGGGCTGCTGCCCATGCCACAAGCACGGCGCCGGAGCGGCGCAGGTCTGTGAGCTATCAGAATACAAAACTCCCGGAAGTGCCGTGGCGGCAATGCTTCTGCTCTACACTGTCACCTTCGAGTTTTCAGCGTTGCCCAGTGAGACCATCGCAAATGCCAGATGTTGAACTGGGGACCACGACATGACGATGATCATGGTCCTGGTCAAGGATAAGGGAGCCCATGCCGATTACCAAATCAGGACTAGCGTATTTGAACCTCTGCAGCAGCCGACAAGCCCTACCTGAAAATTGGACCCGAACATTTCTTTCCCACCACGATCACCAGCTCTGCCACCCCGCATATCCCGATTAGCGGCATTTCAGACCTCAATTGAGTCCGATCCGAACAATAGCAGCATCCTGCCGTTTCGGCCCCGCGTGGTCTACTGGGAAGCTGTGCGATTGCAGCTTCCGCAATGGCTGGAAGCAATTGTGTGTTGTGTGCGGGGAGCTGACTGAGTGGACTGTTCGACGATTGTAGCTTCCCAAGATGGCCGACCCCCGCGTTCAGGAGCTCCCCGAGGAGGAGACCAAGAAGCCCACCGTCGAGGAGCTCGACGATTCCTCCAGCGATGAGTCCGAGGCCGAGGCTGGCGAGGCCGGCCTCCCCGCCGGCTCGACCGCCGTGATCCACTCGCGCAACGAGAAGAAGGCCCGCAAGGCCATGGAGAAGCTGCACCTCACCCGCGTGCAGGGCATCACCTGTCACTCTCCGCCGCCCCAAGAACGTGAGTGCACTTGGAGAATGGGGTGGGAGGGCTGGAGCTGTTACTGCTGCTGCGGCTGCTGCTGTGCCGAGCATACGAGACCTGGGCTTGGGGGGGAGGTGAAACATCAGGGAACGGGAAAGCTGACGGAGATGGGATAGATCCTGTTCGTGATCAACAACCCCGAGGTCTACAAGTCGCCCAACAGCAACACTTACATGTAAGCCCACCCGAAAGTGGTCTGACACGAGTCAGTACTAACCAACCCCGCTCAGCGTCTTCGGCGAGGCCAAGATTGAGGACCTCAACGCCAGCGCCCAGGCCGCCGCTGCCCAGCAGCTCGCCAGCCAGACCGCTGAGCACGACCACGCCGGCCACGCCCACGAACACAAGCACGAGGCGGCCAAGGGAGGAGGAGGGATGACGGCGAGGAGGTCGACGCCGAGGGCATCGAGGACAAGGACATTGAGCTCGTCATGACTCAGGCCAACGTGTCCCGGAAGAAGGCGATCAAGGCGCTCAAAGAGAACGACAACGACATAGTCAACTCAATCATGGCGTTGAGTGTCTAGGCTTGGACGGGTGCTGGCGCTGCTTGATGGGTACTTTCCTGCTAGCAAAAAGGATTTGCCGGTTTCTCGGTGTCTTTCCCCGTTGCTGGTCAGTTAGGCAGCTGGTTGGGGAGCTGCTGAATCTAAACTGTTTCGCCATGTTTGGTCGTTGCCCCTGTATCTCTGATTGTGGTGCTTGTATGTGTCCGCCGGGAGCTGCAAAACTTGGATTGTTGCCCTTATTTGTGCCCAACGGAAACTGGCCAAGAACCATGTTTTCCGAGGGAACAAAACCTTTGCAACTCACTGTTGACTCAAGTGATCCATCCAGACCCAAGCTCGGAGCTGCCGGTTCGTTCCGGGAGAGATCACGTGATTTATCCTCTCGCCGGCAGAGGTTGCTTGCATTCGGCAAACTCGAAAGCAATGACAGCGACTGAACTCCCCACTCCCGACCACCTCAGAACCACCGCAAAAAATGGCCGCAGTAAGTCCCCGGGCTCAATTGGATGTTTCTTAGGCTGGGAAGCCGAAGATGGCGCACTGGGACGGAGCTGGGCGCGGGCGCCGGTGGTGTCGCAAGTCGTCTGAACTGAGCTAATTTTGTTTTCTTCCTCTTCCCCCAACAACAGCGAAGCGCAGCTCTCAAGGTCGACTGGGCCAAGATCACCACTTCGCTCGGCCTGCGCGGCCAGACGGTGGCCGGGCTCCAGGCCTTCAAGAAGCGCAACGACGACGTGCGCCGCAAGGTGCAACTGCTGTCCGAGCAGCCGACGACGGTCGACTTCGCCCACTACCGCAGCATCCTCAAGAACACGGCCATCGTCGACGAGATCGAGAGGCGCTTCAACGCGTTCCAGCCCGCCACCTACGACCTGTCCCGCCAGCTCAAGGCCATCGAGGCCTTCGAGGTCGAGGCCATCAAGAACGCCGAGGCCACCAAGGAGAAGGTCGACCTCGAGCTCAAGGACCTCGAGAAGACGCTCAAGAACATCGAGGACGCCCGCCCCTTCGACGAGCTCACCGTCGACGAGGTTGCCGCCGCCGAGCCCAGCATCGACGAGAAGACCAACAAGCTCGTGTCCAAGGGCCGCTGGTCCGTGCCGGGGTACAAGGTGCGTTTGATCACTATGTCCTTTTTAGGTTCCCATACTGATGACCCTTGCAGGAGAGATTCGGCGACCTCTCTGTGCTCTAATCAACAACTTTGTCGCCGTCTCCGAAGATTCCCCTTTTTCTTTGTGTACTCTAGCATTGTAGATAGCCTGAGCGCTGAGGGACGGTCCTTCACCGAGGGGGAAATTTCACCGTGTTAATCACATCTGGTGCCGCAGTTCCTCCTTCGTTTCTGTATTGTTCCCACCTCTTTAGTATTCTGCTAACTCTTAGATCCGGGTTCTACAACTGCTGATTTCGCCTTTGCCTCTTCGATTTCCTTGTCCTCCAAACCGCCCGTTCCTCCGTTCCTCCGACCCTTCAAGCTCTGCCGTCTTGGTTTGAAGCATTCAACATTTCTGTCACGCTTTCTCCCGACCAAGGGGCTAGGCATGTTATCGGCGTCCGTTGGAAAAGTCTGTAACGGAGTGGCTGCCTTATGATAGTCTTGAAGCGAGGCGGGAGGAGGAGACGGTTGCTCTCCTTTCTAGCGACTTACTACACCGAGTCTTACGAGGGAGGAGCAGAAGTTGTTGGGGATTTGTCTAAACCCCAGAATTTGACAAGCCGGGGCCCGGGGCGGTGGGGGGTGGAATGAGGGACGCTACTAGGAGGTGTGGATGGAGTCGCTATTCTGGAGGATGCGGGTGGGCTATGGGCGTGGGGCCCAGCGGAAGGGGCTGGTTTATTGCCTAGGGAGGTTGATTGGGCGCAGGAAAGTCAGTCTTGTGCGCTCATTTGACATGTGGCGCGGTAATCTCGGCGGGGTGAGATGTTGGAGAAGTTGTAGGCAGGGCTGGGTTACAAGACCATGGACAAGAGGCCGACTGAGCTGGGGTTGCCTGTGCGCTGGTTGCTACTGGGTATCTCCTGGGATGTTTTGTACATTGACGGTGTTGGCCGGTGCTTTCCCTGTGGGTATTGCTGGCGGTTGATAGTGGATGTAATCGGGAGCAGAATTGAGGGTTGGGCTCATGAAAGAGAGGGTCTCGGTATGTTTTTGGTTTTCTTCCGGATATGTTGGAGAGTGTAATGGTTCCATCAGGGTCCTCCAACTCCGGGACTGGTGTTTTCGCACTCACTTGCCGGGCAGTGGTATGATTACTTGGCTATGAGCCGACGTTATTATTGTCACTACTGAGTGGACGTATCAGGCCAGCTTGTGTTTCTCTACCGACAGTGGATTCTTTTCTTGGACTGCTTCCTGATAGCTCCTTATTAGAGTGGCTCGCCCGCGCGAGCAGCTCTGTTAGGGTGATGGGGCTGGACCCTTGGCTAGATTGACCTCTTCTTCTTCGCCGGGGCTTCTTGCTGGTGACGCTGCCTACGAGCAAAAGCGCAGACGACGAAGATCCATCTGCATGGCGTCCTACGGTGGTTCCACCGCCCGAGACAACGCTGGGATAGACCCGATGGCGCCAAAGCAAGGCAATGTCAGTAATAGTTGTAATAAGTCTCTCTCCAGATTCTCTGTCGTGAGGGGTGAAGAGATAAGCGACAATGGTGGTACATTGTATTTGGCTGTTGAGTTTTCAGGTTGTCGGAACTTAAGCACCATCTTTCCGGATCTGCGGACTATTTGGGATCCAGAGCCGTAGCACCGCCTTTCAACACAATTAATGTTAACCTTAAGCCTATTCAGCAATCTAATCGAATTAATATCCAAAGCACGAATTTCTGAGAGGGTGAACTGCCTAGTGATACAGACAGAAGTGCTTGATAGACCTCCTATAGTAATACGATATCCTGCATGCTACCCTTCGCAGTAGCTTCAGCATCCGGTGGGATCCCTTGACTATAAAGCCCGGCCATCTCGCCGTGGCAGTACGCGCCTCACTGCAAGCAAAGAGTAGTCAGCGCATGGACAGTTTGTTAATAGCGCTCTTACTTAGCTCAGCTTACCCAATGAAGCGGTAGCCTTCTTCGTTATCCAGAGGTCTCAGAACACAAGGCACGCTCAGGCCGACCAACCTGGCAACAACATCGCCTTCCTGCATGTGATGGTTTCCCAGTCCCACGTGGCCCGTATCGAGGACATACCATCGCCTCTCACAGTACGCCTTTAGGACAGCCTGAGCCCAATCGTTGTCGAACCCAAACTTGTGGTACTCCATCGCTTTCTGCTGCCGAAGCTTGTCCGCTTCAGGTGTGTCTCTCGGCATCAGCAGGACATCCAGGAAGCCTAGATACCTGTCCGTATACAGCTGAATCGTAGTACCCCGGTTCACGATAGATGTAGGCAGAACACTCCGCCTAGCATTGTCATGGCAAACGCAATGTCGATAGCTTCACCGGTCGGGTAGGAGGATACCATGCCGACGAACCTATCCCGCGCTTCTCGCATGCGACCGTGCTGGATGATCTGGCCAAAATGGGAATAGGGGCTCACGTAGACCGCTCGACCAAGGATCATGCCCCGTGTCCTCAGGGCAAACGGGTCCGAGGGATTCTCGCCCTCCTCCTCGACATGTGTGCCCGCGCCGTACTTGTCGTGCCATTCTTCGAAATGCTCACCGATACCCCATTCGCATCCAGGCCCCACATGCCGTCGCCAGTCGGGAACCCAGCTCGGCCAGTCATTCGCCTGTGGTTCAGCATCCTTCACACAGGTGCAGGTACTGCGTCGTCCCTGAAGAAGGATGTCGAGATTCGAACCGGACAGGCGACTATTCCTCTTGATGATGGCTCTTGCCGTATAAGTAAAGACTGTCTTGACGTCCTTGGTGTAATCCACTTCGAACCGGCCGCTTTCCACATCAAAGTCGAAATCGCTCAGGCCGAGGAGCGCGTACACCTTGTCTCGAGGATCGGTTGCTTTCCTCCGTCGGAACGTGGAGAGTAGTCGTTGCAGTTCCCATCGATACGTGGGGGTGGTCTTTTGACCGAGGAGATCTGCGAAGTACTCGCTGCCCACTACATCCAGGTAGTCAAGCTTGTCAACCGGCTGGGCTCCGAAGGAGAGGAAGAATATCAAGGGCGTGGGTCATTGTACATACTGCGAATATTCCAGGTTAAATCCATGACAATGGTTAGCTCAATGCCGTCGACAGATCGTCTATGGCGCTTGGAAACGGCGCCAGCTTTGTAATGGTACCATGACGCTGCGCCTTTGACAAGGTCCCAAGAGACGGAGTAGGCGCCACAGATTACAAGGGCGTCGCGGCTTGGTAACATCTCCTGAACATCCAGATGCGCTCGTACCAGGGGCGGTCGTAAAACTCGGAGAGAGCATCCCAAGATGCAGTATCGCTGAATGGAACGCCGAGCTTTTCTGACTCTTCGGCGCCGATTTCCTCGTACGTTTTGAGGGAGCCAGAATCGTATTTCTCCCTATCCCAGAGGAACATGTCGCCAGTCATGTTATTTGCAAAGGTTCCAACACGCGTAATCAAGTCGACGGCGAGCGGTGTTGATGGAGTAGACGGTCCGAGATATGCGAGAACTTTACTGGCGCATTTGAAGAGGACTGTTCATCAGCTTGACCTGCTGTGACCGCTCTTGATCATCCTGTTGATTGATGCAGATCTGATCTACCCATAGGGACTCTTGATCGCCACGCTTGACGATCTGGCGTAGCGCTTCCTCAAGCGTAGGATGTGTGGAGGATAGCGCCATTGCATCTCATAGGCACCGTGAACCCTCCAGTACCCCAGACATACGAGAGGGCGGAGTAGACCATCGGATCTTCTTTGTTGAAAGGGACATGTCGAATGGATGCGTACAGCTCGTCATCTTCCGTGGTAGAAAGCGAGAGCAGGCGAATGTGGCCGGGAACGAGGGGTGCGTAACGGTATGGTCCCATGTTTTAGTACAGAGCGCGCTCCAGCGTAGTTTAGCTGTGAGTATTGGTGTGGATCGTCTCACGATGCAACCTTGAGTCGGTTTCCATCTCAAAACCTTTCAATGAATCCTCGAGATGGCGTTGAATTGGAGAAACCCAGGGACTGCCTGTCGGTTGGGTTGCCTTACCGTGTGAGGTGGGGTGTGCTGTGATGCTGCCTGGACATGAATGCGTTGCAGAGGCAGTGACTGGCCAACCAGAGCAGGTAGAGCGAAAGGGTGCAAAACACCCTGGTAGACAGCCACCAATGTCGACGGCCCAAATTCGACTTTATTTCACCAACCGTGTCTTGATGCAAAACATACGATTGAAACATCCAGCACCTCCAATGTTTAACCATGCATGCACAAGAGTTTGCGATACAGCTTAGTTATAAGAGGAATAAATGGACTGATGGATACAGAAGGGGATAACTTTCCAACCGACTGGCTGTTAGTTTCGGCCCCCCAAACTATCATTGGATGGATGTTTAGGGAGTAGATGAGATTGTCATTTCTCAGAGAGAGATGTCAAGCTGTACCCTGGCCGTTCATGCTTTAAATTCTTGGAAGCACTGGAAGGTAAACATGAAAGTCAAATATAAGCCACTGGACTTTTCTTTGCCTGGGCCAAACCCACACGCCGATGCTGTCCGTGGAAAAAAAAAAAAAAAGAAAAAACTGCCGAAGACATTAGTCCGCTGATATCTATGCGTTAAGCTCTTATCAACTCCCATTGGCTGGTAAGCTCTACAACTCCCATCATCGTCAGCTCGCTTCTTACCACGTTCCTGAGAAAGACATACGTACGCTTCAACTTAAATAACTCGTCCAATATATAGTTACGAGTAAAGGAGGGTTCTTATAGTTCTAAAGAGCTATTGAGCTCGCAAAGCCTTCACTTTGGCCTCCCGAGACGGTCGATTCGTCTCGAATTTCACCCAAACCCTGTTCGTTCGTTTACTCTCTTGCTTCTTACCCCTGAATTCTGGAGTACCCTAACCCTAATCCTTTGCCCAGTCCACCTCGCATTCATGTTCTTGGCGTCGCCTGAGCTTCCCAGTCCGGAAGCTCCCCCATTTTCTCAGTTCCCATCCAAGCTTCGACTAATCGCGAGATCCGAACCTTCACCTCAGCTCGTGTACAACCGACATCCCACTGCCAATTGCCAACTACTCTCCACTCCCACGCCTCGCCCGATTGAAACCACCAGAATGGGTGTCTTCCAAAACCGCAAATACCCCTCGGCAGCCAACTCCAACACCTTCGGCGCGCGGTACCGCGCCATGATGGCCAAGCAGCCGTTCCTGCTGTTCGGCCTGCCCTTCATGAGCGTCATCGTGGCCGCGTCCTTCGTTCTGACTCCCGCGACGGCAATCCGGTACGAGCGGCACGACCGCAAGGTGCGGCAGATGACGAGGGAGGAGGAACTTGGTGTTGGGAAGTCCGGGAGGAAGGTTGATATCAGGGAAGAGTACTACGTATGTGACGAGCCTTGTGTGTTTGGGCTGTCGAAGGGGACTGTGGCTTGCTTTCCTTGAACATGCCACAAGGCATCAGAGTACGGCTGCTTGAGAAGAGGATGAACGCTGACCTGCTACGGGCGTAAAACAGAGACTCGCGGCTAAGGACCTCGATAATTGGGAGCAGAAGCGCGTCGAGCGCCTGAAGGGCGAGAGCGACGGTATCCTCTAAGCGCAGCGGGTGCGAGAGGAGGGGAAAAAAAGGGGAAAGCCGTGCCGAGGTGGAGGAGGACCACTTCGAGTTAGTTACCGCCAGACGACCGAGCTCCCGTGGGATACATGTCTCGATCTAGCCGCCCGACATCAATCAACATTGCACGCCTCCGAGAAGACCCTGGGCTGAGTTGAGACTCGAGATTAAGCGCCTCGCTTCAACTTCACGGGTACCTGCGTGCGACGTCTCTCGGAGGGATTCTTGATTCTTCAATCAAGCGATCCGAGACCTGCGCCCGCCAAAAAGCAATGTCTACACGCCGCGATCTTCAGCCGCCTCCAGCAAGTTGTTTCAGCATCGATCTCCTATTGACAATAGTTGAGCTGCCTCCAATGCGGGAAGATGCATGTGATGCAGGCCGGCGAGACAAACTGCGGCTCAGCATCGGGGATTATGTCGGGTCGCTGCTTCAATAGCAAAGTCAAAAGCAAGAGAACTCCTCACAGCCCGGTTTGCATCTAGCCAGGTGGAGACTCGGCAAGCCGCAGCATCGACTGGCCGAGACGGGGGTAGATCTGCCGCGGGTAGATGCTCGACAGGAACAGTGGATTGCTTCTTGCGGCTGCTTGAAGACCTTCTGGGAAAATGAGAAATTACAACTACTCCGGAGATAGATGCAGACATTGGGACTGATACGACCACTAGCTCGGAATATACACATTCGTCCGACCGTGCAAGCGGCCCCGGTACGTCACGGGCGATCTCACCTTCCTGGCAACCAAAGTCTGATGTTTGCTCGTATGTCTGCATCATCGTCACAGCGCCCAAGAATCACAGATGAAGCCGTCCTGAACGATCGTGTTTCAAAGATTGCGCGACACTGAGTTGCTGGCCGTCACCACATGCCAGCAAACAAGTTGATATTCGCGACGCCGACGCTGCTTACTCGAAGCTTGTAGTCATCCGCATGGTAGAGACAGTCCTGGTGGCAAGATTGGGAAGCTGAGTCAACCCGGCTAACCAGAGTCAGCCAATAGTCAAGCGAACCGTTCCAAGATTCGTGACAACATGCGTCGACTCGCGCTGAGGCTGAAGCGTCGCTGGCAATGATTCGGGACACAGGGCAGTTTCTGGCAAAGCCCGGACGGTCGGCACCGAGCGCTCTCATGCGATGGGGCCTCGGCGCTGGATTACAGATCGGAAACTGCGGGGTGTCTAACCGTTGGACAAGGAGGTTCGATCCCCAAGGGCTCTATGACGACTGGCAACCCCTGGGGCAGAGCTCAAGCCAGTCAGTCAGGGATAATCCAAGTCCTGGAGCCCGTCAATATCGATCTGAAGGCTCGATGACAGCAATTTCTCGATCCCCGGAGCACAGCCAGAGGCTTGCCGCCACAGACCCCGCCTCAGCCGGGCCATCCAGACATTTTGCCTGAATGGTGGTGGGCAAGGTTCCTGTTTGCCTGCTGCCCGTCCTGTTTCAACTGCACGACATCCGATGCCAAGCAACCTGCATTCCTGCCAAGCAACGGGCCAGGGCTTCCCATTCGCACAGGTATCCCATTAGTGATCTGCGGATCATCCACACTGCTGGAACGGACTTGCATTCTGGTGGCTTACACTCCCGGTTCCAGTCGGGCGCCTGCCCAATCACGGTCTGCCAAACGATGGATGCAGGAGTGCATCTCGCTGACGAGCTTGGATGCAGAAGAGAAGGAGGGGTCTTTTTCAGGCCCCGTGAACAGATACCACCGGGTGAAGTGGTGAGCAGAACAACGTAGGATTTGCCACCCCCCCTTGACCGACGAAGAGCACCAAATCCGGCCTATTCGATCTTCGCATCAGTCTTCTCAGGAACTGGCGGTGAGGGGGCAAAACATGACACGAACTTGTGTTCTTTCGGGACGAAGATGGCTGTTCGTGATGGCGGTCTCGCTGATGGATGTGGCCTGCGCCCTGCGATCTGCTAGGCGGTGTCTTTTCTACGGACCGTTGAGAGAGGGCCCCATCCAGGTGGATTTTCTCCCAGGTTTCCTCTGTCTGCTCTGGTTTGTCCACATCGACCTGCCCCGGTCCCGCCAGCGACAGACTTGGGCGGCGGGCCTCGAGGAGGGTACAAGGAGGTCGTCCAGGCGACGACTACTCTACGTTAATGCAAAGGGGCAAACCGCTTATCGTACAAGGCTAAGCCCAGGCCAAGCCCAGGCTGTCCAGTTTCGGCAAAGATTCATGATTTTGGGCGGACATGCACTGGGTCCCTTGCCCCACGCTTATCTTGGCTGCCCCAGCCGCTCCGTGCCAAGTCGGGCAGTGGGGTTTGTGACGGGGTATTAGCGTCTTCAGTGACGTCGACGTGGTCGATTTCTGCGCGGTCGACGCGAGAAGGATCGCTGGGATGACGGCGGTGATTCATGGCCAAGACAATCATTTTGCTCGCTTTCTTTGGTTTCAGGCTCCTGGGGGGACGTGGTTTCTTTGTGTCAGCAGCAGGAAACTTGGGTTTGGCTCGTTGGTTGCAAAAGAACAGCTGGCTGTTCGTATTGTTTGACCACGAGGGCTGTCGTTGCTGGTCGTGAGGTGGCTTCAGTTGCACGCCGCTGGCCGCTGGCCGCTCGATCGGGAATACTACGCTTGGCACACCCCTCATCCCTTGTGGGCCTGCCCTGGTCATCTCATGCAGCCCGGCGGAGCAATGGTGTGCCACTAAGACGAGTGGTCACAGACATTGGCCGAGCTTCCACCCCTTCCTAGTCAGCCACACCCCTGAACGCTCTTGCAAGGCCTGCAAGGTACCACACTCTCGTCGTGGACACGCCGATCGGCACCATCGTCTGGAGCCTGTCGTCAGGCACAAAGATCGAAAAAGAATCGAAGGCGTGCGGCTGCGCTTATAATATCTCTCCCCTCCCTCCCGAGCCGTCCGTGTTGGTCCTGCTCTGGCCTTAGTTTCCAGCACCTCCAACAGAGCCATGTCTGGCCCCAACAGCGCCATCCGATAACAGCCCTTGACCAACTAGGCTCGGTAGTCTTCAAGAGCAAACGCATAAACGGCCGTCATCGCTCGTGATGTTGTGCGGCATCGACTATCCCAAACCTCACTCAACGCATCGCCGATTCCTCCGCAGTCTCCGGAGTTACACGGGTCTCGGACCCAACCACAAGAACAGCACCATCAACAAAAACACCGACTCTATCATCAGCAGCACCAACGAAGAGATGCATCACAGACACCTCCACAGTGATGCCAGCTCGCTGGCCCGGCCGTCCCTTGAGTCCTCCACCAGCCGGCGGCCCTCAGTCAGCAGCGGAGCCGACACCACCATGTCAGTTGACTGGGACCCGCTCCGTCTGCACCCACCCCTCGCGCCGGGCCCGTCCCCTCCCTTGCGGGACGCCTTCGACGAGTCCGTGTCGCGGCCGTACCAGCCGCAAGAGCTGCGGCACGCCCGCACCAGCCACAACCTCCGCCAACCACCCCGGCCAAGCTACCAATCGCTCTCGGCAGCCGCCAACACAGTCATCTACGACGGCTTCGACTTTGGCTTCGACAACGACAACAACAAGAAGCCCACACCCATCTCCACACCCACCCCTGCCGTCTCTACCAGCACTACCCCCAGACACCCGCGCGCGCCCTCCCCCACCCCCAGCGACGCCAGCTCGGAGTGCAGCCTCACCTTTAGCAGCCGATCTTCGTCGACAGAAGATGACTCGCCCTTCGAGTTGGGCATGGGTCTGGCCCCGGCGCCTGTGCGGTCAAGGCCCGCCGCACAGCCACAGGCCCGCCACACTGTTGGCAAGAGCGGTCCTGATGGGGCGGCTCCGGGGTCGATTGGCATGGGCATGGACGATGATGCGGATTACTTCCTCCGGAGGGGGGGATGGAAGAGGAGGGGCATTGTGTTTGTTGTGCCCGAGGGGGAGGAAGAGGCGGGGGAAGAGGAGTGTTGGGAGATTTGAGTACACGGCTTGCTTCTTTCTTTTCTTCGGCTTGGGTTGGTTTGGCGGGCGAGCATTGCATGGCAGGCATTGGCTTCTATTTTGGCACTCATCATCATCATCATCATCATCATTATTGGTACGGGCACTGGGCTGGGCTTCATTTGGGGAAACGGGATCCTGGATCATTGGATCTATCATTGGATTTGGATCGGACTGGAACTTGACATCGAGACTGGACGGCATCTCCTTTGTTTAGCATTTTCTGGAGTCACGGACGGGATATACCTCGATACCACGGGAACTGGGAACTAGGCACTTTCACATGTACATGGCCGCTGGGGCTGTTCAGCAAGTTCGCTTCGATGCTGGCGAAACGACTATCAATCTCATCTGATCTTGATTATTAAACTCCCGTCCAATGCTCCGGAGGTTTTCTCCAGCCCGGCGGCTCAACCGTCGGCACAGCCCCTGACAAGTCGCGTTTTGAAACAATGCAATGTCCAGGTCCAGACCCAAGATTTCTGGCAGGAACTGCGCACGGCCGTCTCGATCCTCGGCACTTGTCCGATGGTCAACGAGACATGATGATGCTTGGTACTATCGGCCCCACTAGCTCCTTCCAGGGATCCGGCTCTCTCGGTACCTATGTACAGTACCTTAGTATTTCCCCTTTATCTTTCGGTTCTTCCCGCATGCCCAGCTTGGTCTGTCACTGTCACATCAGCCACGAGGTATGGTTGCAGTCGTCAGGTCACGCGCGGCAAGAAAGATTGCGCTGTGCAGCCGGATGATGGTTTGCGTCTGTGGGGTTGTCTGTCTGGTCCTTCCCTGGCTCGACCAGAAGAGGGAAAAGGGCCTGGATACGACTTCATGACGTCCCTCGGGAGTGCGTCGGCATCGGCATTTCAGCTTCACCAGCATTCTTGAAGCTGTGGACCCAAGAGACAAGTATCTCGAGTATCATTGTCGACTCATCCAGCTCGGGTGACACAGCGAAAAGGGAATAATTAACGTCAAAAACTCGATTTGCTCATTTCCTCCTCCCGGTTTTTGCGCCTTCAAGCTTGGCGGTCACACCCGGTTGCCCGGGTCACACACAACCTCGTCCCCTGTTCCCGCACATTCGGGTTCTCGCGAGGCCGAGAGGGAAAATGACGAGCAGTATCGCGGCGCAGCCGAGCCGGGCACAGCGGGAACCAACCTGGAACCGAACAGACCTGGTTGGGCTGAACTTAATTCGGCCCAGGTCAAGTGACCCCCAATATTGGTGTCGGGCTTTACCAGTTTCCTGTCTTGCACGCAGGTACCCCGCCTACAAGGGACGCACGCTACTGCACATTCCAGCTGCACAACACACCGATCTCGATTCAATTCGATAATCCAAGCTGACACTCAACTCAACCCCGCACAGGTACTGACAAAAGGGGAAATCCGTCATCTCAAATTACCCCCTCAGGACCGGCATTAGGAAGCGAAAGGCAATGACTGCGGAGGAAATTAGTACGCCCCGGGCCTCTCGGCCCACGCCGGTGCCGGGACAGGGGGCACCGGCCGCCGGCTGGTCTTGATGGGGAGCCCGGGTATGCGCATCGTCAGCGGCTCGACGCGCGGCCCTCGGGGTGCGTCGCCCAGACCGCCATCGCGAGCGTGTTGGTGCCGTTGTAGTTGAGGATGCCCTCGGGCACTGGAAACGACGTCTGGGGGCCGATGTGGCTGATGTAGCGGCCAAAGTCTGCAGCCAAGCATCAGTGATGATGTCTCGCGGGTCGGGTGTCACGACAGAAATAGCGCCAGATCAGACAGCCTGGGCGGCAGGTACCCGACACATATGCGTAGTAGTATGTCGATGTCACGGGGCGCCGGGCAATAATTGTCCGGTGATATGGCCTTGCGACATCCAAAAGAGTTTGGGGGGTTGTTTTTGGGGGGGGGGGGGGGGGGGGGTGGTTAGTATTGAGAGGTTGGTGACAGGCGAGAAGAAGAGGACACCGCAGAAACAAACTTACGATACCCGTTCACCCAGAACGACACCCGATACTTCTTCGACCCAACGGGGTCAATGGCCGGAAACTCGAACCTCATGGGCACGTCAAACCCCCACCACTATTTCCCACTGCCAGCTTAAACTCCGCCGTATAAAACCCGACCCCCGGCTTATCCAACCCCTTCCCTACCGGATCCCCCTCCGCGAACCTCTCCGCGGGCGGAAAAGGCTGATGATACCCCTGCCGTTCCGCCCACAACCCCCTTCGTTCAACGGCCCCCTCTGCTTGTCCACATACTCCTCCCCGCCAAAGTTCCCCGTCACCTTCCACCTCACTCCCGGCTGCTCCCCGCCGCTCACATCAAACCAGTACTCCAAAATCCCCCGCGGCGCCTTCATCCCATCCCCGCCCACATATTGTTCTGCGCGTACCCCATGTTGTCCACCAACACCGTAATCACGTACTCCTCCCCGGCCTTCAGTGGCCCCGGCAGGGCGTAGCTGTCGCGGTGCACCCGCGCCGTGGCGTTGCCCGGCCAGCTGCCCAGGAAGGTCCCGTTGAGCCACGCCATCGACGCGAACGCCACCCGCCCTGCGTCACCACGTTGAACGCCGTCTCGCGGCCCGTGGCCACAAAGTGGCCCCGGAAGAGCACGGCCCCGCCCGCGTGGAAGCCGTAGTCTCCCGCGTACAGCGACGTGGCCGTCTTTTGAGCCTGCAGGAAGGTGTTGTTGGTCGGGGCGACGTCGGCGTCGGGCCAGGCGGCGTCCGAGTAACTGGGAGATAGTTCCGGGAGCGTGTCGAGGTACTTCCATCTGAAGGCGGAAGGAGAGGGGACCTGCACCAGGAGCAGCGCGTAGGGGACGAAGGTCTGCCAGATGCCGTCGGTGGTGGTTTGGAAGGCGGAGGGTTGGGAGTTGATGAGCAGGGTGGTGACCGACTTGGGGACGCCGAAGATCTCGAGCGTCGTGTCGCGCGCGAAATCGCCGCGGATGGAGAGAGTGCTCGCGTCGGTGATGGTGGCGCTGCGGATGAGGTACCCGCCGGAGAGGATCAGCGGCGGTTGGCCCGGCGTGTCGGGGACCCAGAGGTTGTAGGCTGCGGCACGGTCTGATATATGTGGTGAGTTATCAGGGGAGGAAGTGGTGTAGAGGGGGAGGGGGGCATACCGATCATGTAGATGGTGAGACCCCCGGCTCGTATCATCTGCCTGTCGGTCGTCGTCTTCCACTGCGCGTAGAGGTACACGCCGTCGGTCTCGGTTTTCACCCCCGAGCTGGTCTTAGTAGCCAGGACGGTGACCGGGTTTGCGCTTGAGCAGCAGCTCGTGTGTCTCGTCCAACCCGCCGTAGACGAAGACGACGGTCTTAGCGTCGAACTTCTTCCACGTGAAGATCTCGGCCGTGCAGTACACCAGCGTCTGGCTCCCGAGCGGGTAGTCGGTGACGTGGATCCGCGTGTCCCGTCCCGGCATCGTGAGTGTGCCGCCCAGCTTGGGGATCGGGAGCGTTCCCTTGGACGTGGGAAGGGTCAGCGTGTAGCTGACCGGATTGCGGTCGCGGAAGGCCGTCTTGCGCGTGACGTAGAAGCCGCCGTCGGGGCCGACCATGGCCGTCACGGTGATATCCTGGTTCGGGCTGTAGAACCCCATTGTAGGCTTGAGTTCCGGGGTGGCTGTCAGGTATCCCGGCGACACCTTCAGGAAGTTGGCTTGGAGCTTGAGTTCTGCATACTTCTCGCGCTCGAGGCGTCGGTCTTCGTCGATGGCCTGTTTGTGTTAGAAGCAGCTGGAGCTTGTATAGGCGAAGACACGTACAGCAGAGGAGTCGTAAGATGTGTAGCCACTGTCGAGTCCCACGTTGCCCAGTTGGTTCCCCCGAATACCTGTGCGGTGTCAGCACTGCGAGTTCTCGTCAAGCAGCTGGATTTCCGTGCCTACCGGGTAGGACGTTGAAGATCTTGACGCCGGCGCCGTAGTTGTTCTTGTACCAGACACGGGAGTGCTCCTGGTTGTATTTCTCTGCACAGCGGGCGGGGCCAGCACTGCCCCAGAGGTCGAGCATGCCCCCTAGTATGTTGTAAGTCAAGGTTGCTGCACAAGCAAGGTAGACCTACTTGGAACTGGGACATGTCAGCACGCTTCGAGATACTACGATACTGCTTCGATAATGTCACTGACCTCAGAAAGTGCGAACGGTGTCGACGGGCTGATATTGAGATGGCGCCAATAGAGCGCTTCTCGCAGAGACCCCTTATCCCACAAGACATCGTTGCAGTCCCAGTCCAGGGGTACAAGTTGTGGCCGTAGATGTCGACCTGGCCCACGCCAGAGCCGGGCGCGTTAGTCCCGGCGTCCCACCCATCGTTATTTGAAGGGCACAGTAACGCCTCCCTTCCGGGCCTGGTCTTCTACATACTTCATGTACCCGGGTCGGGGAAGTTGAAGCCCTCAACTCTTGCGCAAGACTGTAACTCGTCAGCCCTCGTTCCTCGGCCTTGTTGTGAAGTCGTACCTGTAAGCGCTCTCCGGCTGGTAGAGAATGACCTTCCCGCCGTTGCCTATCTCGTTTAGCAATAATGGGCGCGATGTGTGCCATGTAACTGTCTTTGTCAGTCACACCCCCCACCTTCCCGTCACGAACTCAGCACTTACTTCTCCGTAGCCGCGAGATAGTCTACATCGGCCGTCCTCGGATGTCCCTTCAGCCTCTGAATCCATCCGGGTAACCACCCCTGAAACATGTGCATCTGCCTCCTTATCAGCAACCGCCCCCCAACCCAAACCCCAACGATCAGAGAATCACTCACCATTATAAGGCCCTGGCTTAGCTATCAGCCACAACCCGACCTCCCTGGCGGCTTCAAAGAACCCGTCCAGCGCGAATATCCCGTCCGCCCGGAAGTCCCCTGGCTTGCCCTCCAGCAGCGCCCAGTTGATGTAGAACGATCCGTGTTCAGACCGGCCGCCTTGATCTTCTCGAGCACGTCGTGCCAGAGAGCCGGGACGGGAAGTCGGAAGGGGTGGAATTCGCCGCTGATGATCATCTCGCGCTTGCCGTTGATCAGGAGGGAGGCGTTGTCCCATGTTATGGGCGGGTCGCGTTTGCTGAGGAAGGGGACACTGTCGTGGAGGTTGGCGGAGGGGGCGAAGTTGATTTCGGAAACGGACGGTGCGGAGAGAGCGGTGATCAGGGGGAGCCCGAACAGCGCGAGGGCTGCGGAGAGGAGGCGTGATCGCATCTCCGTCGGTACCAAGTCAGTAAGAGGAAATGAAGAAGTGGGGTGGAAGGAACGACGGAAGAGGAAGGGGAGAGAGAGCCATATTCTAGCTGATGTGACTGAGGCATGGTATTAGTACTGGTGTCGAGGCTTGCATTCCGAACGCTGCTAAGACGGCCTGTTTGTACAAAGAGTGCTTGTGTAACGGTGAACAGCTCCGCAATCTGAAGAGAGGCATTTGAGATTGCCCTCTTACAGACGAACTTTGGAATGCCCTGGTGTGAGTGAGGTTTCAGCATTATCCGCCTTGGGGTATTGTGCACCGGTGTTGTTTGCCTCGCGGCACCATCAGCTTGGGGTTGTGGAACGGAATGAGGAGTTGTTTGACAGCCCAGTCACTTCTGAACTTATTTTAGTAACACCCCCGTCTAGACAAAGAACGCCTCTGAGTTCTTCGGCTCTACGTTTTTATTTAGCATGGCGTCGACATTTCAGTGGACCTTGGCGGTCGGCGACCATCTTCTCAGGCGCCCTTTTCCTACAGATTGCGGCGCGTTCTGTCTCGAGTCAAGTAAACTCTGAATGAAAGAGCACAGGACGGATGCCACGGTGGGACTTGTCGAGTACTCTCCTCGCCCACCATCCTATGAAGGGACTGCGAGGTTTCCATCTCCAAGGTTGACCAGGCTGTGGCTTGTGAGACGGCGATCGTGACACTCGTCCAAACGCCACCAGTTGGGCCGGCAAGGGCTCGAAGTTACCCTGTCGAGGTGTTTCTGGGCCCCCTGCCGTGGTGCGAACATCTGCTCGAAGCTCGCCGCGGGCAGAAGCAGTAAGATTACAGTGGTTGATAAATAAACCATGTCCAGACCTCGACTTTCACCGCGTCCCCAATGGCTCGGTAACCAAGCGGTTATTGGGGGTCGGAGTTTTTTTTGGAGGCATAATTCAGCAACCGAAGTGGCCGGGTTCGACTCCTGACCAGTCGAGCAAAACCCCTTTATCACGAATCAAAAAGGGGTTTCATATCCGACTACCTCTCCTCGACCGCCGCGGGAGGAGGGTTAGTCGGTGAGCGTTTGGTTACCTTTTCGTCTTCTTCAGCATAAAATAGTAGGTCAAGTAGTTGATTGACCTCTCGTATCAGCCTGAACTCAGCCATTGAACACAAACGCTATCGAACCAAAGGCGTTTATTGCACCTCGAGCTACCCAATAGGATCTTCCCAGGATGTAACGTGTCGAAGGCCTGCTCCAGGTGCTGAGACGCTGCGCTTTTCTGTAGCCAGCGAAAGGATACTCGGGTTGCTAGGAGGAGCCCCAGACAATGCTGTTTAACCTGCGGAGCTGCTCCAACTCCCGCTGCGACCTAGCATCAGTCGAGTCGGTCGGGTTTCCAGTTGAATCCATCAAGGCCCGGAACAGACGGCCGCGACAGTTTGAGCCGGTCGACAACATTGTCGACTCTGGACTACTCTCTCCGCCCACCGACGCTTCGGTTGAGGGCTGCTGCTGCGCCTCTTCCGGCCATTGCGTCGCGGCGATCATGCCCACAGGCAGCCCGTCCCTCTTCCACACCTGGCCGTCCTTCATAACGAAGCTGACTTTCCGCAGCGCCTTTGGGTCCTCCCTCGGGTCGGTGTCGAGCGCAATGATGTCTGCCCGGTTGCCCTCCTCCCACCAGCCAAACCTGAACCCACAAGCGTCCTTGCCGCAGGCCAGCCACCCATGATACGTCCCCGCCACCAAGACCTCCTCCACCGGAATCCCGGCCTCCATCATAATCTCCATCTCCCTGACGTTCAACCCATGGTTGAACGTCCCCGTATCCCCTCCCGCGGCAATGACCACCCCGCCATCAAACGCCCTCTTCACCCTCTCCTTACACCTCCCAATTTTCCCCTCATCAAAATACATCTCGGCCGCCGCCAGCGTGGGTACCCACACCGTCCCCCTCTTCCTCATCTCCTCCACCCCTCCCCCATCACGCCCTCTCCATCCTCAAACACGTGCTCCACGCTCGTAACCCCGGCCCTCACCGCCATTAACGCGGTCCCTGCCTCGCCCGCATGCGCCGCCACCGGCAGCCCGGCCATGTTTGCTTCCGCGACAATCGCCTCCATCTCCTCGCTGGTGTACAGCCGGACAGCTGGGTTCCGCTCGCCGCGGTCAGGCGGGAAACGGATGCGCCCTCCGGGACCCGGCAGGTCCGCCGGCCAGCGCATCACCTTCCGGCGGTAATCCGCGTACACTTTGATCACATCCGCGCCGTCGCCGACCCGCCGCCGCACCGCGGCCCTCACGCCGTCCGCGCCGTCCGCGGCATCCGCCGCCCGTGGTGGCACCATCATCCCCGCTGCCAGCCCGCCGCCATACAATGGATAGTAAGAAGAAGAAGAAGAAGAAGAAGAAGAAGAAGCGGGGGACCGGCGTTCCGTCCGCAACTCGTACCCCCCCGAGCACGCCAGCGCTTCCGTGGCGACAAACATGCGCGGGCCGGGCACGACGCCGCGGTTGACGCAGTCGCGGAAGGAGGCGTCTGCGCTGCCCATGGCTTCGGAGCCCAGGTCGCGGTAGGTGGTGTAGCCAGCCAGCAACGCGGCGCGGGCGTGGTTGGCCGCGCGGAGGGTGCGTTCTACGGTGGAGGGGACGGACATTTGGATGGTGTGGCTTCTCTCCCTGGGTACGGATGTTAAGAGGTTTGTTGGGGCAGTGGTAGCCTGGGGAGAGGCTTACTTCTCGGAGTGTAAGAAGATGTGGGTGTGAGCATCGACGAAACCCGGCAAGACGACCTTCCCGCGAAGGTCGATATCGTTGGGCTGGGGTGTGTGCACCTCGTGGAGGCGCGGTTGTAAAAGGCGGTGATGGCGCCTGTGTCGGGGGAGACCTCGATGGTGACGTCTTTGACGAAGACTTTCCGCTTTGGGTCGAAGAGGAGGGAGGTGTGGATGGCGATGGTGTTGTGACTCGGAGACATGATGATGGCTTCTTCGAGGAGCGACGGGGTCGTTGACGAGGGGGTGATCTCTGGGTTGGTGGAATTGCAGGATGGGGAGTAGGGGTCTGCCACGCAGGAGCGGGAGTTGGTGGAATATGCGGGTGTCATTGTGTCTTGGCGGTTGTAGCTATGGCAGGAAACTGTCTCTGGAGGAGTAGGGAACAGGGAACAGGGACCTCGGAACAAGCAGCACGTCTTTATACCGTGGCCCTGTGGTTCGGGTGTCTGTTGTCGTGAGCTTGGCGCGGAGGACCTTGATGGCCAGACCGCGTGGACAAGCTCGGGTACCACACAAATGAACCTGACAAACTGGCGAGGGGTGATGTTGAAAATGAGAGAATAATAAGAAGTCTAATTCATCTAATCTCATCAAAACTCGTGCAGTCGTGGCTTCGTGGCTCATTTCTTGCCGGGCATGTTCTGACCGCCCTTCTTCTTGAGCATGGCCTCGTCCTCGGCCTGCAGCTCGGCATCGATCTGGGCGCCCTTTGACGGCTCGTTTCCGTGCATTTTGGCCTGTGGCATTGGATGTCAGCCGTCACTAAACCGTGACCAGTTCGTCCGTGACCGCCTACCGGAAGCGTTGGGTCCTTCTTGTGGAGGGCGGCCTCGCGCGACTCTTCAGGACCTGAGTCTGCCGATTTCTGTACTCAGTACATCTTCGTCAGCACGACAATGCTTTTCAGAACCCTTGCTGCGCTTGACGTACTTCTGCGGCAGCGCGGTTAGAAAGTGACCGCTGGTCCTCTGTATGCGCGTTAGTCATCTACTGCCTCTGAAACGAAGCCTCGCGCGAGCTGCACGTACTGGAGTCGTTCTGCAGATGCGAGTTTGAGGTGCCCTCGTGGTAGCGCGTGCCAGAGCCCGTCTCGGACATCTTGGGGTTGCGCTGCTCGCCGGCCTCGTACACTTGGCGGTTTCCGACGTTTGACTGGCCTGACATGTTGGTTTCTGTTGTATTCTGTAGTATCTATGGGATGGTCGAATTCAGAGTGTGAGATGGCGTTGAGTGCGAGTCGATTGAAACCTGAGTGCTGTCTCAACGACCCCCATATATGGGACGTATCTTATGCACGATCCGGTGTGTTCTACGTCATCTTCCCACATGTAGCACAGCAGTGGATCCAGGACAGCTCTGGCGATGGGGTCGTCCATCTGGGCGAGTCGGGGGAAAGAAGGCTAAGGCTGACCGCGTCTACGTCATCTCATACTGAGGGCAAGTCATGTACCTACACATTAACAATTATCAGCAGCCGAAACCCGTTACATACGGTAGGTTAGGCGTCCGTCGTCGTGATGATGATGCTGGTTGTTGCTTGCTCTGAAATTAATCTCGTTCGGCGTAATTTACAACGCGATAGACTTGATGAAATCGCGGTGCAAGTGCAACCCAGAATTCAAAATGCGGAGGACTGAGGCAGAATCGTGAAATCCCTGGGGCTGGCGATCCGTGTTCAATGTTAACGATCACACCGTGCTTGGCTGGCTCGAACTTCATTTGCCCGCTCTGCTTCTTGGCATCAGCCTTGCCTCAACGTCTGGCTCCACAGGTGACCACTGTTGACATCGCGAGACCCGGCAAGCAGCTCTCAGGGACGACAACATCCATATCCCAGGCCGACAAAGCAAACCGCAACCATGTTTCGCTTTGTATGATATACCTCAGATAATCTGTATACAACATAAAAATATTAACCGAAGTGGCAGCACAAACCTATCGACATCATCACGCTTCCACAAGGCGAGCTCGCCCGCCTCTGTGAGAATCGCCAATGCCCTGAGACAGGCCTCTGCCGCAGCCGCCGAGACCTCGGCAACGGACCAGGCCACAGCCAGGCCCGAGTTCAAGCTGGAGATCACAGAGAACGCGCCCACCGCGGACCAGCTCCAGACCATTCTCGAGTATGCGGGCAAGAGCCAGATCGGCTCCATCGTGCGCGGCGCGACCAACGAGAGGGAGGCCCTGAGGAAATTCCAGGAGAGTGTCGAGAACTTTCAGCGGCCGGTGGTATGTTACTGTGTTCTTTTTTTTTTGTCTCTTTTTTTTTTTTTTTTTAATGGATGGGGAGGGGTGGTGCAATCATGTGGGCCTCTGGGAAAGTCACCGGCGCGTAGCTGACAAGTCGCAGGTTGTCGACTGGAACAATGGCAAGGCGCGCCACAGTGAGAACGAGTCCGAGATTCTCAAGATGCTCAACGCATTGCCAAAATAGACGCATTGGAGATTGAGGTATCGGCCTCCTGGTCGTCGCTAATCTACGGGCCAAATGGCTACGAATGCCTTGCTGTCCCTTTCTCTCCTCTCCTGTATCATTAGCGGCACCTGGCGGACTTGTCTCTTTCAGCTTCCGATGAACGAAAATGTTCTTCCGTGCTTCTTCAGCATCTCGCCTGTGACACGGGTGTATATGCTACTTACTGTAGCCAAAACAGGACCGAGAGAGTGGTTCAGTTGTCACGAGCTTGGGCTCCAGGCCCATTTGCATTGGAGGGCGCCGGGTTTCCTCATTTGAGGAGAAGAAAAACTGGATGAAGGGTTAAGTAACACCTCAGAGAACGAGGCTCATGAAACGAGACTCATGCGCGTTCGAGGGCCACCTGCATTCGCTTGTTCGCCTTGTCTGTCACTGTGGATGGTCAATGCCCTCCTCTGGCCTTCTCTCTCTCTCTCTCGCTCTCAGTTCCCCATCCCCTCGCATACAAAAAGCCCTTCTCTTCTTGCTCGCGCATTCCCATCCCTCTTTCTCTCTCTTCAGCGCAGTAAACCTTCCTTTTGGCGTCAAAAGGTCCTGCCGACTGGCACACACACAAGCCACCTCTCACTTTTGGACATAACACTATCATCGACTGGCCCAATACCACTTGTAAAAGGGTACGATTGGTCGCTGATCAGGAACAAGAACGTCAACTGTTTCCTCCAACACTCTACCAAATCTCCCATCACCCTTCCACAGCTTTACATCACTCCACCGCCATCCCACCGCCTCCTACACCACTCTACCATCAAGGGCCCGTCCGAAACCGCCAGCTCTGGTTGCCAGTGCCTGTTCCGTCTTTCGCTTGACAGAATAGTCGACCACCGTGTATTCGCTTTCGCGGGCTGACGAGTCTCGACCGCGATTCCCGTAATCGCGTCACCTTCTGTCCATAACTCTCACCTGTCGATTCCGTCAGCGAAGGTATACAGTAGTCATCTCCCGGCTCCTCCCGATCGTCCCATCATCCTAGGATCCTAACCTGCTCGGCAGAATCGCATCGCCCGAAAATGACCGACTGCATATCTTCGCTCCCGGCCACGTCCAAGGTAGGCTTCACCTGGGGAACCGCGGAAAACGACGTCGTGATTCCCAAGCCGCCCATGGGCTTCTACTGGCATATTCCCGATGACGCCCCTTGTCATTTCTCCATCCGGGGCAATGTCAAGACCAAGCGATGTGTTCAAGCACGGCGAAGTCTCCCAGCTCCGCGGTCCACCGTGGCCTGGGACGAGACCTATGTCCGCAAGATCGCCGAAACCTATCGGTCCTGCTTCCCCGACAAGGTGCAGCAGATCACTCGGCCCAAGATCTGGGAGGACCTTTACAACTGGTTCGACGCTGTCGATCTCTGGGAGAAGGGCGCGTGGAACCTCTGGCGCGTTCTCCATCTCCTCTGTGATGAGAACGAGCACCAGCACACAGACTGCACCATGTTTGCCGTAGTCGATGACTGGGCCTACAAGTGGTGCACGCATTCCACCAACCGGGCCCGTCTGGCCGCGTGGGATGAGAAGTCAGACATCCTCACCGTCGTCTCGGCGGCCGATCGCATCCAGCTCTTCGCCTGCTGCACTAAAGCGCTCGATTTCTTGCGTGGTGTCCTTCGACAGTGGCATGCCATGTACAAGAGCCCAGGCCTGCGACAGGGCAATGGCAACAATACCGCTAGCCCCTCGGTGAGCCCCGCGAACACCGGGAACGACAACAACGGCCAGGGCGGTCTTGGACCTGGCGGCTTCATGTGCCTGAACAACCGCAAGGACAGTCGTTCCGTCCAGCGGGAGACGTTCCCCATGTCCATGCTCCGTCTGCTGGGAACATTCACACTCCATTCGCGTCACATTCGCTCCCAAGGACAAGGAGCTGCCGCGCGAAGAAATGCAAGAGAGGCTTTGCCAATACTTCTGCCGGTATGGAGCAATCTTGTCCTGCAAGCTGTTGGTTTCGAAAGGCTGGAATATCTTCGCGATGATTCGCTACCAGAACAAGTTCGATGCCGTAAGGGCAGTTAACGAGTGGAAAGGCGAAGAGGTAGACGGCGTGCTCCGCGTTAGAAAGGTGGCGCACCCGTGGTTCTCGCAGCATTACCGCCGGACATCTCCTTCACACTCGCCGAACCGGGCTGTGGTCAACGGAGGCATCCCGATGACACAGCAGCCGTCCCAGGAGACAAACGTCTCTTTTCCTTCCAACGGATCCTTTGGCCCTGCGCAGCCTGGACCTTCAGCCCCCTGCCAGTATCACGGAGCTCCCCCTCCCCTTCACTGCCGTCAGAGCCTCCAGGAGGACTGCCCGATGCCCACGGCACCGGCCGCCATGGGTTTTTTTTTGCACTCAAGCCCAGCCGTTCCCTCCTTATGGTCAGCAGGCTACGCCGGCTTATCAACAGAGCCTTCACGTGTTCAGCGCGCAGGTTTCCCAGGTGCCTCCTGCCACGGGATACCCCGACGCGTTGGGCAGCCACGGTAGCGACTCTGAGCTTGCCGGTTCCAGCGGTACCAGCAACAACGATGTCGTCACCAACGGCGACGCGTCCGCTGCGCAGCTGACTGCTCCAGTTGACATTGTCACCAGCGCAACGATCCCTCCGACTCGGCCTGACGTGGCCGAAGTTGAAAACCAGGATTGCGTACAGTCTAAGCCACCCTCTGAAGAGGCCTTTCCCGGCGGCGAAGCGGACCATATGGCAGAGCATCAGCACTCCGACAGCAACGGCTATTCAGTCAGTATCCCTCGTGTGCGCCTTCCGAGTGCTCAGCCCATCGCAAACGGGGATGCTCGGCCCAACCCTGGCTCCAAGAGCAAGGGCAAAGCCCGCGCTGACAGCAGTGACGCTATAGCCAGCAACCCTCCTCGCTTGCACCTGCAGGTCGCCTTGCCTCTGGTGGACGGCACCGCTCGATCCAACAACGGCCGTTCCATCACCATGCCCGAGAAGTCCGCCATCGACGACGACAGCCCTGTCAAGCTTATCAGCTTTGTCGCCATGGACGATAACGACTCCCAGGCGGACGAGCCGAACTGCGGGGGTACTTTTCGGAGCAGCCGACCTGCCCGGGGAGACGAGCCTGGTGAATCGACGGCGCGGGCCAACTGCTCTGCACAGCGTCCTCGGGTTAGGGGCTTGAACTCCCACAACGGAGAGCAAGAGAACGGCACCTCTTCCGAGCCGCAGAGCTGCCAACCGCTGGACGGCGGCAGGGCGCGTCCGACTTGGGAGCAACAGGGAAAGTTGAAGGCTCCTTGTAATTGCGGCGGCACACCGCCTCAGACCCGAGCCTCGCGAACTCGAAAGGCGTCGACCCGAGCCCGGAGAGTTTTAAACGGCCCGACCAGCCCGGAGCCATACGACTGGCAGCTTGACGCCGCATGCTGGGCCAGCCGGACCAACGGCGACATCCGCCTCGACCCAGACTTCAACCCGAATTCCACGGTCGTCCACCGTCCCAGCCGAGGGGCCAGGGCGGCAGGGGCGTTCATCCGTGGACGAAGCCGAACCCGACCCAAGGCAGGACAAATCACCGCCCCCCTCCCCCTGCGCCCCAGTGGATGGTGAACAACCCTAACCTGGCGCAGCAGCCGCGGGCTGCGCCTCATACTAATGGCACTATGGCCCAGCAGCAACAGCAGCGGTTGGCTAGACCGCAGGTTGTTTCGTCGTCGACGGCTCGCCACCCGCGGGTTTTGTGGGCTACTGCACCGTCTGTGGTGAATGGCACGTACCAGACGGCGCATCCTATGCAGATGCAAATGCCTTGGGCGGCTCAGCAGCCGCAACAGGTCCAGGGACACTTGTCGTTCGACTGGATGCACCAGATGCTGCATGATGGAATGGCGCAGCAGATGCCGCCTAAAGGGTCACCCACCAGGTGCCAAATGGTGTCATTCAGCAGCTGCCGCTTCATGGAGCGATTCAGCAGATGCCCAACGGGGCGGCTCAACAAGCGCCTGACCGGCTGCCCAGCGGCCGTCTAACGGAATATCTCAGCAGAGCACGAATGAAACGACAGGGCAGGGCGTCAACGGCGCGAGCCAGCAGTCGCCGGCCGAGGGCTCCCAGCAAGCCTCTGATGGGCCTTCCCAGCAGGCATCGGGCGCCGCTACTCCGTCGCGCCGTATGAAGCTCAACCCCGAGAACCCCCATTCATACCCGGTCCTCGAAAGGACGCTCAGCCCGGCGACTAGAGCCCGTCGCGGCGGGGCCAGAGGAACAAGTACCATCATCATCGCAACAAGACTGGACGCGGCTTCGACTCCCGCTCCCAGTCACGCTCGGAAACCCCCGTTCCTCTTGTGGAAAATGCCGAGAGACACATGGGCAAAAGCGGCGAAATTGAGGAGAGTGAACGGAAGGCTTGGGTTCCAGAGTCCTCCGCCACCAATAACAACAGCAAAAAGAAAAGAACAAGAGCAAAGCAAGAACAAGGACAACAGCAACCACACTTTTCTTGCTCCCACCTTTTCACAGGACGAGCGTATCATCGAGAATGCTACCTCCACTATAGCGGAGGCGATCCTCCCCAATCTTGCGGGCAATCAACCCAGCAAAGCCAAGGGTAAACACAAGACCCAAACATCTGTTCCTGTGCCGTCCCAGAACAATGATGTATTTCCAGCGGCGAAGGAGGACACCCCAGAGGAGACGGAATGGCCCTTTCCAGGCCCTGCAGCGGTACCAGACGAAGGGCGAGGCAAAGATCAAGGTGTTTGTTCCGGTCTCCTTCGAAAATCAAGCCTCCGTTCAGGAGCCCGCGCATGAAGAGCCTGAACTCCCCGTCCTGAATGCTTCCATCGGCAACAGGAGGCACAAAGGGAAGGGCAAACACAAGTCTCGACCAGCTACACCTCTCCCGGAAGAGTCGCAGGCCATTGACTCTACCCAACATCGCACAGGAAACCCCGGAACTTACTCTCTCTGGCCCTTCCTCCCACAGCAACAAGATACGCAAGCCCAAGTCTCGGCCTTCTACACCGCTCCCGGAGGAGTTTCAGACTGTTGACTCTACCCAAGAGACCGCACGTGCTCAGGCGGAGGCTATCATCCCCTGCCTTTCTACCACTCAAGGCAACAAGAAGGCCAAACACAAGAACAAGGGAAAATCCAAGGACTCCGTCCAGCTTCTCATCTCAGTCGGCCTTCCTGCTCCGGGCACCGCCCACAGGGGTGACAACATCTGCGCTGAGAGCGCTGCTCAGAAGGCCAACAACACCATAGGTAGTGCCGACAAGCCCAACACCAACACCATCAAGGGAATCTTCAGTGGTGACAACGACGATACCGGCGCCGTCAACACCTGCACCCCGCATGAACCTGCTCCTCCCAGCGGCACCGGTGCCAGTGAGCAGACGCCCGCCACCAGCAATCACAACCACAAGAAGACCAGCTACCGTGCCAATGCGGGCGGTTCCCTTCGCATCCCGAGGAACAGGAAGGGTGGTGGTGGTCCCACACACGGGAGCGTGAAGGATCTGTTTGGGATCCGGGAGTGAGATATACACAGCCTTCTCCGGCCTTTCTTTTTTGCCCTCGGTCTTGATCCTTGGTCATGGTCCTCGAGTACATTTGTTGTCGAGCTTGGAGCCTCTGACTTGGAGTCTGCATGGAGGAGGAAGCGTCTGGATCAAGAAACTATCGATGTGGATTAGGAGTCTGGAGTTTGGATTCGAAGCTGGGGTCTGGATTGGCTCTGGGGCTTGGACGGAGAGCTTGGTTTCACTTTTTCTTTTCTTTTTCTCTCTCATCTGGTTGTGTTGGCATGTCGGATCTTCGTTTGAGGTTGACAAGGTTGGCTTTGAGATGCTTTCTGTTATGTTATTCTCTTGTTGTTTTGTTGCTTGGTTGGCTCGCCGGTGTCTCTTGGTCTTTCTTGCCTATTGTGTCGTGCAGCACGCGGTATCATCTCCCAGGTTGGACAAACATCGTTCCATGTTTACTTTGACCGGGATTTGTCGTCGTTACCAACTTATATAGGTTGTACACTAAATGTATAAAAGAGCAGAAAAACATCTAGATGTAAAAGAGGGAAAGCCCCATTTTAGAAGACAGCCTTCTCCCTTTTGCTTCGAGTTACTGCGACACGCCTCATCTTTTGTGGCTCATCATCTTGACGCTTTTGTTCCCGTGAGCCACAGTCACGCTACTGAGGAAACAACCCCCCATGATCTCGAATGGATGCTCTCCATCCATCAACATGTCAGGACCATCCCGATAACCTTACAGCTACAGGCCTAACACGTTTTTGAGGGCAAGTGCAAGACACGAACTCGAGACGTCGGAAGCAGCCCACAAACTGGTCCCAAGCACACCACGACCACCACCCCATCTCGGTCCCGTCTCAGATTCATCTTGTACAAGCCAGTTAAAGTTAGGTACACGACGAACACAGAATCCTGGCCAACTCGGCCTATCCCAGGCAGCCCAGCTGTATGCAAATCCCGTTAACAGCAAGCTCTTTTTTCGTGCCGGCCGCCCTCGCAATTCCGGCATTCGAATCATAGCTCAATATACGGCAGGTCCCCCCTCTCTATCCCACACGTACCGCATTAACCATTTTCGCCAAGAGAGCCACCCGGGAGCATCAGCTGCTCAACGCCATCCTCATTACCACCCTAGATACCCCCCCGTCATCATAGAGCTTGTTTTGATGCCCCATACTCTCCCGTCCAAAGCGATGACACAGCGCTGCACCTCACATGACTGAACAATCGCCCTCCTGCTGCTTGCCAATTTTGCTGCGCGATATCCTCTCCCTGGCGCGCGGACCGCTCTTACCCGACCTCTTGAGGTCCTCGAGCCGCTCTCTCGCCTTGGGGAAGTCCTGGGCTTTCATAATCCCCCCGTTAGCACATCCGGATCATTCGAAACCTTGCAAGAACTGGCAGAGAATTTGTTGAAACCTACCACCAGCAGCCCTCCAATACCACCTCTTCGCATCCTCCAGATTCGCCGGCACGCCGATCCCGACCTCAGTAAAATATCCCATGGCATACTCGGCCTTACTCAGCCCCGCCATCGCCGCCTTCCTCGCCCATAGATACGCCTCGGTATCGCTCTGCTGCAACACCCCCTCGCTCCCCGTCAGGTACCACCCGGACAGCGCGAGCTCGCTCTGGTGCTCCTCCTGCGTGGCGGCCCTGCTGTACCACATGATGGACAGCCTCGGATCGATCGGACAGCCCAGCAGACCGTACTCGTACGCGCAGCCAAGCCGGAACTGGCTGAACTTGTACCCCAGCTCGGCGGCCTGCTTGAACAGCTGGAATGCGTACGCCTCGTCGCGCAGGATGACGTCGTTGGGCTCGGCGCTCTCGTACAGCAGCGCCAGCTCGTGCAGGGCGTGCGGGTTCTCGGCGTCGGCCCGCTCGGCCGCGCGCTTCAGCCACGAGATGGCCTCGCGCGGGTTGCGCGGCTGCCCGAGCAGGCCCTTGAGCAGGATCATGCCCACTTTGTACATGGCGGGGGTGTCGCCCAGCGTGGCGGCGCGCTTGTACCACTGGATGGTTTCAGCGGGTCCTTGCGCGTGCCGCCGCCCTCGTCGTTGCCGATCTCGCAGCAGACGGCCGTGCGGTACGCGGCCGCGGCGTGGCCGAGCTTGGCGGCAGATTGATAGAGGGAGAAGGCGTGCGCGTTGTCCGGCTCCGAGCCGAAGAGACCACGGCCGAGACAGTCGGCGAGGAAGAACATGGCGTCCGGGTTGGCGGCTTTTTCGAGCTTGCGGAGGATTTTGTGCGCATCCATGAGGTAGCGCTCGCGAGAGCGCGCGCGCGCTTTGGGGTCGGGGAGGTTGGGTACCAGGGCGTCCGAGGCTTCGACTAGGCGCTTGGCCAGGCGTAGGGCCGAGGCTTGGTCGTTGGGGTCGTTCTTGACGACGGCGCGGAGGTGCTCCAGCTCTTCGATGGTGACGGGGGCTTCGGCTTGCTTCGGCGCAGGTGAGTTAGTTGCCTGCGGAGGACCGGGCGGAGGCGGTCCTTGCTGGTAGGTCGCTGAGGCAGGGCTGGGCGTGTTGCCGCTGTAGTTCGTGGCTCCGCTGTAATTTCGCACCGGAGGCGGGCGGTCGTTGAGGTTCACCATCGAGCCGGGCATGTGCCCCGGTCGGACAGGCGTGGGGTGCGACGGAAGGCTGTCCGGGTTGGGCCCTGCTTGCGGTGATGGCTGCATCCCCGGTCTGTAGGGAGCAGGGCCTGGCGGCAACCCCGGCCCGGGATGCGGGCCACCTTGTCCCTCGGGAGGCCGATACGGTTGTGGGCGGCTGGACAAACCAGCTGGCGGGCTGGCCGGGCTGTTGAGTGGGCAGTGGCGGAATGTCGCCTGCCATCTCGAACACAGCCGTCTGAGAGTTCCGCAGATCTGGCTGAGACTTTGCCCTGCTGAGCTCGGGGTATCTGCCAGGTCCTCGTTGAGCCTGCTCCTGCGGACCTGGTTGCATGTGTCTGTCGATCGACTCCTTAGGTCGGTGCGAGGACAATGAATCGAAATCAGGGAGCTCCGACGCAGCCGACGGAGGGTTCTGGGCAGGATAACTATCGTTGCCACCATGTCCGCCGTTGCTGTCGTAGTAGTCGTAGAAGTTGTCGATCGAGGATGGACGATCCTGCCCATAACCGGAGTCGGCTCCGTTGCTCTGAGGCGGCTCCCGATATCCCTCCTGGATTGGTGGGCCGTTGTTATTCGGTGGGTATATCCTGGGCGGCGGCTGGCGCATTCCTTGGGCCGTGCTCGGTCTCGGCGGCATCCCACGGCCAATGGGGCCATTGTAAGGCGCGCTGTCCCGTCGAATAGGGCCCCGACCTTGGCGCATGTCCATCTGATCCCTTGCCGGCATTGTCATGCTTCGAGGCGGAGGTCCGAAATTCCCTTCATCCTGGTGACCACCGCCCGGGGGATCATAAGTGGGTCCCGGAGGCGGACCGCGCCGCTGATCGGGGTATTCCTGGCCCGGACGATACGGTTGGGGCGGGCCACGGGGAGGTCCCATCGGCCCCGGTCCGTCATAGCCGTTCGGAGGAGGACGCATGGGACCCCGCTGCTGTGGCGGAGGAACCCTCGGGCCTGGCCGCTGTCCTGAAATATCCATTCCCCCCATCTGCGCTACGATCTGCTGCTCCCGCTCCAAGTCTGTCTTGTGTTGCGCGCCAGGAAACGCAGGGAAAGGACCACCGAATCCTTGGTCACCAGAAGGACTCACCGGGCTAGGCCCCATGGGCGGCCCGCGGCGTGCTGGAAGAGCGTTAACATAGGGTTGTGACAAGGTTTACTCTGCAATCCATTCCGCCACACTTACCACCAGGATCAGAATTCGCGACCCGCTCAGCCGGGCCAGGCCGACCACCTCGGCCGGGGGGGATAACCCCGACCGCCAGGACCAAGAGGACCACCAGGACCAGGGCCGTAGCCACCACCCCGGGGCGGGTAGGGACCTCCTCGACCAGCATCACCAGGCGGAGGCCTCATGGGACCGCCTCTTCCTCCAGGCATCGGGCGCCCTCCCCTCCCGGGATCGTAGAAATCCTGCTGGTAGTCTTGATTTGGGGGTCCGCCTCGTCCGTAACCTCTGTCGTCGTATTGTCCTCCATGGCCGCCGTATCCTTGATCATATCCCTGATCATATCCCTGATCATACCCATGGTCATATCCACCCCCGTAGTTGTCGTGACCGTAGTTATAGCCGTCCTGGTATTGATCGTATTGCTGCTGCTGGGGCGGCGGCGCATTGTACTGCTGAGGTCCTCCAGGGCCAGGAGGATACTGCCTCTGCGGAGGGGGTCGCTGGGGTCCGGGTCCCCCGCCGTACTGGCGTCCGCCGCCGTCGTATTGCCCGTTGTACGCCATGCTGTTCAACGCACTTCAGAGCGGTCGGTGCTGTGTCCGGTGCTGTCCTGTCTCACCAGCGCGTGGTACTGTTGTTGGATCCGAGAAATGTCTCGTCCAAGCCGTCTTCGGAGATTTCGGGTGGTTCGATGGTCGGTCCCTGCGCTGATCGCAGGCTGGGCTGGTCTTGGTGTCGGTGCCCCTGAGTACTGTAGGTAGGGCCGTGGGGTCTAGACGCGCAGCATAGCGACCGCGCGGCAAGGCGGTCTCGCAGGTAGTCTGTATGTAGGTATTCCTGGAAGCCGGGTTTCTGCAAGGTGACGACCAGGATTTTTGCGGAAGGTCAAGCGCGCGGCCGATGTGGACAACACCCCACTGACGAGAAGCCGGCGGCCTCGCGCAACAACGTCTTGCTAGGGAAAATGACTGTGAGGATGGTCACTATCGTGCTCGGGGAGCGCGAATATGACCGTTCAACCAGGAAAGACGCAGAGAGAGGGAGAGTACTGGTGGGGCACTGGGCGCTCTCAAGGAGAAATGGCCTGCGGGACCGGAGTGGTGGTGAGAGGTGAGGTAGAGAAATGGAAAGGTCACGATTCGAGCGACACAGCAGTGCATTGTTACCGTGGCCGATGCACCCCTCTCGGTCAGATTTGGGGCAGAATTGGACGGGGAAGAGTGGGTTCGTGAGCGCGGGGCCGCCGGGCCAGGGGTTGTAACACAGACCAGGGTCCCAGCGCGACTTTGGTACACTGTAATTTCCTCCATTTGCTGAACGTGAAGGTTGAAAGTGTCCATTCCAGGTTTTGACCTCTGGAGATGATGTAGGTGCATCGACACTTGTTGAGCCTGCTGGAAGGCTCACATCGACATGCATAAAGCCACCTGTCAGAGCTTTCAAATGAGAACCTACCCTACACGGTACTTCTGCTTCCCTGACACGTCCAACTGAACCTGGTCGAAGACGGCTGAAACAAAGACGTCAGTGCCAGTGCTTCAATACGACTGAACAAAAAAAAGAAAAATATTCCGACAAGAAGAGTTGCCTCGGGTTCTCTGAAAGATCGTCGGGTGATTCGCTCTCATGCAAGGTCAACCCAGGTATTTGCTTCTGCCCAGCGGCTTTCTGCTGACGATTCGTTGCACAAAAGGTGGAAGAGCATTCTCGTGAACAAGCCGAAACCTGTATCAAATCCCATGGATGTCAGCCAGTGGTTGGGTCCGTCCTCCCCAAGCAGACGAAAAACAAGCTGTCCTGGAAGTGCATTACCCAAACAACGCCTCGCTTAGCTTTCGAGGTCACAAGGCCTCAAACTCGAGAATAAAGGATGCACCGAACTTGTCTTCCGCCGGCTTCCGAAATACTGCTCATGGGTGGCCCTGGGTGGTGTTTCAACTCGTCTGACGCGCCTGTCTGCTCCCCATTGTTTTCAGAACAGGACAAAGCGGGTAGTTCAGAAAAAATAACGGCTTCGGTGTACTCTCTCCGTAAGAGGCAAAAGAACACCTGAACGTGATTCGTATCTGGAAATCCCGATACAGCCTCATGCAGGCCAGAAAGGCGCCTTAGGAGAGTCGCATTGTAATTGGAGGTCGATGCTGAAAGAGACGTTCAACAAGAAACGCCGAGAGAGTTTGGTCGAGCGAATGAGAAGCCCGAGACGAGAGAGCCGTTGAAAGAAGAGCAGTAATTCACTAATTAGTTCTGGGGCAGGAACCCTTGTCCCTAGCAATGCCAAGCCGGGAAGAAATCCCAGCTCCTCAAGGGGGTTTGCCTACCGGCTGTTCCCGGCTGTCGATAGGAACCGCCAGCTTTCTGCCATGCCTGGCGCCTTGAGCGAGGGACTGACCTCATCGACGAGCCAAGCTGACTGAGAGGCCGGCCAAAGGTCACGACAAGAAGACAATATTGAGGCAATTCTATCGGCAATCTATCAGCAGGAGAATTTTCATTTACGATTTATTTAGACCTACACCCAGCGGTGGACACAATCGGAGACAACGCACCAACAATGGCAGGAAAGAAGCCCGTCAACTGGTGGCTATGGACCAAGATGCTCGTCGTGTACGTTTCAATGCCGGGTCGAGAAAGGAATAAGAAACAGGCGCTGACAGAAAAACAGGGGTGGTGCCATCTGCGTCGGCGCCTGCGCTCACAAGATGGGTGCAGCCCACAGACGAGGAACTGTTCCAGAAATACAACCCCGAGCTCCAGAAGCGAAGTCTGGAGAGGAGGGTCGAGAGGCAACAGGTTTGATGACTTTGTCACGAAACTCAAGGAGTACTCCAAGTCGGACAAGCCAAGTAGGTAGCAGCATGTCCAGCGAAAGCTCGGTTTAAAGCTAAACCAACCTCAAAGTATGGGTTGTCCAGGCGGAGGCGGAGAAGGAGAGGGCAAAAGCAGGCCTCCGTTGCTGAGGCAGTTAAGCTGGCAGAGGAGGTCAAGGCGAGGAGAGAGGCAATCAGAAAAGAGGCCGGGTTGCCGGTAGAGTCTGGGTCCGAGTCTGGGAGTCGGTGATACGATACCCTTGGGGCAGGAAAGGAGGCCAGCGACGCGATGTATGATGAAAGGGTTTCGGACTGTAATATGTATGTAAGGCCATGTTTTTGGAACAGGTCTGGGTCTGGACTAAGGGAGCTGTGGCCATGAGCCAGGACAAGGTCCCTGCGGATATTGGGCGCATGCGCAAAAGACTATGTCTGGAAACTGGCATTATCTAACTGTAGAGTATCAAGCGTTTAGCAGCTCAACTCCGATGAAAATTGCAAAATTGCTGAACCCCCGTCCCACATCTCGGGCAGCATCGCGAACAACAAGGCCGTGCATGGTGAGGCTCGGTGAGGGGAGGTCAGCTGCCAGAGTGGGGTAATAGTTATTGCGGCAGCGAAAAAATTATCCAGGGCCAGCGCACACAATTTCTCCAACCGCCGTGACGACCGGACAAGGCTAAGGCATCGCGGACCATACGAGAATCCTAGGTTGAATCCAGGACCGAAATTATTCCGATTGACAGAGTACGTCTCCAGACGCCCATTTTTGCTGCTGCGACGATTGCCCCCGCGAGTTGCGAGCGAGACAGTTTTTGTGTGCGCCCGGCCCGCACCGCCCCAGACCTAAGGCTGACTGATTGACCCAAGCTTGAGCTTCACCGAGTCTCCCCTGGCCATCTCTCACCACCCCACCAAACCCCATCCCCAACCAACATCCAACATGGCGGACGTTCAGGAACGGCTCAAGAAGCTGGGCGCTTCTGCTCGTATCGGTATGTCGCTGCGTCCCTGATATCGGCTTCCCCGTTCCGGATCGACCGACTAACCCACCTCGCCGCCAGGGTATGTCGAGACACCACCGAATCTGCCGACGTGACCGCGGAATTTTCATCGAAGTGGACGAGACATTCTGACGAGCTTGTGTGACGAACAGTGGCAAGGGCACTCCCCGGAGAAAGGTGAAGCGCGCCCCCGCGCGGTCCTCGGGTGACGACAAGAAGCTGCAGCAGACCCTCAAGAAGCTCAATGTCCAGCCCATCCAGGCCATTGAGGAGGTCAACATGTTCAAGAGCGACGGCAACGTCATCCACTTCGCCGCTCCCAAGGGTGCGTACCGAACGAGTTTGAGGAAGCATAGGCTGTTGCTGACAAAACGTCTAGTCCACGCCGCCGTCCCGGCCAACACCTTCGCCATCTACGGCAACGGCGAGGACAAGGAGCTTACTGAGCTCGTCCCCGGCATCCTGAACCAGCTGGGCCCCGACTCGCTTGCCTCGCTCCGCAAGCTGGCTGAGAGCTACCAGAACATGCAGAAGGGTGAGAAGGAGGCCGATGATGACGACATCCCCGACCTCGTTGCCGGCGAGAACTTCGAGAACAAGGTCGAGTAAACCGGTGTTGTTTTCGCAATATAAAACTCTACCGCAAATTGTTGGCCCATATGCCCTCTGCTCCTTGTTGGGAAGGGACAGACGATTTTTGTTTTCCGGTAACGGACGGCGGCGTCTTCGGTATTCGTTGCATTGGCCCGAGAGTCCTGGCCAGGAGGGATAGGAAGGAAAACGCGATGATCCCAAGCATTCGTCTATCGCCCGAGGGATACGTGACTACGCCATAAAGGGATGACAGGCGTCATCACTAGTTTTGTGATATAGGCGTCGCAATACCAGCATCAGACCCAGATCTGGCCATATCACAGATAAACCCACCGTCCCCGGTGTTCCTCAGCCACCCTTTCAACGCTCCCTGCCTGACCTCCTCCTTTACCTCCTCCTTCAACAGAAAACACCCCGTCCTTGACCCGTCATATGACCTTAGCAAGTTCTTTCCGATATCCCCTCGGCTCCCAAAGCCGCGCCAATCTCGACAGCAGCAGCCCATCTTCATCCGCGACGTCAGACTGGCTCCTTTCAAGTCAAACGCCTTCCTGCCCTGTAACATCCGCCTATCAACCCCTCCTCCACTTCCCCATCCTTGGTCCATGCAACAGCCAGATTGCTGGCGATCATCTTGATATTACTCTTCCCGATGCTTGCTTGTATCCCTCTCCGCGAGAACTCAAACTCCCTCTCCGTGGTTTCCACCCGGAAGGGGTTGAACGCGTACCCAGTGCCCTCCCATACTTTTCCTCGCACAGGCGCCATCCTTCCCTCAGTGCGCGCCTGCCACTCGCCGTCGTCCTCCGTGCTTCCACCCGCTGGTGTCCCAGCTGAGAAACAACGCCGGCACGCAGCCTCGAGAACTGACTCTCGGGCAGGATGAGGGAAGTCAGATACACTCGCTCCGGCGCCACAAACAGGGAGGTGAGAGAGCAGAGGAGGGAAGTGCACTGCTTCAGCGCCAGCTTGTCGCTGCACGATTTGGAGCTTGTGGGAGGCGCGTCTCCGCGGGCGGGCTTGCGCCGCACGATGCCGAGGTGCGAGAAGTAGCCTCTGCCGAGGAGCTGGCTTTGTGCCCGTACCGAGTCAGTTTGCTGATTTGAGCCGGGCTTCGAGCTTTGAGAAGGATCCGGGTTTGGGTTGCTCATGGCCGTGGCCGTGGTGCTGGTAGCGGTGCTGACTGCTGAGGAAGTCGCAGAGGGAGAAAGAGAGGGTGGGATGGTCCAAGGCGTTGCGTCCTCTTGAGCAGACATGATTAGCTCCATGGAAGCGTCGCCACCTGGGAGTGTTGTTAGTATAGTGAGGGTCGTTTAGCTGTTGTGAGGGCTGGGAGAGGCAGACGGGGGGCATACACGGTGCCTCAGAGCAGTACATATGCAGGCTGAGACCTTCACGCCAGGCAAATGGCTGGGAGTGCCAGGGGTCGCTCCTGTTAGTAGAGGACAGCTCCTCTTGGGTTCTCCTCCGGAGAAAGGCAGACTGGGCCGTGCTATCCTGAGCCAGACGTCGGCACTCATCTAGAAGGAAACGGTTGAACGCGCGGATGGTAAGCACCTCAGCGTGCCAGTCATGAAGGGCTACTCCATTGGCCTGCGGGAGTTTGGACGCTGGGAGACATTTCATGCCAGTTCTGTAGGGGTGTAAGTGAGCTGGTCAGAAACAGTAAGAAAGAGAGGTCGAAACCCACGCCAGTGCCACACATCTCAAGAAATCAGGACCTTATTTCGAGTCTCCCAAGTCAGTGCACAGAAGAATCAGGAGAAGGAGTGAGCTGGGGAGGCACCTCTCACTACGATTCCGCTCAGGGGAACCCATTCGCGGAGGCCATTGTCACGCACGGCGGGCTTGCGCTTTGCCGGAAGCTTTCTAAACTCTTCCTGAACGACTGATGCTACGACATCTGCTTCACTTGCCATTTTGAATTGTCATTCAGAGTTAGGACAGGAAGGTGCTAGGAAGATGACCTAGAGGGAAGCTCAGAACAGGTCGAGGACAGGAGGTAGGGTTAGGGTTCGCGTCGACCAGACGCTCAAATTCCTGGTTTACATCAACCGAGATTTATGGGCCTTTTTTGCGTGTTTTCGAGCGTTCGGGTCTCCAGGGTAAGTCAAATAAGCTCAACTCCTTTCCACGGCAACATCCCTTGCAGTGTTCCAAGTCAGTTGCTTAAAACAGTGGGGTGTTCATGATATGCTGTGGCTGACATCCCCTCCAGCCACCTGATCTCCAAAAGCGGGCCTGTGTGGCTCGGGCTCCGCCTATCACAGAGCAGCCCTATCGCACAACCTGCACCAAAGAATTTGGCGAAAATCGAGCCGGAACCTTGAACTCAGAGGAAGCATCCCCGACAACGACACTCGACAACAACCGCCAAAATGAGAACGTACGACGATACTTTCTCCGGCCAGCGGATCTACCCTGGCAAGGTACGGATTGCCTATTTGTGCGATTGCGATCGACGACGAATTCCCGCCCCGAGCACTGCCAACCTGAGACCTGTTTGCGAAGTCGAGTGACGCCAGATGAGGGCCGGTGTGGAATTCGTCGATGGGATTTTGGGGGGATATTATTCTGGGCAACAGAGGGTCAGTTCTGACGGCGTTTCCATTACAGGGTAAGCTGTACGTCCGTGGCGACAGCAAGATCTTCCGGTTCCAGAACGGCAAGTCCGAGTCGCTCTTCCTCCAGCGCAAGAACCCCCGCCGCATTGCCTGGACCGTCCTCTACCGGAGACAGCACCGCAAGGGTATCTCTGAGGTACGCACTCTCCGATTCCACCTACACCCGATTCCGAGCTGGGAAGGACTGGGAGGGATTCGAGCCCGATGATGACATGAGGAGGGAGCATCAAGGGAGGACACAGGACGGCCCTGCTGACTTTCTCTACAGGAAGTCGCCAAGAAGCGCACCCGCCGCACCGTCAAGTCCAGCGTGCCATTGTTGGTGCTTCCCTCGATGTGATCAAGGAGCGCCGCTCGATGCGCCCGAGGCCCGGAGCGCCGCCCGCCAGGCTGCCATCAAGGAGAGCAAGGAGAAGAAGCAGGCTGCTCAGGCTGCGAAGAAGGCTGAGAAGGCCAAAAACGCCGCCCAGGCCGCCAAGGGCCGCATCTCCAGCAAGCAGGGCGCGAAGGGTGCGCCTGTCAAGGTCCAGGCCCAGAGCCGCTAGGCGTCCCTCTTTGGCGGTTGCTGGTCCGGTTGGGGGTTGCGATGTTCTTCTTGCGGCAACGGGAAACCAGGTCATGTGAGGAGCACAATAGATGAAATGGTCATCTTACGGTCTTGCCTGTGGCCGGAAGGAAAAACGCTGGAGTCGGTCGGTCGGTAAACTCGGTTTTTTACCTTTTGCTCAGCTCTCCTAAAGGGTTTCTGCTCTCGCAACAAGTTGACAAGCCAGCTTGTTTTCTGAAACGGCCGATTGCATGGATCTTGCGTAACGGTATAGGACATCTGCATGGGTAGCTCACGGAATGTCGACTTGTGCATTGGTCTGAAAAGAACGCAACGATTTATGGGCACGAGCGGAAGTGGGTAGGAGGAGCCTCTATGAGTGTACGGCCGAGTATACCCCGGCTCCAGAGTTGCGAATCAAGACTTCTTCCTAACCCCCATACCCACCCTGCATCCCCATGCGTTTAAGATGCCTCACACATCACATCAGAGCTTCGCGAGAACGCCCTCAGCCCCCGAATGTGCGATGCTCCCCCTCTGGGTGTCCGTCTCAGCGTACACCACCTTGCCGTGGTCAACGACAATGGCGTACCTTCCCGTCCTGTCGGCACTAGCCCAGCCAATGCTCCTGCTGAAGTCGGCGTTGGCGTCCGACATGAAGAGCTGGTCACGTCAGCATCCCGTCCGCTTCATGTCCCCGGGGAAGGGAAGGAATGAACCTACGATAGACTCATCCTTGACCCCGTTCGCCTTGCCCCACGCCGACATCACAAAGGCGTCGTTGGATGCGATGAAGATGACCGAGTCGACGCCCTTGGCCTTGAGCTTGTCCAGGTTGGCCAGGTACGAGGTGATGTGCTGCTCCTGGCAGGTCGGCGTGAAGGCGCCGGGGACGGCGACCAGGACAACCTTCTTTGTTTGGAACTCTGCCTTGGTGTCAGTATTCAGGCGACTATGGGACAAGGAAGGCGGAGGATAGGGGATTTGGGGGTCGTTCGCCGGGGGGAAGGGGGTTGTGTTGAAGTACCCTTGCTGGCATCGTACTTGGTCGGCAGCCCGCACACCGTCAGGTCCAGGGAGCCCGTGGGCGGGATGTAGGTGAAGGTCACACCCGAGGGGAAGGCATCGCCAGGCTTGAGGGAGGACATTTTGTGTGAGGGAGTGTGTGTGTGTGTTTGTGTGTGTGAGACTTTTAATGACGGGAAGGCTTGAGACCGAGGAAGGAACAGCGCTGGGTGTTGTTGAGCTGAAGTTGGCGATGCCCGAGGACTCCGATTCGGCGTTGTTTACTACACAGAGCGGGGTGGGGGGTAGCTCGGCTTCAGGTGGATCCCTTCACTTGGCTTTCCAAGTGTTGCTTCCGCCCTCGGGACAGCTTGATATTTTCCAACCGAAGCAACAACTGCTCAAGGTGCCGGTGTCGTGTCATTACGCTCAGCACGGAAGGTATTGCGCAATTGACGCTTTAGGTGAGGTAAGCGACTCCGGGATAAAGGCCGGACCGTTGAGCTGGCCCTTTTTCCTAGCCGGAGACTCGGAAACAGGACTGAAGCTTTCAGTTTCGGTCTGAAATAGTGGATACTACCTTGTTTTCGGCTCTATTGTTGCCCTCGGCGCACGGTGGCTCTCCGGGAAGTAACCCGTGGATCGTCGGTCGCAGAGCCGGCCTTCAGCCCCCAAGCTCCGATGGATCCCCGCTTCATCCGGGAGGATGGATTCCGGGGGAATGTGAATTGACACCTTGCCTTCATTGCTAAGAACTCCATCTGCAATATCTGAAGGTATTTGAGCATCTGCTGAGCAAATAATAAGCGAGCTTACTCAGCAACACACTCGCTGCTTGTCGCCAAAGGGCGCGCTGCGCCATTCCGAGCGGGACGGCTCGCTCGGCTTAGCAAGGTACATTACTTATGTAGGGGGCGTCAACATGAGCAGTTTCTCAATCATCGGTGTCCCACCGCACAGTGAATCAGTCACCCCGCTTTGCTGTTCAGTTTCGTTAAGTCCTGACAACTGCCTTGGTTAATACCAATAAAAATGGCAACCGAATCCAAACCCCCCTTTCCTCCTTTCACCGAGGAGACGGCCCGGCAGAAGGTTAAGGCTGCTCAGAACGCTTGGAATACAAAGTAAGCCACCATCACCATTGATAATTGCTTTCTTGCCAAGTTCGGTTTGCTAACTCGTTCCCAGAAACCCCGAGCTCGTCCAGTTTTCCTATACCCCTGACTCCATCTGGCGCAACCGCGACACCTTCCTGCAGGGGCGCGACGAGATCGTCGAGTTCCTGCGCAAGAAGTGGGCCAAGGAGACACAATATCGGCTGAGGAAGGAGTTGTTTGCTTTTACGGATAACAAGGTTCGCTCGCACTGTTTTTTTTTTGTCCCAAGCGAGGACAGCCAGCTGACGAACAACTGCTCCAGATCGCGGTCCAATTCTGGTACGAGTGGAAAGACGAGTCGGGCCAGTGGTGGCGGACCTACGGACTGGAGGACTGGACGTTTGCCGAGAATGGACTGATGAAGAAGAGGCAGATGAGTGGGAACGACGTGAAGATTGCCGAGGAGGAGAGGTGGTTCAAGGACGGGGTGGATGTGGATACTGTTGAGATTAGTGAGAGGCATTGGTAAGGGCTGGGAGTGGAAGTGGTGGTAATAGGAGCGTCAACTGCTGGCATGAGACTCAAGTCATAACGCGAGGATGCCGAATTCTCTTCTACGTCCCATGTACCATCACCCGAGTTCTGCATTTCTAATGAGTAAACAACTCGCCGGAAGAGGAAGTATGTGAGACACTTGCACTCTCCTTGCTTCAAACTCAGCAATAGTGGAACCGGGATCGCGTTTTGCGCAAGACAGTGCGCAGAGTCGCTAGCGCTCCATTTTGGAAAAGAGGAAAGAGGGAGGAAACTGCACGGCCGTCTCGTTGTTCCTGCGCAAAAGACTGGCCGCATCGCTGCGGCCCAGTTGAGATATGACAAGTTATTTTCTCTCATACCTGAGAGCACCATGAAGTGTGCCCCACGAGTGCCCTACGACTCCTCATCTACTCGCTCTTCTCAAGGTCAGTGACCCTTGAGAGCGTTCGATCCGTACTAGGCGGTTGAACCCCTTGAGTTTAGCGGCAAAAATAACAGTGGAAAAGTACGAAGTTCCTCGCATTTCAGCTAGCCATTGAACTTATGCTGAAAATGAGAAAAGCAAGCTGTCGGTTTGGCGCGTCCCGAGACTCCCTCTCGAGCCTTAGAAGGATCAGAAGCTTGGAAAGTTGCATGCTTTGCCGGGCACACCACGGAATGCAGCCGCTGTCACTTCCGAGGTTACATCTGTTTCCCAGATCGAGCCGATGAGGGCTCAAGTTGAAAGGAGAAACGAGGAGTCACTCTTGGACTGTCCGGCTGGAGAGGAATAAACTCGCTCTCTCATTCGGCCTGGAGAGGACGAGGAAAGCTTCACAAACGGAGAGAACAGTCAGGCGACTTTTCCATCTTAATCAATCTTTGACCCAAGGAGAGATCGCGGTTGGGAAGAGATGGTAGTTCTTGCCAATCCCTGGTCACTCATTTCGGTGGTCATCTGGATCGGGCAAGTCGCTCAAGCAACAGCGGTGCGGAATCTGGACTCCCTGCTGCTGTCAGTGGGGGAGCTGACCGGGAGCTGGGCAATTGGGAGCACTGATTCGCTGCCGTCGCCAAGCCCGGATCGGGCGCTGGTCCACTACGTCCAAGCTCTGGTTCCTTTGGTTCCTTTTTCCCCCCACCACCACGATCCGTCACAACGCACTTTTCCTGGCCTGGGTATGGTTCTCCCCTGTCCCGTCTGCCGCATTGAGATTTCCTTCACCAATGTTTGCCAATAGGGGAATCTCTCCAGTTCCAGTACCTGAGAGAAGGGGCGGGGCGGGTGGGCTTCATCGACGACGTTTGTCGACACCTGCCGTGCCGTAGAAGAATCCCTTTGTTTGCCTCAGTCCCGACAGCCTGTCACCCGCCGATCCCGTCGCCGGAATAAGGCAATGAGCTGCACCGGCTCTTGCGTTTGGACGAGCCAGAGTCTCGACGCGCTCAACCCAGAGCATTCTCAGCCACCTCCAAATACTTGACCGATAAGGCTTGAGGTCTTCGGCTGGATTGCTGACCACTCCGAGCCGAAAGCGCGGGGATGTGCTCCAACCACTCGCGGATATTGAAGCTGCAGGGGTCACGATGTTGTGTTGCTTTTCCATGCTTCCAGCCCTGAACAGAAGCTTGAGGAGCCCCGCCCGCCACGACCCAACATCTCGAGCTTATTCCGACTTGGCTTTTTCTTTTGCTTGTATATCTTTTCCATTGATACAAGATTGCCTGTCGTGAGACATACGGAGAATCTCATCCGAAGGTGGTCAATTTACAACATCACAGACATCACCACGGAGCCTTCCTCTCGCTGAATTCCATTTTCACCAGACACCCTAGGACCGTGCTCAGCAAGTCGTCAAGCGGCCCCGACAGGCTCGGCTGGTGTGCTGAGCTCGCCTGTCCTACACTTTGACTGGCGTCTTGGTCTCACTATTTCCTTCTTCCAGGCTGCTAATCGCCCGGACAATAACGTCCCGGTCAGGTTATACTCACCATGGGCCTGCTGCCTCTCAGCTACCGCCGACCGGCTTATGTTGAGAAATCCGAGTCTACCGGCAGCCAGACCTCGCTTCACAGCAATGGCGCGTCCGGTGGCTCACTCGAGCCCGTCGGATCAGGCAGTTCCGGAGAAATCCCCTTAGCCCTCAGCTTCGACCGGATCATGGACGGCGGAACCTGCCCTGTACGCTGACTCTTGCCCCCGCCCATCCCTCAAATAAGTACACATACACAGGCTAACCCCCTAGCCCTGTACCCTCCGGGACTTCATGAACTATCTCATTTACGTCGAGCGCTCCGCCGAGAACCTGCAGTTCTTCCTCTGGTACCGCGACTACGCGCGGCGGTTCCGCGACGCCAAGACGGCCGACCTCACGCTGGCGCCGGAGTGGACCCAAGCGATGGAGGACGAGGCGGTGGCCCGCATCAAGAAGGAGCACGCCGACAAGGTGCGCCGACCGCCGTCTAGAGATGCGGCGGCTATCTTTAAAGGGACGGATTTCGAGAAGGCTGTCGAGGGTGGGACACGGCCGGGGACAGATAATTTAGGGTGAGTGAGTGGTGGTAACCTTTTCCTGTGAAGTGAGGGCAGGGTTGGCAGAGTGTGTGTGCTGATCCAGCCTGATTGGAGATAGGAGTCAAGCGAGCCAGGCGTTTGCTGCTGCGGGCGTGAAAGCGCCTTGTAAGTTTCCCCCCCTATCTTCCTGGCGCATACTACTAACCCCACAAAAGTCACAATCCAACCCTTCCGCCGCGAAGTCGACCGCGTCATCACCACTTACATCATGGACGGCGCCCCACGTCAGCTCAACCTCTCCGACCATGAGCAAAAAGCCGTGCTCCAAGCGCTCTCCTTCACCACACACCCGTCCGCGTTCCGGCAGATTGCCAAGACAACCGAAGCCACGCTCCGGCAGCAGGCGCACCCCAACTTCATCCGCTGGAGCATCTGCAACGGCAACCCGGCGCGGGTGACTTTTGCGCGGGGGCTGGGGATCGGGATGGTGCTGGTTGGGGTTGTTGTCGCGTCGGTCCTGACGCTGTCCAAAGCCGGGAGGGGTTATCGTGCGCTGGCGGCGATCCCGTGGTTGATTGGGTTCGCGACGTTCATGGCCGGGTATAAGGGGATGGTATGTCTACTTTCTTCTTGCTACCCCGCAGTGACTCAATGATGAAATATATCACTGACTGATACGACTAGTGCGTTCTCCTCCACGGCGTGCACCACCGGCACATCCGGCCGTGGGAGCTCTTCGTCTCGGCCCTCGACAACGATCACGACGACGAAAGTGCCATTGTGCCTGCGACCAAGAGCTCGTTTGACAGCTTTGGCTCCGGGAACAGCTATGAGGAGGAGCCGTGGGTGGTCAAGTACCAGAAGAGGAACGTAGTGAGGAAGATCTTTGACAGGCAGGTGTGGATCGAGGAGCCGGCACTGCGACGGATCCAGGATACTATTTTTGTGCAGAGTGTGCTGTTCGCGCTGGTGTGTGCCGGTGTGCTGACGGCGGTGTTTGTTGCTGTGCCCGGGGGTGGGTTTTTTTGACTTTGGCAGAGTGGTGGGGGCTGGAGGAGTGATGATGTTGTACAAATACAGTGGTTCGAAGACTCTTTCCTTATGTCACCAAGAAGGCGTCTGTTGAAGGATTGGGACAGGCGGTGTAACAGTAAGATACCTCTGGGTTGGTTCTTTGATACTGGGCGGGACGGTCGGGCGGTTGAAAAGAGACATGAAAAGAGACAGTTTACGCAGGCTTGAAGTGTTGACCAATTTGCGAGTGGACGTTGTCTCATGCCGGGACCTTGTGAGGCTGATGTCAGATCTCATGCATGATCCTGCCACCCAGACAATGTAAGCTGCCGAGGATCGAGATGCGAGCCTGCGCCGACTCCGCATGAGCCCTGGGATGGGAGACAGGGGCAAGACGAGAGGAGAAGCGGAGAGAATCACGTCAGGTCGCTCCCATTGAGAATAGCTCCCCGAACTTCCTTGAATAATGGTCTCGTGGCTGTCTTCCAGGAAAGCCGCGGACGACTCGGAATATACTTTTGCCACTCATGTGCCTTGCTGGGCCCGGCTGCCTGGTGGTGAGCCGGCATCTGTGCGGGCAGTTGGTGGGTGTCAGAGTCGGGTCAGGAGCAGTGACAGTGGCACTCTTGGCAGCCGACTTCCCCTTCTGGACGACAGCCTCGGACAAACGGCGGTGTTTGGCGGGCACTCTTATCGATAACCGGGAGCCTGTCTTTTTGCCCGGCAGCAGAGCGCGACTTCCACCGGGATGAGTTCTACAATGTAATTCTGAGCATTCCCGGTTTTTATAAGCTCTCGCTGGATTCGGCCTCATCAACGCCGACACCCACTTCCAATGGACGTTCCTAGACGCCCTCCCTGAATCACTGTTTGTGATCGCCCGCTCCGACCCCCTGGACCTGGAACTGGACGACATGCCGAACGACATCTACCAAGCCGACCCGCCGCACCGGCCTCCGGCAGAGGAGGTCCGAGAACCAGACAGTGGCCCTGCGCCGTTACCACCAACAACAACAGCTTCCGCTTTCTCCAACGGCCACCGGCGGACCCCGACCGATACGGCTGAGATTGACGAGACGTTGAGCCACCCTGGCTCCGTCCGCATCAACGTCAAAGGGGCCTTCATCGTAGACCAGGACACCTCCACCCCCACCACACCCGACGGCCGCAGTGGATCCCCCGGCCGCCATGAAACCAAGGATATCCGGCTACCAAACCACACTGCCGTGGTGAGCCATATCGCCGTTGATGTAAGAAACACTTACTACGATGATGTCATCTACGTGCAGGCGCCCGAGCTGACTCTTGGCCTACCGCAGATTGGTGGCTCACTGGCCAAGCTTGTCTACTTCTCGCGCGAGGCGCACTCGACCGAGCCTGGCGGGCGACTTAACTTTCTCAGCTTCGAGACGGACCGCATCGATGAGTGCCTCGAGTTCATGCGTCGGCTGAAGGATAAGCACCTCGAGCTGAACGGCGGCAGCAATGGGTCCAGGGCGGCTATCAACGAGCTGTGTGTTATGGCCACCGGCGGAGGGGCGTACAAGTATTATGACAAGATCCGCGACGTGCTTGGAGTGGACGTGCTGCGCGAGGACGAGATGGAGTGCCTGATTATCGGTCTCGACTTCTTCATCACCGAGATCCCGCGCGAGGTGTTCACCTACTCTGAGACGAACCCAATGCATTTCGTCGAGCCGTCCGAGAACGTCTATCCCTACCTCCTCGTTAACATCGGCTCGGGCGTGTCCTTCCTCAAGGTCTCCGGCCCGCGCAAGTACGAGCGCGTCGGCGGCACGTCGCTGGGCGGCGGCACCCTCTGGGGCCTCCTCAGCCTGCTCACAGGTGCACGCACATTCGACGAGATGCTGGAGCTGGCGTCGCAGGGCGACAACTCCAAGGTGGACATGCTCGTGGGCGACATCTACGGCACCGACTACGGCAAGATCGGGCTCAAGAGCACGACCATCGCGAGCTCCTTCGGCAAGGTCTTTCGCAAGAAGCGGCAGGCCGAGCAAGAGGCCGAGGACAGCGGCGGCCAGCGCCACAAGGACCAGCAGCAAGGCCACCCTCACTCATCGCCCTCCTCCCCGGTCTCCCCCTCTAACGACCCTCTCCACCACGATCACCTGTCCCCCCGAGGACAAGAAAACCCCGAATCCTATGCCGGCCATGACGAGACCCGCCCTTTCTCCGCCGCCGACATCTCGGTCGCGCTCCTCTACGCCATCTCCAACAACATTGGCCAGATCGCCTTCCTGCAGTCCCAGATCCACGGCCTCTCGCACATCTACTTTGGCGGCTCCTTCATCCGCGGCCACCCGCAGACCATGAACACGCTCAGCTACGCCATCAAGTTCTGGTCCAAGGGCGCCAAGCAGGCCTATTTCCTGCGGCACGAGGGGTACCTGGGCGCCGTTGGTGCGTTCTTGAAGAGGCAGCCCAGAAACTGGGGACGGAGGGGCAGTTTTGAGGAGATGGCAGCTGTAAGGGCCGGGTTGGGGGAGCTGAGGTTACGGAGGGGAAGAGAAGGAAATGGGAATGGGAGGCAGCGGTATGAAATAGCCCGTTCTTGGGCATTTTGGTTGAAGCGTTCCGTTTCTCGTGGCCATTGGATGGGGACCCGGACCTGAGCGACATCAACGTGCCTTAGCGTGCATGGTGCCTCTCTCTCTCTCTGTGTGTTTGTGTGTGTGTGCGTATACCTACTGATATCCTCCGATAGCGATTGTTTGAGCGATACTTGGTTATCCATGAGCACCTGTTTTACTATTTTATCCTGGTTGCCATAGAATGAAGAATAGAATTAAGCAGCGTCGGAATTCCTTCCCAACCGGCGCCCGCGCTATGAGACTAAGCGGCCAAATGATGAGAAGATGTTGTGATCGAACCTGTTGGTATCTAGATAACCTCTCCGAACCATCTTTCTCTACCCATGGTGTCCCTCGCGGGATCCCCTTTCCCTCACAAGCTGTATCCTAATACGGAAACATGAGGCATGCTCCGCTGGGTCAAACGCACCATTACACCGAAACCAGCTTTTGTTGTACAAGCCAAGCCGTGCGCCATCACGTAAAACCTTGTCGGTTTAAGGTCCCGACACCCCCGTTCCCACTCTCTTTCCTCCATGCAGGCCGAGTTATGTCCCTGCGGATGCAAGCGGCTGCTGACTACAAGTCCCTTTCAAGTCCTCTGTTTCCCATTCCCATCATCCTCCTTGCGTCGTATTCACATCTATGATTTGACGACCTCCTTCACCTCCTCCGATTTAGCCGCAATAGACTTCTGCGACTGGTGCCACAGGCCAATGCGCGTGCACTGGACGATGCCGACCATGCCGAGGAAGAAGTTGACCGCCGCAAGGCTGTCATTTCCACGCCGTCAGTTCACTTGTTGCAAACACAAAAATAAGGGTATGGGGGAGAGATTGGGAAAACGCACAGGTAGTTCTTGGGCTTGATGATCAGCACCACCGCGTCCAGATCAGGCCCGTGGTCGTCAGCGCCGCGTTCTGCGTCAACGAGAGCTTCTCGGCGGGGCGCGCAAAGTCGGAGACGCCCGCGAGGACGAGCGCCCACTTCATCACGGGGGCCCTGAATCACCATCATTAGCACATGTTCAACCACCCAGTGATTGTATCGTAGTGAATCGCGCACCAGAAGTGCACCGTCTTCAACCCGACAGGGCTGTTCCACATGCGCTTGGCCCACGACTCGGACGGCGCGCCCTCGCCGGCGGCCGTGCTCTGGAAGCGGGCATTAGTCTGCTTCGGGCGAAAGAAGAACTGGCGGGCGCGGAAGGCCGGGCGGGTGGCGCGGAAAAAGTTGCTTGTTGGCGACATTATGCCTTTCTTGTTATTTGTATAGTGGAAGTGTGTTTTTCGAGGAAGTAGATGAAGCGGGTATGGGAATCCGGCGGCGGCAGTCGCGTGCCCGAGATTTGGATTGTGAATTGTTGAGTTAACTCCGGTCGTCGGACAGCGAGGACAGGACCGCCAGTTCAAACGGAGAAAAAAGGCTACGGAGGGTTTGTCAGTATTGGAAAGTTGAGATGTTTACACGGGATGCGAAACATACAATGAGCGGAGAGGACTGGACGTTGGTATCTCAATTGCCAAAAGACCCGGTGGGAAATTCTTCGATGCCTCCCCCGACAAGGATGGCCACCTCAGTTCCGATGATGGAAGCGAACGAGATGACGCTTTGACACAGCCGCAGTGCGGCAGCGGGTCTGTTGGGGAATCCGGGTTCCATTGTGCAGATAGCCCATATTATGCAACTTTGCAGTATATTTCAGCCCCCCGTCGTCAAGCCCCATTTTCACCAGCCCCATCAGCTTGCAATCAGGAAAGCCCGCTTGTCGCTTGCCTCGGGTTAGGACGTCGACGACCACGACGACCAATTGAGCCACGATTACCCGCCGGCCCAGTCCGTCGACAACAGCAGCCAAGATGTCGGGCAGATATGCTTTCGCTAAGGGCGTGAAGGAGCTCCGCTTCCTCTTCTGCCAGACTGGTGAGCACAGCTCTGCCACTAGGTGCGTTGGCCCAACCAAGCTCAGGTGGACCGCCGCAATGCTAACCGATAGCCGCCTGCAGGTCCTTCCTCACCCGCGCCTATCCCATCATGAAGAAGAACAACCCCTCGATACCCATCATGCTGCGGGAGGCCCAGGGCACCCTCCCCAGGGTCTATGCGAGATATGGTCGGTGGCTTCCGCTCTCTTAGGTACAATCAGGAGGGCGACTTGCTGACGGATACGGCAGAGTTTGGAAAGGAGAAGAGCGAGTCATTAGAAGGTATGGACCAGCAACCATATAGCTGGAACGGCGACGGCTAATTGCTGTGTACAGGTCTCTCCGACAAGCAGGTCGAGGAGGTGGTTACGAAGCTCGTCAAGGAGTAGGCGTTGCGACGATGATTGTAACTAAAACAAAGATCGGGGGCTCGTGCTGATAGACCAAGACGCTGTACATATACGTCCTACACGATACGCTTGCGCCCTTCCCATCGATCGTCTCTAGCTCCGCATCCGCATTTGATTCCAGAACGGCATTTTCTGAGTACTGAGGGACATACGCCCGAAGGCAAGAAGTCCGTTACGGGTTTTCGAGACCCGTTTCCATTCATTCCCCATGCCTGCAATCCAGCGACATATTTGAAACGGCTTGTACCGAGCGGGACCACCTGCCAAGATGGATTGTTCTTTCACCCAAGGAACTAGCAGCAGGCAGACCGCTCTGTTGTGATCCCATGAGCGGCAGCGGAGCCTTTTGCGAAAAAAGAAAGGCAGGACTGACAGGATCGAGACGATCAGTACATGGAGGAGTCCAAACGCGCGTTTCTGCCGCACGACGAGACGATATCCAGGATTGTCGAGCCCAGCCTCTGCCCAACTATCCTAGGAGTTTCCAACACACCATTGTTCTTGTCACTTGGTCCAGGTTGACGATAGAGCTAGGATCTTGATGCCATGCTCAACCCTAACCCTATATATAGTCTGTTTGAGGGGCTCCCATCATGTGGGCGTGAAAGTCCAGTCAACGGTCCCCGCCACAGACCTGCCATACAAAGCTGCAGATGACATTTCATCAAAACAAACCCTCAGCTCGGAAACCCGGTACGCGTCCGTCGCCATCATGTCCAAGCTCTTCCGAAGCCGCCATTCCGCTCCCAAGCCGCTGCAGGAGAGCCACTCTGCGTACTCCTCATTGCTCGACCCCACCACGGCACAGGAGGGTGCCAGCCAACAACTCACAGGCCGAGCTCCTCCTTCAGAATACAGCTCAAAAACATGGCTGACAGCCGCTGAAAACCGACCATCTTGGACAGCAGAGCGTCCCCCAACCCGGAAGCTCGTCAAGGACATGAACGGCTACAGACCGTCGTTCTCGTTTGAGCTTTCTGATAGCGACGCGGAGAAGGAGAAGGGTATCATTCGGCGACAGATATCCAGGCTGAAGGGACTGTACAAGAAAGAGAAATGATGGGGTTTTACGAGAGCAAACCCCGAGGCTCGCAGGTGGGGGTTCCAGCCCGGGAAATGCCAGCTACCCCGCAAGGCCCTCGCTGCTGGGACACTCCATGCATCTAGGGTCGCGACGATTTCTGTCCCTGGGACCCTGGGGGCTTAGGTGATACCTTCAGGTCCCCTGGCGCGTCGCAACATAAAGACGCCCAAAAAGCTCTCCAGTCCTGGTCACGCTTCTCAACACCAAACCGGCATCGCGGGCTCAGAGCCGAGCGACCCAGCTCTGCCAAGCCGGCCCCGCAGCTACGGTTGCCGAGCCGAAAAGTGCCCCTCCCAACTGGTTTCATGCCGACAACTGTCCGCGCTGCACGGTCGTTATCTCACCTACCCTTATACGTACCCCAACCAACACCGAGAAAACAGCACATCTCCCACGTTTGAAGGCACTGAAAGGTCTTGATCTGGACCGATCTCGCTCACTCTACCCACCCTCACCTACACCGCCAACAAACCAGACTCACCATCGTCCAAATCCAAATGCCCTGGCTCTCAACCCTCCGGCCAGGCCAACCGCCCAGCCCCCTCCCAGCCAGTCTCTGCCTCGCCCTAGGCGCCGCCGTCGGCATTTTCCCTCTCCGCCTCTCTTATACCACTTCCCTCCTCAGCGCGAACCCGTCCCGCAAACCACCCCTCCCCATCCCCTCCCCGCTCAAAACCCACCTCCCGCACCTCCTCCCCGCGGAGATCACCTGCCTCCCTTACCCACCCGACATCCTCCCGGGCGGCCGCGACGTCGAGACTCCGTATGGCACCATCAAAGTCTTTGAATGGGGCCCGGAGCACGGGGAGAAAGTCCTGCTCCTGCACGGCATCAGCACACCGTGCCTTGCCCTCGGCACGCTCGCTGAGGAGCTGGTGGCCGCGGAGTACCGCGTGATGGTGTTTGATTTCTTCGGCAGGGGTTACTCGGACGCGCCGAGCGATGTGGCGTACGACATACGGTTGTACACAACCCAGATCTTGCTGGTCTTGGCCTCGTCCCGGTTGAGCTGGACGGGGGACGACGCGTTTCATCTGGTGGGGTATTCGCTCGGTGGCGGGCTGGCGGTGCCGTTTGCGAGGTACTTTGCGCGGATGGTGAGGAGCGTCACGGTGATTGCGGGAGGGGGGGTTGATCCGCCCGGGGCATTGTGAGCTGGAGGAGCAGGGTGCTGTATTCGGGCGGGGGAGGCGTGGTGCCGGAGGGGTGATGAGTGGTTTTATTAGGCGGAGGCTGACGCCGAAAGGCGGGGATGGGGAGGTGCGACGGAGACGAAGATGGCTACGGAGGTGGTGGATGTGAAACCCGGCCGGGCGGAGCAAAGCATTAAGAATAGTGATGCGAGCGGAGGGCACTCCTTGATAATGCGGTACTGCTTGCAAGAAGGCCGGAGTTCACGGTATCGATGGTTATGGGTGGCAGCTGAGACATCATGGGGGGTTCATTCCCGCGTTTGTGAGCAGCATACGGCATGCGCCGATCTATGATCAGAAGGAGGACTGGTCGGCGCTGGGACAGCTGCTAGCCGAGAGGAGGAGAGGTCTCAGTCGGGTTGGGAGGACACGGCCGCGGAACAGCTCCCTGGGTTGAGGGGTGGGAAGATACTGTTTGTGTTGGGCGCTTCGGACCCGGTGATTGTCAAGGAGGAGCTGATACATGATGCCACGGCAGTGCTGGGCGAGGATGGGTTCGAAGCGGTGTTGTTGGATGCTGGGCATGAGCTGGTCATGAGCAAGGGCGATGAGATTGCGCGAGTGATGTCCAGCTTCTGGAAGAGGATGCAGGGGAGGGATGAACGGGCCGTGCACATAGAAGAGACGAAGATTTGGATAGAGGATAGATCGAAGATACATTGGCAAGTCTTTCTCAACATCAAAACTGCGTTTAGCTTCAAGATCGCGTTTGTTGATGAAATGAGCTGATGGGAGAGCTAGGGGGCAGACCCACTTTCTCAGCACTCCGACCTGCAGCTGCACGGCGCTGAAACCTTTGGTTGTCCCACTGAAGAATGCCATTGGCCGCCCCGAGTCCGCTGCAACCCCTCCACCTCGTCAATCTGCAAGGCTGAAGGAAATTTCCCAAACACTTCAACCACCTCAGCCGACCGACTTTGTCTGTCCCACAGGTTCGGCGACACCTTCACCACCGACCCTCTCACCCTTCCCACTTTCTGATCATAATACCAGCACCCTAGCCCAAAATGACAACACCCACACCGACCCTCTCCTTCCCCCGCCCCGTCTTCGCAAAGCTCTCTCCGCACCCCTACCTCCTGCGCACACTCGCCGACTCCTCCCCTCCACCCGCACAGAACGGCCGCGCCCCACACGAGCCGCGCCCCGGTCCACTCAACGTCTCCTCACTCTCCCATGCCCACGGCAGCGCCCTCGTCCGGACTGGCGACACCACCGTCATTTGCGGCGTGCGCGGCGAGCTGCTGGCCGGGGAGCGGATCCCGCAGTTCCGCCCACCGCTGGATCGGAGCTCGCATCAGCAACAACAACAACAAGAAGATGGGAGCGAGGCCGGGAGTGATAATGGTGGCGTGGGGAGGGGCGAGCTGAAGGACTACGACCTGCTCGTGCCGAACATCGAGCTGGCGACGGGGTCCGCGCCACAGTTCCTGCCGGGTGTGCCGCCGACGGCGCTGGCGCAGACACTATCGACGAGGGTGTATTCGCTGCTGCACGCGACGCGGTTGGTGGAAGCGAGGGACTTGAGGGTTTGGTACAAGCCTGAGGAGGGGAAACAACCGCAGCAAAAGGGGGAGGATACCGAGATGGGTGAGGGGGAGGAACAGGAGAGGAGAAGACAGGATGGTTGCGTACTGGGCTGTACATCGACCTGCTGTTTGTGTCGTTTGACGGCAACCCGTTTGACGCGGCGTGGGCGGCCGTGGTGGCGGCGCTGAGGGACACGAGGTTGCCTGTTGCGAGGTGGGATCCGGACAGGGAGATGGTGGTGTGCTCACAGACGGAGAGGAGGAGGTTGAATGTCAGGGGTCTGCCGGTGGCGTGTAGTGCTGCGGTGTTTATGGAGAAGGAGCATGCGGACGGGATGGGGAGGGCAGGCACTGGATTTTGTTGGATCCGGATCGGTTGGAAGAGAGTCTCTGCCGGGAGGTTTATCACGATGGTGGTCGACTGCAGCGATGGGGACACCAGGATCAAGAGCATTGAGAAACTGGGCGGGACGGTGCTTGGGAGGGAGCTGATACGCGGCTATGCCGGGGTTGCGGAGAGGAGGTGGAAGGAGGTCAAGGAGGCAATGAAATGATGGTTCGGAAACCAGTGAAAAGAAGCAGCCATGCACGACTCTGTACCGTGGGGAAATTCCCAGGTGTATGGCTTGAGAAGAAAGCTCTCATAGAGATGCTGCCTGCTCTCCCGCCACCCAGTGTTCGAGACGCCATCAATAGCGCATGTCAGGAACAGGTTGGGAGCTGATGCGCATCCCAGGCCAAGAGGCCAAGTGAACCGAGAGAGTTGAAGACCGGATGCAGGACATACAGCATAAGGTGTAGCCAGGGCTAGGCGAGCAAAAGGCTCTGTTTTGGTGTGTCAGGCTCCTATGTCGAGACCATAGGCAGGGCGGTTAAGTACCATCAAGGTCAATACCAGTGTTAGATGGACAATGTCAGTTGTGGGCGCTCATAAGGCACTTCGGTCTCTTTACTCCTCCTGCGCAGCATGGAAGAATTATCTAAGGGTGCCGGTTGGAGGTATGATGTGAGATGGTGTTGATCTTGCCTGTTCATATCCCCTGTGAACACCTGAGTGGCTAGGTGGTGAGAAAGTGAAAAAGAATGACCGAATGACCTCCTTCTGGTTTCGAATCAGCACGTCAAAAAGAATGGGCTTGCCATCATCGCCTAGCATTCTCATACATCCTGTCCTCCTCTTCCTCTCCACAGACCGCTGTACCATTTCGCCACGGACTCGGCAAGCTGACAGCGCCTCTTCGAACATTGATATAATACAGCCGCACCCCGTTCTCAGGCATGTACCTCATTCATAGCACCATCGCACCATCGCACAACCCAATTCGTCTCATTCAACCTCCCTCCCTCATCTTACCTGCTCGCTTTCTCCGTCAACTTTCACCACCCCCTCCTCTGGCTTCTTCTTCTACCCAAACGTCAAGAATTGAAACATCAAAATCTGGTCTGCTAAAGCGTTAACTATGTGCTCTTATCTATCCCAATTTAAACTGAAAGCTTAATTTAAACTGAAAGCTTCTAAGTCTCCCTGTACTCTCTGAGGTTGGCATTACCAGCTCCAGCGCTGCGACCATCCTCTGAGGTGTTTGGTCTTGTTGTCTCGAGAAACCAGCATCATCAACGAACTGGCAAGATCATAGAAAATGCAGCAGCATGTTCCTTAAACACATATCCTCCATGAACAAAAACTTACGTAGGTACTTCCCTCCAAGCCAAGTGATCTGATACCGCCTATTCAGTCTGCTCTGGCACAGAGGGAGGCAATTATATGAGCATTTGACGTCTTGACACTCTGGAGCATGTAACAGTTCAGATATCGGCGGCCTGGACATTGGCTAAGGGACCATTGAAACCATTGCTCAGATTCAGAAGCTGGCGCTCGCAACGTAGCCGGCAAGGCCGAACTTATGATAGATATGATTGTTTGAGACACAGATAGACCACGAGGTCCAGCGACTACTGTCACGTGTCACAATGATGGCCGACGGACAAAACTACGGCATCCGGGTCCGGCCTCTGGCGGAGGCAGACGCTGTCTGCAGGTTGAGATGTGTCGACCTTTCGAACCGCCCTTACAGGTTAATTCCAGAGCAGTAGATACAGGAGGACAGAGTTAATCTGTCGCCCAACTGAAAGAGGTCCTAATGAAAGGTCCTTGGCCCTCCGCAACGCCTTTGTGTGAAGCAGCAATTGCGTGGTTTGTTGAGCGCTGGTGTCAACAGGAGAAATTTCATGCGAGGTCGCAGAGACGCGAGTTTTGGTGCCTGGCTCCTGGAACCAGAGGCCCGTGCATCAAAGCGGGCCGAATATCTGCCGGGCCTGCTGGAGCCAAACCACGACACAACGGCCCCCACTCGAACTTCAACTTCACTTCAAATTTTCGCTGCCTTCCCTCTCTCCTCCCATTCCATTGTTTCCTGCTCAACGGCAAACTCGACTGCTCCGGACGGTCAGTCTGCACGAGTCTGCTCGCTCCATGTAAGAATGGAGTCTTTGAGCGACACCCTCTGGGACGTCGTCATCAGCGGCACCGGTCTGCAGCAGTCGCTGCTTGCCTTGTGAGTTTCGCCAGGCTCCCGGCTCTTTCGGTGTACCTTTCTGACTGACTTAGCTTTTCTTTTCCCTGAAGATCCCTCTCGCGGTCTGGCAAGAAGATCCTGCATATTGACCCCAACGACTTCTACGGCGGCCCCGAGGCGGCATTCAGTCTCCGGGATGCTGAGTTGTGGGCTGAGCGTGTGTCGGCCGGCACCGGCGGCGTCTCCGGGCCGCTTCCATCACGAAGACCGAAGGCCGCCGGCCTGTCCTCGCGCGCGTACTCCTTGGCCCTTGCACCGAAGCTGATCCATGCTCGCTCGGCATTACTGGCCCAGCTGGTCTCGTCGCGTGCCTACCGCCAGGTCGAGTTCCTCGCGGTGGGATCTTTCTACATTTTCAAGCCGTCCCAGGACCCCTCGGAGAAACCAACGCTGACTCGGATTCCATCCACCCGCGAGGAAGTCTTCTCGACAACCGCCATCTCTACCAAGGCGAAGCGGACGCTGATGAAGTTCCTCAAGTTCGTCCTGGATTATGAGAGCTCGCCTCAGCTGGAGTTGTGGCAGCCTCATGCCGATGCACCACTGACCGACCTCCTGCAGACGGAGTTCAAGATGGACGCCGAGCTTCAGACCTACATCGTCACCCTTACCCTTTCTTTGGACGGAAGGATCAGCACCAGAGACGGGCTGGCTGTCATCCGTCGCCACCTCTCGTCAATGGGTGTTTACGGCCCAGGCTTTGCCGCCCTCTACCCCAAGTGGGGGGGCCTTTCGGAGATTGCCCAAGTCTCCTGTCGGGCTGGTGCCGTTGGCGGGGGCGTGTAACATGCTCGGGACTGCCATCAGAAGGACGGAAGTCGAGGATGGGATCAAGCTCCAACTCACAAGCGGCGACAATGTGAAGACACGGATGCTGGTTCGGTCCGAGGACACTGCCAATGCACAAACGGGTATCAGCAGGCTGGTAGCCGTGGTGGGCTCACCGTTGAGTCCGCTGTTCGAGGCCGTAGTGGAAGGCGCGCCGAGGCCGGCCGTCGCAGTCATCGCTCTCCCAGCTGGTTCACTGTCGACCTAGCTGGGAAGGCGTCAGAGTACCCGGTCTATCTGTCTGCTCATTCCAGCGATACCGGGGAATGCCCTCATGGTCAGAGTAAGCTCACCCCCATTTCTGTTCACCCAAAGTACATGATGATCACCATTTTGAATACTTATCTACATTGTCTGAGCCTCGGCACTGACGTAAAACACCTCTGACATTCTGACGTACTCATCTTCGTTGCCATTTTTCTGCGCTTGACTATTGCAGGATAAACGCTAACTGAAGATCTATAGGCACACTATACCTGACCACGCTTGCAACAGCTGGCTCTAAAGCATTCCTGGAGGAGGCATTGGATGCCTTCCTTAGCGCCATCTCCGACGGGCAACCCCCCCAACCTTGTGCAAGCTCAGTTATGACCAGTTGGACGGTTCCAAAGCCCTTGAAGTGGAAGGTTCACTCGTTACACTTCCTGCACCATCCTTTTCTCTCTCGTTTTGATGACTCAACCCTCGGGCCCGTCAAGGAGGCCTGGAAGCATGTCATGGGTGACGCAGCCGTCGACGCAGAGTACATGACGTTCACGGACCGAGAGGGTGCCATGGACGATGATGACGTTTACGAGTAATGGGCATGATGGTAAGAGCGGTTTTCTGATTTGATAAGATACCAGACTGGACCAAGGCCAGCAAACGATCAATGAAAATGAGTCACAATGAAGATCAATCCTGCTTCCTTGAATTATTGTTAAGCCAATGATGCGCCGTGCTTGCCAACCAGCAAATGGTACAGCCTCTTCATTCCTTATCAACGCCACTCCGCATCCCAGGTATCTGTCACCCTCCCTAGATCACAAATATTACGCCGTTTCTCTTGCCATAACCTGTCCTGTTATCCGTTCCGTTAACAGTTCCGAGATCTTCGAGAAAGAAGCAAAGAAAGCAGAAAGATCCGAAATGGAGATCTCCCACCCAGAAGCGCCCTGTTGAAACTGGGCTGGAGATTCCCAGAGTTATCTGCATCTCCCTCGTCTGCCAACGCAACGCAATGCAACGTCATATGCGGAAATCTCGAGCAAGTGTGCTCACTCACTCAGTCTTCCTCCGTCCCTTGCATGTCCTTCCACTCGTACCTCCTCAACCTTCTCAACACCATTCCCATCCCTATCCGTGATCTCAACGCCCAACCGGATGGCGCCAAACGGCTCCGTCCCGCCCTGCCCGTCCTGCTTGACCCTGATCACATTCTTGGTCGCGAGCGACAGGACGTGGTAGAACGCTTGCGCCACGACAGCACGCTTCTGGTCCTCAACCTCGAATAGCGCGGCGAATTCGACCCACCAGTATCTGCTGCCGCTGCTGCTGCTAGAATTATTGTCATCGCGGGAGGAAGCAGAACCCCTCTCCCGCGCGACCGACTCGACATAGCCCAGGAAGTTGCGACCCTCCCGGTCCAGCGCGGCGCGCATCTGCTGTGAGGCGGACTGTGTTTCGCTGTTGCCTGTGGTTGGTCCGATGGGGTCGGAGAGGGCATTGCTGCCGCCGGCGCCGGCGGCCGGCCGGAGTGCAAGGGGCCAAAGGGGACTCGTCGGAGCCGAGGAAGGGTGGATTGCCGTCGTCGCTGAAGCGCTCGATTTCTCCGCCGACCAAGTCGAGGACGCTGCCCCGTCCGCGGCCATGCAGCGGGCTGGCGCTGACTTGTCTGCTGGGCGCTTGCTACCTCCCTTGATGGATGAGCTGGGGATCTGGGAGGACGGGCGGTTCCAGGGGACGTCGGAGGGGAGGTCGGGAAGGATGGAGCCTGCGCGTCGACCGAGTTCGACGGGCGGGAGGTCTTCGTCGCCGAGGATAGGTGGGATGCCTTCGTCGTCGAGGCGGGGGAGCTGCTGGGCCTGTTGTCCATCGTCAAAGTGCTCGTCGCCGCTCAGGCGGCGGCGAACACGGCGCGAGTTGGCGTCTTCATCGAGGTCGAGGGCTTCAAGGGCGGTGCGACGGCGGCGCCGCGGTGCTTCAGGGTCGTCATTATCTGGGTGGGTGATGATGATGCCCAGGAGGCGGGCTTGTAAGCCTTCGCCAGCAAATTGTGGTGCCAGCGGGTGAGGAAGACCTGGAACGCCAGTGGGAAAGCCGACGCCGGCGATGCCGCGGCCGAAGATGAGGTTGAAGGCGTTTTTGCGGGCTTCGGTGGGCGTCACTCCATGACGTGGCTGGCTTGCCTTTTCGGCATTGGCGAGGTAATTGGCAGACCATGACTTGAGTTCTTGCCTGGTGATCTTGGTTTGGTCGTCTGGGGCCAGGATCGGCCGACGCCGTTGGCGCTGGACTCGGACTGGAGCCTGTCCAGAGCTGGCTTCTTCTGAAACCATGGCTTCCTGCTCCTCTCCATTCCTCTCTTGTTCCTCTCTTTGCTGATCCTGATTATTTCCCCGATGCTCCTGCGGCACAGGCCCAGGCAGGCCCGATTGGAAGACGCCGCCCCCGCCCATGATCACGTCGCCCTGATCGTCAAAGTGAATAACCTCGTCGTCTTGCCTCAGGATTGCACCTTCGTCTTCCTCAAGGCGCGGGAGCCGGGGAAGCTGGGGCTCTTCAGGAGCCGGCACGACGTTTCCATCAGCGTCAATCTCAATGCCCCAGTCGTCGAGGGTTTGAAGCTCGCGCTCTTCGTCGCCGAACGGCATGATGCCGTCGTCACCCTTGCCCGGGGTCATTGTTCCTGCTCCAAATGGTTCGTCGAGAAGAGAATTGCGACCGCCGAACGGTGACTGCGAGAGATCGAATCCGCCCAGAATTGAATGGTTGGAGCTGGAAAGCGAGCCGTCTCGCTGGAGAGGCGAGAGCTGGGAAGAGGTCCTGCGCGAAGCCTGGCTGATTTCTGGAACAACAAAAATGCCCTCCTCGTCGAAGTGAAAGGCGGGAAGGTTGGGATTGAGATCAAACTCTGGATCATCCTCGAGAATCAATTCCTTGCGCCTGCAGTTGTTAGCCAGCTTCCTTCAAGAAAGCAGTACCCAGGACCTACTTTGCTTTCCCTGCTTGTGGATCGAGGGCATTGTCGCTTCCGCCCAGCGCGCTGTAGAAGGCGCGCATATGCGCTTGGACCCTCTCTGCATCCGTCAGGACATATTGGCATTGCTGCGAGTACACCCTTGAGAGTCCGTAGAGGAGGGTGCCCTGCAGGCGCAATGCAATGGCGCGCCGGGCTGGAGGATGGTCTCGCAGGCCTTTTGCACGTCCACCCCTTGGATGGCTTTGCGCGACACTTTCTTGTTGGTAGATCTGAGGCCGATGGTCGATACAAGCCTGGGCACAAGAACGTCAGCAACCCATCCTCAACACAAGCAATGGCCGTGTTCTTACCAGACCGTCGCGACCCCATATGTCTCGCTGGTGAGAACTACGTAATATTGTCAGCACTTTGGCCTATTCTGGTAGATATCGTGATAAAGAGGCTTACTTTCGTGACTGTAGAACATGTTACCTGTAAGAAACGCGTAAAAACCTCCTCTTGCCCGTTGGGAACTGAGTAGACCAAGGGTTGAATAGGGGTAAATATGATGAAACTGAGGGATAGGTGGCGCTCAGAAGAGAAAGGGATAAGAAGAACGTAGCGGGTGAGAATACGTGGTATTGGTAAGGAAGCGTTGGCGGAAGAAATGACGTGGGTGTCGTGAGTAGAACAAGGCTTGCCTCGTTGCGTGAAGGAGTCGGGTGAAGAGCCTCGTGTCTCGCGGACTGCCACGCTGATAAGGGATAAGGTGCGCGGAAGAAAAAGAATTCTGGACAGATACTACTGGAGAAATTAATTCGAGGATTCCTGGCAAGCCAATGGCGCGTATCACTCATCCGAACTTGAGGGGTCAGTTGACGATCCCGGAAGGAAGGCACGCCTTGAAGCCAGCTTGATTGAGGATGGCAGCCACACGAACCAGGCATCAATGTTCCGCCTTTACCTTCAACAGGTATTTTGGCCAGATCTAAGAAGGCAGCATATAAGTAGACTAAATATCATTCAATATCGTTTCAAGGAGCAATGGATATTGAACCACGCTACAATCCCGACAATATGCAAACCTGTCGGGCAGGGAAATGTCTATACCCTGGACTCCTCTCTCTTCTGCTCTCGTCGTTAAATCATTCAGCTCTACGAAACAGTCAATTGGGTAGGTTATTCTCGCTTCAGAGTATGGGTCCTTGAGACGACTCCTGGTTTATTGGACAACCGTCAATGGGTCATGATCTTAGTAGTTATTGAGTCAACGCGTTTTTGATTTAGGTTGCGAGGTTGGAACAAGAAAAAGATGTCTGAAGAGCGTGACACGATAATTATCACCGGTAATGAAACCGACTGCCAGAGCGATTGGAGGGGAGTCTGCTGACTACTGTATCATGTTTACCCAGAATAGGGGTCGGGGTTGATGGGCCAACCTTGCCAAGACCCGGGTGGTCGCTCAGTTGAAAAGCGAACGAAGCGAATACAGTCCAGAATCTCGACAGACTCTGCTCTGGTAAAGGCCAATACAGTGTGACGTGGTCCGGCAACGGCAACTGGGTCGGCGGCAAGATTGTGAACACCTTTTAGATCTCTGATATGAATTTCTATCATGGCCTGACAGTTGAAATGCCACTTACACAACCCAACATGACTGTGCCGCGACTGGTATCTCCCACCCTAGACAGTACAGTTGATCTTCGCTCTCGCTGTTGAACGCTCCCTCGCTCGCTTTTCGCCTGCTTCCTGTCACCCCTTTCCCCAACCAACATGAAACCAACAAGTTAACCAACAAGGTATCCCTCAAGGCTCGGATAACTTAGCCATCCACCACTGGCGTTCAGTAAATCTACCAGCTTCAACAGCTGCCCCACCCCCTCCCCAAGCTCCTCCGCCTTCACCAGCCCCATCAGCACGCAATCCCCAGGAAAAAGTACGCCCTCTCCTGAGCATATGAGAGGTAATCAAACTCCTCCTCCTCGCCGTCACCCGCCGCCTCGTCCTGTTGCTTCCCATCTCCATCCCGCTCCCCACCCTTTGCACCCACTTCGCCATCCACACCAACCATCCCCTCACCGACATCAGAACTGACCACCTCCGGCACCTTTGCCTGCACGATCCCCCAAGCAACCCACTGTGCTGAGTTTGCCACCCGCCACAGCCTCGTCTCCTCCAAGAGCCTCTCACCTTCTTCTCCGCCTCCTCCTCCCTCTTCCTTTCCTCTTCCTTCCACCCGCCCGGGGGCACGCGCGCGTCAAGCATGAACTCGACAATGGAGCTGGTTGAGGGGGTGGTGTGCAACCCCACTTGACTCTGACCCTGAGCTTGGCTCTGGCTCTGGCCGTCCTTGGGGGTTGGTGTAGGTGTGGCAGGGTTGGACTCGACATAAGGAAACTGCGGGCGGTGGTCGACATAGGCTTTTACAAACCTGCGTTGTTGGTCGGGGGTGGGGTAGCGGGAGGTGTCGCATGCGTAGGGGTTAGACGGGGTCGTGGTAGTTGTAGGTCCACTCCGAAAAGTGGTTTGCGAATTCCAGACCGGGCGTGTTGGCAGCGGCGTACTCGAAGTCGATGACAACGAGCTGTTTGTGCTCGTTGGCGGGCTGGGGAGGGGCGATTTCTGGTCATCGGGCCGGACGCGGAGGATGTTTCCGTATTGGGTCTGGGTAGGTTAGCAGGGTGGCGGGGAGAAAGGGGAACGGGGGATGCCTACGTCGTTGTGAGCAAAGACCAGCTTGCTGCGCAGCGTCTTCGCGTCGCCGTAGTAGGCTTCCAGGTGCCTGCGGTACTTCTCTACGAGGGCCTTGAACACGCGCCACTCGACGCCGCAGACAAATCCGCGCGTCTTCCACACGCCTCCGGGTAGATTTGAGCGTTGGAAGCGACTTGCTTGTCTAGATACAAGACTGTCTTCTCGACCTGGTGTAGCCATTTGTCCCAGTTCTTCCACACGCCCGGCCCCTGGTCCTTCTCCTCTTCAAGGAGCTCGACGCCGTCATGCAACTCCCGCATGCGCTTGGCAATCTGCTTGGACGTCTCTGGCTCCCGCATTGGCAGGGTCAAAGCAGTAGCGTTCAGTACTGTTCAAACCTGCCGTTGAGGAAGGTACCCAGCAGCCGCGGACCGATCTTCTTCCTGGCTAGACGCCTAAGCACGCCGAGCTCGTTCTCGCGGTCGATAAGATGTTCCACTGGGGACCATAGACTCTCAGCAGCACCTTGGTAGGCTGCTTCTTGCCTGGCTCCCGGGGCAGCAGGGAGTCGGAGGGCGGCGAAACCACGTAGACAGCGTTGGTCAGAGCTCCGCTCAGGCGTTCAACCGAGATGCTCCGCTCGCCGCTGTCGAGCGAACGCGCCGCCAGCCTTTGAGGCGCAGGTATGGGCGAGGCGGATGATCTCGTTCTTGAACACTAACCATTCTGTTTCTCCTTCTCCTCCTTACGGCTGGAGACATACGGGGACTCGTCAGCGCCGGCCTTGCCGCCCGTGTAGCTAAGCGTCTTGGAGTTGTCAAGAACAGCGTCGCAAGTGGTACCAGGACGTCGCCGTCAAACCACTCAGTATCTGATGAGGCGGCCCGGCTGAGGTTCCTGCTCGACTTCTTGCGGTGCTTCCGTCCAAGTCGAGGCCCAAATGGAGCAACCGAGTTCAGACCCAAGGCGGCCATGTTGTCGTCCAAGATCCGCTGCTGCAGACGGTCCCAGGGACACCTCGCTAGAGTCGGACTCGATTGAATCGGACCGCGGCCTGCCGGATGGCGGAACTGGAATGCCGCCGTTGTTGGGAGGCGATTTGCGCGCGGACAGAGTGCCTTTGAGACTTCTTCTTTTCCTTTTTGACCTTCTCCCTTCCAGCCAGTCTAGCCTGCCACCTGAGCCAGCAGCCGCTCGGTGATGAGGTCAAGCTTATGGCGATGTGGGAGTGGGGCTGCTGGGCGGAGGAGTCTTCTGCAGGAGCTGGTGAGGCTAAATGATGGGTTCGGAGCCTTCCATGCTGACCTGGCTGAGCGTCGAGGACCTGGAAGGAACGCCAGGCACGGGAGGACGACCGCTGAGGCGCTTGGCGACCCCGCGGAAAACTGTTTCTTCACCTGAGACTCTCAGGGGACGACGACTGGGGTTCAGCGATTTGTACAGCTGCCATGAATGAATATATGAGTGCCTTGGCTTTATGAAGGGTAAAATGGAAGGAAGAGGGGCCGTAGCCTGACGACTCGCAACATTGACCCTTGGCCAACGATGGCACCGCATATCGATTGCCACAGAACAAACCCGGCAAATAGGATAGGCGCCGGATGCCGTTGTCTGGTCCTTGGTGGGCAGTCTGAGCCACATGATAACGGGACAGGGGAGAAAGTCACCAACCTTTGACGGAGGCGCTCAGCGGAGGGGTTCTCTCGCTGTCGCCATCGGTTTTCAAGGCGGAGCGCCGCGGCTGGGCTGAGGTTCCCGGAGAAGGCGCAGACATGATAGGGCCCGAGGTTGTATTGCGTGACCTTCAGACGGCACTTAATTGAGCAGACGGGGTGGTCTCTTTGCGAGCAAGTCGGTAAGGCACTGCTCGCAGAGTGCGGGGTGGTGATAGGCGCGAGATAAGGCAGGTCAGGCGGACACTTCCAAGGTTCCAAAGGCCAAAACCTGGTTCCGCTGGAATGAGTCGATCAGGCCCTATCAAGAATGCTGTCCTCAAATCCAATTCGGTGTCTGAAGGGGAACCTTGACAGTCAGTCGGACAAGCTGGGCAGCGCTTAGGAGTTCACGTGAAAAAGCCAAAAAGGAAAAAAAAGAAACTAAAGTTGTTAGGCTTGAAATGGCAAGTATTGTCTGGAAGGCTCGCGAAATCTCGGCGGGAAGGCATTGTGGAGCAGGGGTCGCGAGTACCCTGCATCATACGTGGTTCGTGCGTACACCATGACGTACCCAGCGGCCATCCGCAGCAGTCCTTGCTCGGTTTTCCCTCATGTGAATTCAGGGGACCCGAAAGTCTGGAACAACCCAACCCCCTTTATGCCAAGACCGGCTTGCAGCATCTCATGAGGGGCAGAATCCAACAAAAACACGCCCAATGTGCAGGACATAAAACGGCCACTCCACGGACATTAAGTCGCGATATATACTCAAACAAGCAGCGGAGATATGATACATTTCGTGGTACAATGATGGCCTCAGCCTCTCTAGTTTGTCTTTAATGTCCCCTTCCAGTCCTTCATGTGGCCCAGGATGACCTTCGCAGCTTGGTCCGGCGAGTGCTGCCGCCCCAGCGCCTCAACAAAGTCTCCCTCGGGATCATCAGGTAGAAATAGATGCTGTGGACCACTAGTAGTCCTGGCCGGGCTTCACCTCGGTCGGCGTGCTGAAGTAGACGCGGTACGCCTTGCACATGGCCTTGATCTGCTCGTATGTGCCCGTCAGGCCGACGAACTTGGTGGAACTCGACGAGATATTCCTTGAGTTCCTTGGGGCCATCGCGGGCCGGGTCACATTGACGAAGACGGGGGTCATGGCGCCGGGGCGCTGCTCCTCAACCAGTCGAACATCCGCGCCATCTTGTCCAGCTCCTCGGGGCAGATGTCGGGCAGTGGGTGAAGCCAAAGTAGACCTGCACAAACATATCAGCACCGACATATTACCAAACCTGATGTACTGCAAGCCCGCACGCACCAGAGAGTACCGCCCCTTCAGATCCTGACCGTCACCTTGTTCCCGTTCTGGTCGATCAGCTCAAACGGGCCGCCGACCTTGGTCTGCCAACGCCCTTGGTCGACTCGGCTATCCTCTTGCGCTGCATGCGCTCCTTCTCGGTCTCAAAGTACCACACCAGCCGCAGCCGGTGAGGACAAACAGAAGGCCGGCCTTCCACGAGAAGGGCTGCCAACAACGTTAGCCCGAGATTCTCGCTGCTGTCTCGGAAGACCTGTGTGTTGCATACACCCGAGCGATACCGACTCTTGGCCTCCTCCACCGTCTTGAACTTGAACCTCCGCTGCACCAATGGCTGGTAGGGCTGGACTGGAACTTCGCGGGGCTCGGGGCCGTCGGTCGCTTGGCTTGCGCAGTTCGCGCCGTCGACAGTAGCCGGGCACATTGCCGCGGGGTTGCCCGCGCAGGGCGCTAAAGACGGTGCGGGCCGTTGCGCTGGATGTGGCATCGTGTCGGCGGCGGATGTGGGTGGACTGGTGGTGTCTGTACGCAAGCAGCCGGAAGCTGCCGAGCTCAATTCGGAGCTCGAACGATAAAATCTCCTGATTGGCGCCTATCGTTAAGGACTCGCTTAATGCATGCCAAGACAATGCAGGGTGGCACGCTTATGCCGGTATGCCTCAATTCAACTCAGACATCCAAACAGGCCTCATCTGTCTTTCACAACTTCTGTGATGAACTTCACATGCCACAGCATTCAGACCAAAAGCATCCGTGCACCCCTGATGCATCAGCTAGCGCGTTAGACTTGCCATGCACCCTCGGACATCTGCAGGGCCATTGGAAGCGGCCCCAACGCTCACGGATGATGGCTTTCTCCAGCTCGTTCTTCACTCCTGACTTGGCCCAGGCCGCTGGCAGCAACCAGCCGCAAGAGCCACAACCAGAACCACAGCCCGCCATGAATAGCGAAGCCAACCGACCACCAACTGAAGACGGCGGCCAAACCGCTGGAGTGACTCATTCTTTGCCCGACATGCCGCACTCAGAAAAAGCCCGTCTGTACCGCCCAGCGGCGATGGCCCCGACCATGACATGAACGTCGACACAACAATGGGAAATACCTCGAAGGTATCTACCGCTTCCAAATCGAAGAAGAAGGGGACCGCATCAACGGTCAAGGGCCCCCCAAAGCGCGCCCGGCCAGCACCGGCGCCGCCGGCGCAAAGAAACCCAAGGGCGGCGGAATTAAGAAGCACACCAAGTCCGATGTCTCCTCCAAACAGCCCGACGGAGGAGCCGACCCCGCCGCGGCTGCGGCCGACGACGGAGGCGGCAACTCAAGCGAGTCTGACAACGGCCCCTACTGCCTCTGCCGGGGCCCTGACGACCACCGCTTTATGATCGCCTGCGACCGATGCGAGGACTGGTTCCACGGCGAGTGCATCGGCATGGACAAGCACACGGGTGAAAACCTGGTGCAGAGGTACATCTGCCCGAACTGCGCCGAGGCGGGGCGGTACACGACGCGCTACAAGAAGATGTGCTCGCTGGTCGGGTGCCGGAACCCGGCGCGCATTTACGATGCGGCACAGCCGAGTATCTTTTGCTCGGCGGAGCACTGCCAGGCCTGGTGGGAGCAGCTGGTTGCGAAGTTACCGCGGACAAAGAGCACCGAGGCGGATTTCCTGACGCAGGAGGAGTTCATGGGGCTGCTTGACGCGCCTCTTCCGGGTCCCAGCTCATTGGACGGCGACTGCAAAGACTTGCCAACCTCCCCCTGGAAACTAGGCAAACCTCCCTTCGGTAATTCCCCCCCTCTCCTCCTTCCTCACCAACGCTTCCACCCCATCCTAAACCAAGGTTGCTAACACCCCACACTCAGAAACACCTCCAAATTTCTGGTCCCACCCCTCCTCCTCTTCCGCCCTCACGCCGAAGAACACACCCTCCTCACCACCTCCGCCTCGGCCCGCTACCAACTCGGCGAGGAAATCGTGCTTTGCAAGAAGATGCTCCAGCTGATCGAGCTGGCCCTCAAGCGGCGCGACGCGGCCGTCGCCGCCGGGCGGGGCACCGCCAAGGACCTATGCGGGTATGACTTCAGGCTGGACAGCGTGGGCGCGACGCACCAGTTCGCACGCTTCCTCGCGTCCCCGCAGGGGAAGCGATTTTCAAGACCGGGCGGTTGGACCCGCCAGATTCTCCAGCCAACGGCGTCAGCGGTGAGGATGGCGGAGTACCAATAGGGGGTGTATCAGGAGCAGGGACGGTGCCACCAGTAGCAGGAGAGTACGACCCCCTCACGGCAGGCATGTGCACGAGGAAGAAGTGCAAGCCGCACGGCGGGTGGGGCGGCATCCTCACCAAGGCTGTCAAGCACGACATGAAGGAGCTGGCCGCGCAGGCGAAAGAGATGCTGGATGCAGAGCAGAGAGTCAGGGACGGGGCGGCGGGGAGGTTTAGACGGAGGATGAAGGAGAAAGGTGTGAGGGTGGTGTATGCGGAGCAGGAGAAGATGGAGGTTGATGGAAGTTAAGACCCAGAGGTATTGTCACAGGGATGAGAACAGGGTTGATTGATGTCGCAGGGCGAATCTCATGTCATTCAAGTTCTATATCATTACACTGTCTAGGCCGAGAGGGAGTCGGTTGAAAACAAAATTGCCACCATTCCCGCGCTTTTGCTCAAGAAGGGAAGAACTAAATCAGCATTGTGCCGTCACCAGTCAAAACCCAGGAATAACAGCATGCAGAGGCTAACCTCGAAAACTAGGAGACTGATTAGTGATGGGTATAGAAGTGTAGAAAACAAAACAAAGAAACTCATGACGGCTTGCTCATCATTGGAGTGTGGCGTAACTCGTAACGTAACATAAGCAGATAAGGCAGAGAGATAACTGCATCAGGGGAGTGAGGGAGGTGTCCAAGCAAAAGACCAGGAACTCGACCCTGCCAAGGTGGGATGGAATCGAAAGAAACTAAGAAAACGTTGACGGGCCGCGAGGCCAATTTTCCGTCTTGCTCCGGCCGTGAGGCCCATCCAGTCTTGTTGACATCGTCATCGATCCGGGGCCCAGTCATGTATCCCGCCTTCTCATCGAGTCGTTCCGGACATCTGTTGTTGTCCGGCTGTGAAGCCAGAAGTGGTCGCCCAGCGGTGCTGTTGATTCCCGCTGTAGCATAGCCAGGACAGCTCGTGAGAGCCTCCCCGAACAGGTATCCTCCCGCCATGAAGCGGCTTCTGTTCAGGATCGGTCGTGTGACCCGAATTTCTACCCCGTACGCATACCAGGGCTGCTAGCCCTTGCTGTCTGCATGGATGCGTCTGCCATGCCAGCTGTGCCACATCCTCCATTGCGGAGCTGAACCCAACCCTCCCAGTCTGCCGTTTTGCAACACTCAGTAGTGTTGTGGTGCATCCCCAATTTCGGGCATCCATCAAGCCCGACGTTTTCCCGAGCTGCTCGACTGTTTCCCAGAGCTGCTTGACTGCCCCTGACTGCGGCGGGACGAGTGGCCATGGCCATGCCTCCTCGACGAGCTGCTGCCCCACCAGACCGCTCCAGCTCCCGCTCCAGCTCCTCGGCCCTCTGGCGGTAGCCCGCCACAATCTCGCGAATCTGGCCGATACGGTCAAAGTCCAGCTCAAGCTCTTCGATCTGAGCCATGATGTCGTGGTACCGCTGAATTTCGGCGTCGGCGTTGTCGATGAGATTGCCCGCTCGGTCGTAGATATGGAGCGTCACGATCTGCGACTGCTCCACGAGATGCTCAAGGCGCTGCTGCAGCGACTGCATGATCCGGTCGAAGTGGCGGCCCAGTGCGGTCAGCGACGACGTGTCCATCAGCAGAAAGCCCTGAGACGACGCGCGGCTCGCCGCTCGCGAGGATGACGACCCGGCGGCCGCGGCCACGGCTTGCTGTCCATGTCGTAAGAGTTGTATTCTGATCCTCAGTCAAACCCAGCTGCGTATCTGGCACGGCATTCGCGTTGGAGGGCGTCTGTTGCTGCGACGACATGGCGGGCTTTCACACGAAGATGCCACTCCAGTTCCGCCCAGATATCCCTTCTTGGTTCGTAGTCTTATCAATGCTGGTTGCGGTCCGGGTCTCTTCTTTTGCGCTATCGATCGACACAAGGACGCCAAGGGTGGTTGTAGGTGGATGACCGACAACCGCTCGAGGGTCGCTTGGAGCTCCGAGAAGCTCGAACTCTGGAAGCCGCAGCGTACTTGCGAGTGCCTGCGGCGCACCGATAGGGTCGAGACCCGCGAAATGTCCAACCTTATCGACTCCCGGCAAGACTAACGGTGCACCGTGCGACGGCTGCGAGCGAACGGGACTGCGGGGTACGCGGTGGTTGCTGCACTCAAGGATCCGGATGCCCGGTTGCTGGCGGAGGTGAATGCAACACCAATAGGTCAAGCGTCGGCGACGTCTTCGGCACGTACGGCGTCATCGTTCCGCTGGCTGTGTCGGTCACTGCGTCGATGCCATAACAGCTTGGCCAGCAGGCGGTTGCGGTCGTGGGCGTCTTATATGCGACTGGCGAACGGGTCTCACCAGCGTCGGGCCGAATCGCGCCGTGGACTCGGGTGCAAGAAAGCCTTCGAAACAAGGTAATAACTCCCAGACAACTTTCCGTCCTCTGGTGGTACACGCCCACTGAAGCGGCCGAGCGAAAGGACAGTCTCATTCGGTGTTGCGCCGCGTCCAAAGCACAGTCCGAAAGTTGTCGCAACGGCGCGCGTGTGCCCAAGTGCGGAAGTGTAGTCGCTTCTCTTTCAAGCGCAGCTCTTTGGGGGTCTCCAAGACACTCGCGGGGTTGAGAGGAGCGATCGACAGCTCCTTCGACGGCAGAGCGAAGGGATGTGCAGTTGGGGTTAATTATACCGCTTTTCCCACGCGGCAAACGCATCAGGTGACAGCAATGTCTGAACCACACCAATTTGGGATGTGCCGGGAAGAATCCAGCTGCTTGAAACCCACAGCGAACGCGTCGACTTGGATCAAACCAGAAACACCGCGTTCCACAAAGGTCCAAGGGATGTGTAGAAGAATATGAAGCTTTAATTAGAGGCGGGCTTGGGGAAGCAAAGTTTTTTCGGGTTGGGAGCTTTGTCAATGCCTCGAGGAGTCTCCTGAAGATGCGGCGGAGTGCGGCGATGATGTTGTGACCCAGGGCGGCGACGTGAATCAGCCAGGGTGATCATCGACGAATGGACAAAGAGTCGAGTTTCCTGTCCGTCCGAGGAAATCGCATCCCTCCGCCTGAAGCCAACGAAATCTTGGCAAACCCGCAACGGACACAGGGAAGGAGATTGGACGACGACAGGGGTCGGCGGTGGGGTGAGACAAGACATCCATCCATTCTTTGAGACTTGAGAAGGCTATAAATCATGTCGATGACCAATATCTGGAGGTCTCGAGTGACGCAGATGGTTTTGAATGCAGGATCAGCCCTTTTCCTGCACGGTGCCGTCGACCCGCGGCCACCTGATCTCTTGAACGTGGCCCACAACGGTCAAGGGAGTTCTGCGGTGGGACGACGAGGGCGAGGCTCCAGTCCGCGGCGGCATCGTCATACAGGAAGAGGAGTTGGTTCCAGGGGGCATATCGAAGAAGAAGACGACGACCGCAAGTGGTCTGCATGTGTCAGGCTGGTGAGTTGCGAACCCGATCCACAGCGGGAAGCTCCGGTCATGCGCTGAGCCTCACTGATCGACAGCAGACATCAACGACACGCAAGACGCCTCGGCGCTTCCTATACTGACTCCTTCGCGCACTGGAGTGCTGCCCCAATATCCTGATGCTAGCCGCCACCTGTTGCGGTAAGGCCGGTGCGGTGTGCTTCCCTCGAAGACGACCACCTCCTGTTTGTGGATGGGCAGATCACGAGCATACACGGCGAGTGAGCAGCTGGTTCAGTATGACGCAGGTACTGACAGAAGGTGTCATGGCTTTCTCTTGCTGATCTCGAAAGCAATACGCAGTACGACCACGTTGGCCTGCGAGACTGTAAGGAGAGGATGGGGACGTAGGAAGCGGAGCTGTCCCTTCCGAACTTGGAGGTAACGGTCGACGCCATCCCGCCCAGCAGAGTCGTGCCTTCTGGGTCGTCCAGATCGCGCATACAGCTCCTGCCCTGGGCTTCGCGCTGCATTGTATGTTCCTTCCCTGCCTCGATGCGACGTGAATGCCTTTCCGGTGCTGTCTTTCAGATTTCCAGTCCTTGCCAACCCCACCAAATCAGCGGTTTTCGGTCGGAGGGAAGGTACCAAGGCGCCATCGTCAAACGCTGCATCGCCAATGGTTCCTAAACAAACTCGTTGTCCGTGGACCTGGGATGACCACATATGCAATGCCCGCTCCCCATGAGGCGATCCCTGACCGACCGCGGGTTCGATATCCCGCCTTTCCCTCTTCTCTCCGCATGCCCAGGGCATCAAGGGCACGTTTCCATCAATGTGCACCCTCTTCTTTACGGGAGACTGTGTGTTTAAATGGCGAGCTGCGAGCTCAGACTTTAGTCCAGATATCTCGAAGACTGGACCACGAGTGCAGCCTCCAGCAGCAGAGCAACACCTCTAACCATGACGACGTTGTCGAGCTGGGCCATCTTGGGCCTCTGCCTGTTCTCCAAGGCTTCTGCCAACATCTTGCAGAATGGCCAAGTGAGGGTGACCAACTTCCCTGACACCCGGATCGACCCTTCGGCCTACTCCTTCACGACCTACTCGGCCGACGCCGCCGAGATCTCTTACAAGGGGCGGTGGGACTCCAAGCACGTCTCCTGGTCGTAGTAAGACGCACTTCCGTCCGCAACCTGAATCGGCCCTGTTGTCTGATACTTGGCAGCGCCCCTGGCATTAAATTTGGCTACACCGGAAAGACAGTAGCCATCTCCTTCGGCAACCTGACGAGCAACGGCGTTCTCGTCGGCTACCGCATTGGAGGGCTCGACTGGATGTTCACCAACATCACCGCTGGTGCCAATCACCTCTTTGTGAGCCCGGATACACCGGGTTCCTTTGAGACAGGGCCGATCAATCCCTGGACCTTCGAGCTGAGGGTGACGAACTGGCGTACGGCGTGCAGATCGACGCTGTCCATGTGGCCAAGGGGGAAAAACTAGTCAGGCTGCCCGATTATGGTCGCCGCATTGAGGTCATTGGCGGCAGCCTTGCGGCCGGTATGTACACCTACTACGAGGGGTTGTCGAGCTGGGCCCAGTATGTCTCTCCTGATTTATTGCCTGATGTTTGGCTGACGCAGGGCTTCAAGCGGTCCGTGTGCTGGTCTAGGCAACACGGAGTACTCCGTCACTGCGTACCCTGGAATCTGTGCCGCGGACTAAGACTGCTGGGGCAACCCACGAGGTCAGGTTCACTGGTAGTTTTACACGTCCGACACGAGCTATCGTGCCTCGGTGATGTACGGCGGTCAGTCGTTTTCGCCTCTTCCCTGATACACCGTCTCGATCTGCCATTTTCTCACACCCCACAGACAAGCCTGAACCATGGGACTTCAGCAAGCGCACAGCTGCTGATCTAGTCGTCATCCACATTGGCACGAACGACAACAACCAGGAAAACAACGTCTCAACTGAGGTCTACATTGATGGCTTGACCAAGATCATCCAGGAGTTCATGGAAATTGGCCAAAGGCCCAAGTCATTGTTATGGTGAGCTTCCTCTGAAGTATCACTCGTCCCTAAGCTGAGCTAACCTGAGTCTCAACCTAGTAGTCTCTCTGGCTCGGCTTTTACCAGTACGGCAACAGCTACTTCCCCAGCGCCCCTAGTGGATGGGTCAACAAGATTTATCAGCTGGTCAAGTGGTGAGTATGCTTCCCAGAGCAAGCACGTCTCGGCTAAAACCACGTCCAGGCTCAACTCGGATGCCTACCTCCGCAACCCCGTCGTTTATGATGGCGACACCAAGAAGACGTTCAAGACTGGCAAGAGGGCAGAGCCTTCGTCCATTATTTCAACACCACCGGTATCATGCAGCATAACGATATTGCTCCGCAGTGGCATCCCACAGACGTCGGTGCCATCAAAGTTGCCAGCCATCTCCAGCAATTTATTCGGATGAAATTCGACTGGGATTTCTGCGCCACCGGACCGGAGTAGGACTTTACTACATAAACCACTTGACCCAGAGTGGATGCTGACAAGTTCGCTTCTAGGGTCTTACATGAGACACTCTACTGGAACGATGAGCCCGCCTATTAAAAAGGAGTTGTCGCAGCTTACGGGCCAAGAGCAGAGACGGTAGCCCGGACAGAGCCTTCGCTGCCGGTAACAAGGACCCTATCGGGAGAACATAATGAGGCACCTCTGCCAAGACGGTGGCACGTTTGCGTTGCGAGTCCACTTGTCTGTTCATCGTCCTCAAATACCATCCACTCTCTGCCGTCCAGCCCCGTCCGGACCTAGTATCCCTCCGAAAGCACCGGTCATACCCGACACATCTCAGGTGATGGTCCTTGCTTCTCCGGCGATAGCCACTACATGCTTAGCATCTTGCTGTCATCTAGTTGCCTCCAGATCGCCGTCTTTCCAAACCATCTGTTGTAAGTCGACCTTGGGGTCAAGCCACGCACCGTGTGTGCCCGAATTCTAGCTGCTTCTTCGTGATCCAACCTTTCTCCCTCCCTGGATCTTCTCGCCAGTCGCCACAGCCTGTCCACTGCGGGCTAAGTGGAGTGGTCTGAAACTTCTTGGGTAGCTAATACCACTGAATCTTTCAAATCTAGGCTTCGTACTAAGCTTTTAGCCGTCCATGCTAGGCCGTTTCACGCCCTTACCCAACAACTACGTGCATACACGTTAACAACATGGTATTCTGGGATGCCCGAGTACCGTTCGGCAATGGATATTCCAGAATGTTGGCCTTGCTTCTCATCTTAGTCCTGACACATGTCCGATCAATCAATCTCCCATGCGCCAAGGATAAGTAAACACTCTGAGGATGCGGACTTTACACCATATTTCAAAAGTTCAAAACCTTAGCGCAGGAAAATTCTGAATCTGGTCCCCCTATCGAATTTCCGAGGCCGGTTTTCTTTTTCCATGGACCCCCGAGTCGAGGAGGTACTGTGGATATGCCCAGGAGGCGGGTAAACTAAGTGGTGAAATGAAGCGAGACGGACTCCATCCCGAGCACGATCTAGATCCAGGTCCAGACACTCCTTCGCTAGACTCGGTCCGATCAGCCTAGCTAGCTAGCTAGCAAGCAAGCAAGCAAGGAATTTCTACTTGAAACTACCTAACTGAGGCGGCGATGCCAGCGGCCAATATCTATCTCACCGCCGCCGTCAGGAATCCAAATTCTAACTCCCCTCCGCGTTGGTGACCGTCCCAGCACAGCAGGCTGTCGTTAAGGGGATTCCTAGAGCGGGATGCTCGCTGGAGATTCAGCGGTGTGGGTGGCGGGATGGTCTGGTTCACGTATTGTTGGGTTTATTGTCCCTGAGTCGGTTGTGGAGTGTGCTCATCGGCCAGGGAGGGAGGGTTGCAGCAGGGAGATGCGAGGTGAGCGAGGGAGGACCCAGGGGTTTGGTGAAGATTGTGATTTTCGTCTGTTTCTGTGGATGAGAGGCGGACAGGGAATGGCGGGCGGTTGTAGCTCACCGCGGGTGCAAGGGAGACAATCTTGCTCCCAGGCCGGGAGTGCCCTTCTAAGGCCCGTATCTTGCTTCTCTTTGGCAGGGAACTCCGGTCTGTAACGCCGTTGAGGGTATGTTCGAGGAGTCAGTTTCTTTAGTCGATCAGCCCACCGCCACCGATGAACCAGGCGATTGCCCATCATGTGCTCTGAAGGAGAATGGGTCATATTGGATCTTGGGTCTCATCTATCTCGTGATGCTGACTCGTGGGAGGCGGGCACAGTTTGCCCCTCGGGGACCTGATGATACTGTCTACGGCCATTTACTGTAGTTTTCTCCTTGGGCGGTGAAGAGACGATTTTTGCCTCCTTACCAGGTATTCCTAAGAGTGAGGAGTGCAGAGAAGCAGGACAAGGAGAGAGAAGACGGTTAAATGATGAAATAGAACTGAAAGAAGAGAAAAAAAAAATACCCGGAATGAAACTTGGGAGCTAGAGAAGGAAAAAAGACGAAGAAGTGACTCAGAAGAACGCGGAGAAGGGAAAGGGATTCAGACTCGAGTTTCAGCGTACGATAGAGGTCCCCGAGGGGGTGACGCTGCGAGAATGCCAGTACCGAACCATTCCTTTTCTGGGCCCAATTCACAATCCTCGCCCGACCGACGAACTTCCGTAGAAAGCACACCCCAAAAAAGAAGATGACGACCACGCTCTGGACAATCTTTCCTAGTTGCTAAAGACCATTTTTCAGCCCGTTGGGGGGAAAGACGGTCTCGCACGTTCTCAACCCTGACCAGGGTTATGTATGGTGAACCCCTGTTGTTTACCCAGCCCCTTACCCTCAGCAAGCGGCTGGCAGCGCCCATCGCCAACCTGACAACTGCCACCCGTCACACATGCGGCCACGAAGGTCCAGTCCGGCTGACCTGCATTGCTGCAATCATTCAGCTTCCAGTTTCCTCGTCGAAGTTGTCGTGCCGACAAGGCTTTCGCTCAGCCTTCCCCTGGAGCGGGGCAGTCCCGACAACAAATGACATCCGAAGGCAAGTCACTCCATCTGATCGGCGACGTGGACGGCGCCAAAAGGACAAGTTGCTCCTTTCCTAGTGGACACTAGCCTTATTGTCGGGCGCTAGGGCATTTCTTCCGACGGCGGCGCCATCCTCGTTCCACACAGCTTTTTCGGATCCTGCGTCGCGCTTACAATATCAACAACAACAACGAGGGAGAGAATGTGATTGTTACCGCATGGATTGGATGTCGTGGGAATCCCGCTCGCGCACTTCTTTACCCGTTTCCCACAAGAACGTTCTTTGGCGAGATTCTAATTCAGGATCCGGGGAATGCAGGCACACATGCGGGTCTGAGACATGCAGAGCCGAGATTTGCGCGGGTGTGACGGTGAGCAGTGCAAGGGTCCTGTGGTGGCTCGTGTCCTCTCGAGTTCCAAAGTGCGTTGTTCTCTCGGCGCCTCCCCGTCTCTGACTCGAGCGAGGACCCGGCGACATGGATCTTGGAGCGAATGTTGGCCCTGGTTGCCGGGGGACCTCTCGGCGCCACCCAGAGCGCCATCGTTTCAAAGCCATGCTCGTGATTTCCCAAGAGGCGTTGTAAGGGAGGCGGCTCATCGCGATGATCTTCCGGGGAAGCGCGTGAAGGATTGCATATCCCGAGCACGGGTATTTCTGCTCAGCTCATCTCGATCTGGAAGGAGATCTGACAGTGTGTGAAAAGGGGCCGCTTGCAGCTGTCATCAAGGACTGTCACAAGCTAAAGAGAGAAAATCTCAGCAGCTTGTTGGGGTCCCGGCATTCCGAGGTTCCACCGCTGTCGTTCGGGTTCAGTTCTGTTTGTGGCTTTGCGTCCTCAGTAAAAGTCGTCGGTCAAGGAAAGACACCATGGGCAACTTAATCAAAACAATCGAGACCAGCTTGGCTTTTGTGGGCTCGGTCCCTCACCAGCGATCCCTCGCAGATCCTTGCATATCATGGACGGCAGTTGATCCGGGACAGGCGAACGACAAATGCGCTCTTCCGAGGATGCAGGTCTTTGCTCATGCCGTCCGAATTGTTGTGGTGCGGAAGATGGGATATCTGCCCATGGGGCGATGTCCCAATTCGTCATTTCACAACGACCAGAAAACAACAGAACTTTTCGAATTGGGCGAATGGCGGCGTGGTAGATGCATGGGGGGAGCCGGTGGTTGTAATTCCGGGCCATGCCCAGTTCCCCATTCCGATTTCCATGTGCTCATCGCGTGTAACTGATGAATGCCATGTCGTGCCATGCACGACGCAGGTGCTTGTCACGCTGCCTGCCCACGCAGCTCAGCGACATCCGCCGCCCACCGCCAGCCACCGTAAGATGAGTGACTGCGAGGCGGGCGGCGGATGCGCGCCACCGCAAATATCACCAGCGTGGCGTCCAGCAAAGCTGAAAGTGGGAGAACAAACAATCATGCCCTCACTGCTTTCCCGCTCAGTTCGACAATTCCCCGAATCCCGCTCGCGTGTTCTCGAACTGATATGGAGCCATGGGCAGCGATGATCCCAGCTCGCCTGGTGGGAAACCACGCGGTCATGACGTCCTTGCACTGAGAATCCAAGGCGGCCTCGCGAATGACGCCCCCTTTTCCGCCGACGGTCCCATCCCTGATTTGCCAGCATCACACCAGCGAATCGCCGCCAGCTGCCCGTCGCCAGTTGTGTGGTGGTGGCCGGACAGCGTCATGGAACCGGATCGGATCCATGACATCAGCACACTCAACGCGCCACGCTGAAGAGAGAAGCAAAGGAAAGTGCCAATTGCTATGTTTCCGATGCCTTCTTCTAGGCTGCCGTGCCGTGATTGCCCCCTGAAAAGCATGCTTCGCACGAGGGTCATGCCGCCGATCACTGTCGATCATCGACGACCACCCTGCAAGCCCCTCGTCAAACCGTCCTCCTATTGGCGTCGAATTAGCCCATCCCATCTCGAAATGCATGCAAACGCGGCTTGGCAGGACCATCCGTTATCCCGCCCCCCCCCCCTGGAAGCTGATCGCCGGTCAATCACGTCGATCAGCGCTGCAGAAATGTCGAATTAGGCAAGGCGGCCGAAGTGGAAGAGGTGTGGGGGGGAAGAGCAAGAAGAGAGGTATGCCCGGAAACCCGAACACGGGAAGGAAAGCCAACTGGCAAGGGTTCGCTGCTCGTATGTGGGCAGCATGCTAAATTCCCACGCGCCAGAAGCGCGCTAGAAGGTTTCCGGTTGTTCCTCGCGAGAATAATACGAGTTGGGTTTGGCTGACCAAGCCATCCCCCCCGCCAACCCGGAAAGACCATGATGGACGCGAGTGACGAGTGAACCCCCGCAAGATTGAATGAACAGGAGGGTGGTCTTCGACCCACCACAACGGACATTGGATGGTTTTTGCAGTGTCGGTTGCAGATCCCGCTCAGGCTGTCGTCACCACTTCTCGGGACGGCAGCATGCACGGTGCAGCTGTTGCTGTTTCCAGTCGTCTGGAATTCTTGATGGAAGCAGGATCCGTGAAGTTTCTTGGCGAGCGATTTATCACGTCCAGGACGCCGCGATAGGTGAGGAACTTCGTCACACGCCACGAAAGAGCTGCCTTCTGCGTGCACATGCCTCGGTAACATCTGCGGTTCAGCTCTCCCACTTTCCTTTCTCGACTTTGCTCTAGGTCTTTTTTCTTTTTCTTTTTTTCTTTTTTTTCTTTTTTATCGTTTTTTTTTTGTCTTTAATTTCCCTCTCTTTCTCCCACAAACCGTCCCTTGATCCACCGTTCGGCGCCAAGTCCCTCGAGGATTTGCGATCATCCCTGCTCCGTGGGGTACCCAGCCGAGGGTTCAGATCCATTTCGGCCGGCCGTGCCGACCTTCAGCAGGGACGCCAAAAAGGCGGTCTGGCGGTGTGCTTCGGGTTGTGGTGATGGCGAGAGAGTCGGGGTTCTTACAACACCTTCCAAAAATCCCTTGGGACAAAGTGGGAGGAACAGAAATGGTGAGATTCTTTTTCTTTTCTCAAGTGCCAGTTCGGCATCGAGGTTCGGATCTGGGATGACGAGATTTCCCATGTTCGTGACCAGGGTTGGCTGTCATGGGAAACGACACTATCCTCGAAACAGCGGTTCCGAACCGTTCGCTTGGGATGGCTGAAAAGACATGGAACCCTTTCTGATTCTGGAACAGCGGATTACGCCATCAAATCAATCTCGGCTTCTCCAGCGCCCAAGTTGTACGAAGTAAGTGCAAGCGCCCAGCGGTGTTCTGGAGCAAGTGAATGTTGTCGACTGCTGTTCTTCGAGATCTGTTTTCGGAGATCGTATTGTGATATGCGGTTTTCTGCGACAATTGAGCTCTCTGACTCGGAGGCTCTTCGTGGTAGTCGTTACCCTTGATGTTTCAAAAACATCGCACGAGTCACACAATGGCACATGATCATCATCGGTCAGGGGGTGAAGAGGGATCCTTGAACTCTAGTTTGCCATTCCACTCATCGCCGGCTGTTTCCCTGCCGCCCACTGTTCTGTCACTCACTCTTGACAAGTTTTATACAAGTCGCCCAAGCAGGCTATTCCCCAAGTCTATACACATTACGTTACTCCCTCGTTGGAGAGAACGCCTGGTCGAATACATCATCTCAAACAAAGGAAGTGCCCTCATCCCAACAAAGGAAACAAGCCAGCCAAATAAACGCCCCGTGAAATGCTGCCCATCCATCCCAGTGAGAAAGGAAAAACCGGCCTTGACGAGTAAATCACCCCCCCACCTGTTCCCCGCCGCCGCCTCCGTAGGCAAGGTCATCCATCCCCAACGAGACCGACATGGCAACCCTTTGCCACCATACCCATACCCATACCCATGAGCATCTCGGTGAAACAACGCCCACTCCGTCTTTTCCTTATGCGCCAAGCTGTGCAGGTGATGGTTCATCCTTGAACTCCGCCCCGATATATGATTGCCCGAAGGAAAAGAGAGAAAAATTAGAAACTAAAGAATAAACCGGTTTTGTTGCTTTTTTGTCGTGGTCGTTGGTCGTAGGGCTGTCGTCTCTTATCCTGTACCGCCAGGGTGTGGGATAAAGGTCTATGGGCGTATTGGATCGGCGCGTCGGGGTTGGGGCTCTTGGTGGCCTCGAAATGATACACGCATATCTTACGCAGAGCACTCTTTCTAAGGCCTGCTCCCGTTGGCCGAGCTGCCCGTGGAACTGCTGCTGTCATAGTTGTGGCAGCCCCGCTCGTGTCGTTTCATGTTGCTGCGGACGCTGAACGCCTTGCCGCAGCCGGGGAAACGGGCACTTGAACGGCTTCTCGCCCGTGTGGGAGTGGCTGTGGATCCGGAGGGAGCTGGGCCGCGAGAAGGCCTTGTTGCACGTCTGGCAGATGTACCGGTCCTGGCTCTGCGGGAACGAGGCCGACGCTGAGGGCGCGATGTAGTGGTGGTGTTGCCAGGGGTTGCCTGCCGCCGGGGCGAGCGTGACGGAGACGGGCAGCGGTGGAGGGAAGTTCTGCACGCATGTTAAGGACAAAGTCGATGAGGGCACTCCGTGTCAGTGTAATTAACCCACCTGAGGAAGGGGCCGCTGGTAGTAAAGCGCAGAAACTTGCGGTTGCGGCGGTGTGGCGGCCTGAATCGGGGGGTAGTAAGAGGCCATGGAGGCTGGCTGATATAAGCGGCGCCGGCGTACTGGGACTGGTACGTCGGGGCTGGGACACGCGGAACGGACGCAGGGGCCGTCGCCATTTGTCGTGTTTCGGGCTCCATCTGGAGTGGCGGCGTCGACTCGAAATAGTAGTTCGAGCTGTTCGGCACCTGGCTCACTGACCTGGTGGACGGAGAGTTGAATCCCTCAAAGGACGCGTCCGAAGACATGGGCGGACTTGGCGGCAGTCCTGCCCTCAACGAAGCCGGGTTGGCATAGTGTGATGAGTTGGGCCGCGTCTCGGGCTTTGATGTTTGTGCTGTGGTCGAGCTGTCAGTACCACCAACATGCCGTGATTCCCATGGCCGGTCCATACACTGCTGCTGAGAATGCGGCGAGGCTCTGATGTCGGGGATCCCTGATCGGCTAACCCGAGCAGGTTCGAGATGGACGGGAGCGAACACTTCGTTGTGTCATCCATGGGCGGCGAGGGTGGCGGCATGTAGCCGTAGTGAAGGTTCTGTTGAGGCGCGTGGACGTAATGCGTTGTGACCATTGTGCCTGCCATGGTTGCTGTGAACTGAGTCTGGTCGTGATGGAAAAACAGGAGCGAGCAGTATGTTGAGTGTGTTTGTATGTTGAGACAGATCCAGTAACCGACGCCAGTTCGCACCACAGGTTACGGTTGAGTTCGGTGGCTGATCCTGGTATTGAGTTGACAAGGGAGAGGGCGGTGAGATTTCCAAGTCGGCAATGCGGCTGTGGGAGGAGCGGTCGGGATTAAGTACTAAGCAGTCTGCATCAAGAAAAGCTTGTTGACTTTTGGATGGGAACGGGAGGGAGGGGACCGGGGCGTTTTGTACCACAGATCTCCCGAAGAACATCCATAAGTGGATGATCAAGCAATCCGCTCCGAAATCCACAAGACGATCCCCGGGCCAAGGCCGCCAGCAGGTGCTGTCACAAATTGGGTGGTGGGCTGACCGGCGGCCTGGGGTGCGCTGTGCCAGACCAGAGATCACGGCCCAGGGCCGATGTTGATCAGAGGAGACACGCCTCCACCCCAGATCCGTTATCACTCGGGGCCCTGCCATGTGTGCCACAGTACAAAAGTACATGGTACATGTACATGCGTCCGAACTTATAACGCCTCCTGTTATATGCCGGCTCATACTCCGGATGCGTCGGGGTTCACCCTGATTCGATGCTTAAGCCCACTGTCGAGGCCCATGGCCGGCTCCGCATGCCTCTGCAGCCGGAAGCCAAACAGAGGGTTCCGGGACGGGTCCCGACAGATATTGATTGACATTCGATCTGCCGAGTCCAAACGTCGGAGGCTCATGTTGAGCCAAGGCTGCAGACATGAAGCCCATGATCTCCGGTGCGCGTCAATGTTGCAACGAGAGACCACCACCCATCGAGACAGGTGTCGAACGGGTGCCCACGTTTGGTGGCGCGGGCTGCACGCCTTTCCCACCGCGAGCTCAGAAGTGACACATTTTCCTGCAGTCTGGTGCATGCCGGTTTGCTGGGTCTTGTGCAGCCACACACGGGCCACCTACTTAAACAGGAGAAGCTGCCGGACCCAGGGGGCTTTGTCAGTGGAGGAGTGAGATGTGTGATGAGGTATGTACCCTTGCCCACAGGGGTCATGTCCAAGCGCTTGGGCGTTTTTGGAACCGGGACCCCTGAGCCAGACGCACGGACACTCAAACTTGAGACGAGCCTCGACTCCAAGCTCTCGCAACGCATCATGGAGACGGCCACAAGGGGTAGCTTACATTGGCTTGTGCTGTGACCGGATCGCTGGGTCCATCTCATGCCGACAGCCTCCTAGGGACTAGCGAACTGCGAGCTCGAAACGAACATCTCTGGGCGCCTGCAACTTGGCGCCGTAGCGTCGTGACAGCCTTCCAGAAACCTTGGTGATCGTCCTGGACCACGTCGTTGATTCCCCAGCCCATCTCTGGGCGAAGATCATATCGCGCATCGTCTTCAATGACCGAGTCATGGGGCCATCACGATTGATCCGGACATCCTCGCTCGCATCCGGCAGGATCCGGAAGGAAGTCCGTCTCAGAAACTCGACGTGTTAGGAGACAACTTCTTACTCCCTCTGTCCCGGACTGTTGGTGTCGCGCAGGGGTCAAACAGCCCGCAGTTCCTGTTCTTATCATTGATGGCCCAAAAGGAACTGCAGGAAGACCACTGAAGTGGTTATATGGCGCTTGTCGAGACTCGGTGGTGCATGGCTTGAATACTACCGTTGCAGTCGGTTGGTCGCCTTCGGACTGGCGGGTCCCTGTACGCAGCAAACAGTACGTTATCAACCCTACAGGTCTTGTTACTGAATGGTGCGAGATACCCGATTCGGAGAGACGTCAGATTAGTCAGGCTTGGGTAATGGTTGAGGTTCTCCTGGTCGTGTAAGGCCACGCGCGATGTCTCGGCCAGGGTCCTGGGAGCAGGAAGCCCCGAAGAGACACTGGTGCAGAGGATGGCTTATGCGCATGGCCCCGTGCTCCAGGCACGTTTCTTGACAAACACCTGGGGGATTTTCGGAAACAAAGGCTAATCTCGAGAGATCACTTCAACTTTCTCGATATGGGCGTCGGGATCCAGGGGTTCACGATCATCAGTGGTAGCGAGCCTTGTTGTTGACTGGGGTTGAGCCGGAAAGGGTGCAACCTGTCTGGCCCCGTGTTTGAAGTGCGGCAGGGAGGCAGTGGAGAGATCTTGGAAATCCGGTACCGTTGATGCACTTGGTCTCCTGGACCGGTCGGAGTAGGAAACCGCGGGGATGCAGAAAGTATCCTGTGCCACACCCGTGCCCCATCCGCGTTCCCTGCAGGCCAGCCAGTCCCCAGTCCCAAAGGCATGAAGACGGGACGAAATTTCCGAGCGCAGTTTGGCAGGCTGGGACTAACCTAAAACAACACCGTGCCGCCGCCTCGGCGATGCTGCCGTGCAGAATTTGGGACGACGACCCCGCAGATGAGGCAGTCTGGTTACCACGGTATCGCACTCTTTCCGTCCCAGCCTGCCGTGCCCTGAGCACTTCAAACGGGGGCTGTAGAGCTCGGTCGTGGTTGGATACCGGCAAGTCGTGTGTGTGTAAGGTGTCTCTTCGGGACTGACATGGTTCGCTGGAAATTGGTATAGCTCCGGGAGTCTTGATGCTAGTCGTGAAAATTGCAAGATCGAGCTTCGCGGAAACTCGAGTGAGGAGACCATAACCGGGCATCTAACCAGACAGTGCGTGCCCTAAATATGCTCGAGCCACAGCTGAACAGGGCAGACTCTTCACAAGGTCTGAGACAAAACCCAGTTGCTCCTTCCGCACACAGATCCAAGACCACAAGGCCGGGTAAGGACTCGAGAGTTTTGACGTAATTGGGCATCTCCACTCCCACATTGTTTGATCAAAATGGAATTTTGTCCTCTGCCTTTTTGCATCTGTGCCATTGCTTTCTGTCTCGAAGGGCGACTGCAAGGCCTGTCGTTGCTACCTTATCTAGGTACCTTACGGGCGGGATCCCGCCGCCGGGAACCCGCAAACAGGATTAGGTCGGGCCCGGCGTGGACCCCAACCGCCCGGACCCCGCCCCGGCCTACCCCGCAAAGACCGACATCTCCGCCGCTCGCCCCAAGCACTTGCCGCTCCTCAACAACCGAAGTTCCAGGCCAGCTTTCTTGGCCAGCTCTGCGGCAACTTGCGGCGCAGAATCCTGTCTCGCGACCCAGGCCATCCAAAGTCAAAACCGCACTCACCCGCCCTGTGGCTTGTTCTCCATCGCCCACCCACCGAGAGTGCTCGACCGCCTCAACCGACGTTTCCTGCCAATTGCCGGGCCCGGTAACGTTAGTGAGGCGAGGGAGCCGCAACTAGTCGGGCGCTGCTCTCGCCAGCTCTTTCAGTTCAACGCAAACTACGGATATTGAGTTGTCTCCCGGAATTTTTGAAAGTGTCGGTCCGACGCCAACGACAAGCAAGGCACGAGATATCACAGGCCGCACGATCAAAATCAGAGTACGCCCAACCATTTTCGATGACTCCCCGTCCACCATCAGAGTTGGAGCTGCAAAGTTGTGGGTCGCGCGGAGCGGCTGTATTTCGGACACTCTCTAATTGCTCGCATATATGATGGATGTTATTATGCCCAAGGCTGCGCTCCCTTCCGCCCCCAACTTGGTAGCAGTGTCACGCTCGAGCGAGCATCCTCTCCCCTGCACGCAATACCGGCTTCCCAAACGGAGATTAGTTACCCTTCCATCGGGGATCGACGTGGCGTTGGCTTTAGCGCCTTTCGCTTAGGACCTGGAAAGGCATTGGTGCTCCTTCGGGAATGGTTCAGGATCGACGACCGTTTTCGACTCCTTGGGCCCTGGGGACATGCCATGCGCAGCATGGCTAGTCATCAACGGTTCTTAACCACCTTCCTTTTCTGGACACTGCTACCGAAGACCATCACCAAGATGGAGCCTGTGTCGTCTCTCTCCGTTCAGCGCAATGTCATGACACTTGAGCAGCTTGCCAAACGCCTGCAAGCTGAAGGGCGATGCCTGGCCTCACGCATCCGGTTGGCGCCAGCAAAATTAATTTTGGTCCCCGAGATCCCACTTCACCGCTAGTCCCAGAAGACTGCAGAGAGGGTGGGGGCACGATGACGGATGAAACCAATCCCTTACACAGCACCTCCTCGAAAGGAGTCTTGTCGAGGAGGTGCAGAGCTTGGAAAGTTCCTAGCTTTGAGAGGAGGGTGATGATGTAACGGAGCTCTGGCCTTGGTGATAGCGTCGTGCGTCCTGGGACGACAGGCAAAATCCCAATTGGCGTTACCAGAAGAGCAGGGGGTGCTTCCGGCCCACATCCCCATGCACCAAGGCGATCTTCCAACGGGCGGGCGGAATAGAGTTGTGGAATCTGTCGATCAGCGCATGGCGATCACCTCGATCCAGCGCCATTCCGTCGGGATGAGGGCATGGAGATGTGTAACAAAGCACTGGCGGGCAGCTCGATGTCGAGACGTTTTTGTCTCGGTCAAGAATCGCCGTCTTCACCCCGAATAGAGAAATACATACAGATGAGTCGGGTCTCAGTTGCCGCTCCATCCACTCCCCCTCAGGAAGAGATCGAGGTTACTTCTCCCAGAAAAAAAAAATCCGAGCATCCACGGCTCTGCGGTCTCACGACATTTGGTTACGGTTTGGTGTTCCGGCACGGCCGTCTGCTGTTCTTCATCGGCAATTAGTTAGCGAGAGTGACCAAGGTCACTTACACAAGCGCTGAGTGCTGTGCATCCACAATGCAATAACGCTCTTGGCAAGTGTTCCGGATTCCCTAACAGTACTGGACACCACAACTCGCTACCAACCCACAGAATATTCGTATTGGCTCTGCCCTCCCAAGTGATGGAGGCTCCTGTGTAACGCCAACTCTTCGAACTTCCTTCTCCGGCATGTCTGGAGCAGTCACTCGACATTCTCACCTGACTGGGAGCCTATCAGGGTTATCCAGCTGTTCTTTGGCTGTTCAGTGGCGTCTTTGGCCACGCAACCAAAGCTACCCGGCGTCTGGAATGATGGGTTACATGGACAAGACAAGTTGCTTTGAGAATGGGCCAGTCTCGGAACTCACCCGAGAACCGCAAGAGGGCTGCCTGGCGATGCAACCAGGCCCTGAGAAAAAGAGGCAAGCCAAGTCCCGGCGAGATTGCTCGGGTGCTGAGCCAGTGGATTGCAGAATCTAAATCACCCATGGACAATTGACGGGTGTATTTCATGTTTGCTGCCTCGACCAGGAAGACGTCCAACGGCCCTTAGTTGTGCCGAGCACCCGCCTGATGCAGGGCTGGCCTGCTGTTAATAATGACAATGACGGTGGCATCAAGAGGGCATACTCACGGCAGGGTTTTGCTCTCATCAACACCCACGACTCACTGGGGAGCCCGGTCGGTGAGTTTAGAACCTTGGCTTGCCCAAGGAACTGGACCGGGAACCACCACCCTTGGCGGAAGCCGAGATCAACTCGCAAGGTTGGGGTACTGACATCACCACCTATCACAGCGTCAATTCAAGCCGGTCTGGACTAGGATGAGCAGCCGCCTCGAAGGCTGCAGTTGGACAACACAGCACACCACTGAGCTGTAGAGGCGGAATGGTGATGTCGTCGCACTGCAGGACCGGAACGTCGAGAATACGGTGTGCACGACGCTCTCAAAGTCGTGGATAACGATCCATGACCGTCCCACTGCTATGCAGTTTGGACTTTCTTCCAATCGTCACCTACATATGCCGTCTTCTGCTGCAGGGCAGCCAGTTCCGGTACCCCGTCTGACCATGAAGGATCGGCGATCGACCGAGTCTGCCTGGCACCTGAACAGGACGTGCAGGACTGCAACCAATCAATCAACTCCTGGGACACATCGTCAACAACGTGGATGTGATTGCTTCTGGAGGGTGGTCGCGACGTCTGGGTCTCACGGCTCGCTGTCGCTGCCTCCCGGGTTCGGTGCATGGTATACCCTCCTCCAGCTCTGGGAACGCCAACCAGATCTGGAACAGCACCCTGGACCTCTCCACGGCCCGTGGAAGATCATCCATGGGTGAGGTTCCGATGCTGACGGCGCTGGTCACGTCCTGGAGAGGCAGGACACCCATCCTGCGCTCCTCTGCACCATTTGCAGCCAGGGTCGACTCCTTGACCTCACCACCTCGCCTCCCATAGCCACAGTCCGGTTGGGTTTCTTTGGTGCCGTCGATCCTCGCGCTGTCAAATCGCATTATCCCATTACCGACAAGAAGACGACGTCCCGCCGACGCAAGGGCTAGCCTGCAGGAGCAGCCTAACAAGGAAAAAAGGTCCACCATCGCAAGAAGGCGGCATGGGCTTTGCGCAAGCCCAGTCCAGCGCTGTTGCCCGCTGCTCTGGGCCTTGCGCGGTCTTGTCTGCCGCGGCGCTGCCTGGTTCGAAGACGGATTCTGCTCACCTTCGCGCACGAATCTGAGGGCTTATGGGGCAGACAGGGCCAGCGCTTCCTCAATGACTTGTCAACAGAGGGCTGAAGTGGTTCTTCTGTACTGAGTCGTCGTTTCTTCGGCCATCTCTACTGCATAGTAAGGCCTTCATAATCTCGGCAACACCTCAGGAACAGCAAACGATGAATACATTCAATTGCATGGGAGTCAGCAATTCCCGGGAAGAGCCCGCTGGCCTCCAACTCAAACCGTTGAAGTGTGGTGTTGTTGGGGCTTGAAACGGTCATGAGCCTCACAGCTTGCTTTTTGCTGTGGCTGGGTGTATTGGACGAGCTCCGCGCGTTTCTTGACCGTTGCGGCATGTTTCACCTTTATTTCAGCTTCGTTGCTTCGCATTCGCGAAGCAAAAAAACCCCACCCCCCCTTGCACCGTCCGCCCTCGCAAGCCAAGAGGCCTCGCCTCGATGCTCGGAAAGCCGTCGAGAAGACATACACTGGCCTCTTTGCATGGTCACGACTTGCAAAACCTCAGCCTGCCGGTTGCGGAAAGTTTGGATGTTTCCCTTCGGAGCGATGTCAGAACCTCGCCCCATCCATCGCGAGCTCTACCCGCCCTGTTCCTAGCGCCGAAAAGAAGATAGAAAATCGTTCGATGGGTGCAGGGCCGCCGGGGTAATCCCCGCCGCTGCTGGGAATGAGCAAGGACCACATCACTGCAGCAGCTCCAGCCACACGTCACACAACCCTTGCCGTCTTTGCAAGCTCTACCGGCCAGGGAGGTGTTGCCTTGGGTGACACCGGAACCAAACAGGTCAGTCCCTCTGTGTTGCCGGCCTCGTTGGTCACCTTCCCGCGCCAGGAAATCCTCCGGATTTTGCAGGGAGCACCAGGCATGACCGTCCTCATGGCGGGCATGGACGGACGCGCTGCACGATACATTGCTGTTCCCAAGGCTGACTGCATGCAGCTACGTACCGAGTCGATCATGGGACAGCAGAAAGTGCTAGCGAGAGTCGAAGCAGACAAGCTCAGAAAATCCCGTCTGGCCTCCTCTCGCCACTCTCTCCCTGCCCGTGGCTTGCTGTAAAATGCCATCACTGCAGATGGAAACCGTAGCAGCATGCAGCCCGTCACTGGAAACCCTGTTTCTTTTTTTTTTTTTTTTTCGTCTTGTCCGCCATCTGTACATTCCCCCCATTCGCCATACGATAATGTGACCCGCTGCCGGGAATCATACCCGCCTACGCCCTGCCCTGCCTGTCCACTGTCCTCGTTTGGGACTCGGTCAAGCAGCAACCAGACCGGCTTGCTGGCACTCTCTTTAGCGATCCAGAAGAGAAGCAACCAATCCCAACTGGAACCCCAGGGAAGCGGGGCGGATAGGGACGGACGGCACATGATCACCGGACAGCTGGCATCACCCCAAGCCCGCCTCATCCAGTCAGGGGCAAGGACAGTGATTGGCAGGGCGGGGAAAGTGTCATCCATCCCAGTCTCGTCCCTCCCTTTTCTACTTGGTGAGCAAGCAAGCAAGTGGGTGGGCGAAGGAAGGGTCGCTGGCTGCGTGGCTCGCTGATCAGAAAACAATGTCCCACTGCAAACCCCTCGTGGCCAGTTTTTGATCCTTCTTTGCTCGCCACACCGTCCTGGCTTGCTCTCCCCGCGGTTCTCTATCCTGCCTCGGGAAAGGAGCGTGTTGGGGTGGGGGTGGTCGTTGGGTACACACCACCTCCATGAGCAAAGCCCCGTCATCTTACCATTGGAAAAGTTACTTGTCGATCGCTGCTGGGTGTGTGGCATGGCATTGACAGCATCGTCAGCAGCAGCAGCAGCAGCAGAAGATGCTGTTTGCTTAGTGTACTTCAGTGACAAAAAGGCCTTTGAAGTATTATGTGATTCGTATGTACCAGCCAGTAACTCGTACTTCTTCTTCCTGCTGTAGCAAACCGACATGCGAGCGGGGTTGCTTCAGGAGCGCGGGGGATGTTGTTGACGACAGGTCAGATATCGAATAACGCGTGCTTCCGGCCTCGATGAGGGAGAAAGTAACAACTGACACCGGGAGATTGTAGCCTTTTCGAATTTTCGAGTACGCTCAAATGTTATTTCCGTGGAAATGCCCGCCAGTCGTGCTCGAGTCGGACTGTCCCCATCCCACTATGTGCTCGGAAGTTGGTAGCCTTCAGTGGTCCTTCAACCTGTTACCTGTTAGTCTTCCTTGTATCCGAGTCGACGGATACGGTGTGTTACAACCGAATGGAGCAAGGCAACAGGGAGATAAACGACATCTTCCACCTCTCTGCCATTGTTAGGACTGCTGGGGAACTTGGCTAAAAGGACCAAGACGGCGGTCTACCAAGTCCATCAAGTATTCCTTTCCCCTGAAAAACTCCGCAACGGCGAAACCGCATAAGAACATCAATATACAATGAGCGGCGTAAGTTCTAGTACTTTATGTGGAGTTAACCTAAATCAAGGGAGTATAACCCAAATAGAAAGTTAACAGACCAGCAAAAGCCCAAACTCAAGGCCTTTGCAAAAACCATCCTTCATGCAGACATGAACATCGCCCAAAACGCCCCCCTTTCCCATTCATCCGTGCTGCCGCCATGTGTGTGTATACCAACAAAGGAAACAGTAAACCGGGGCTTGTCGAAGCCACAGCGATGGTGTATGTGTGTGGGTGGTAGTCCAACACTTCCTCTGCACTCTCATATCCTCCATCTCTTTCGTCCAACCCCCGTGCGATAGATAGTCTGACAAAGGAAAAAGATTATACAATAAACGAACGGTGCCCAAATCCAACAATGGGTATCTTCCTCGCAGACTCATACTCCATCACCTCCTCCCTTTGATCTACCCGCATGAGCGCCGACGACACACTTCAAATAAACCCCTGCCTCCCCGTCGCCCCAGTAGTGTAACCACGGGTTTACGCCTGACCAAAAATGGGCTCGGCATGTCGTCCTTCTCCGGATCCCACACCGCCGCGGGCGCGGGCTCCGACAACCCCCCACCGCGGTTCGCAGCCGCTGCGTGCTCCCGGAACGCGCGCACAGGGCTGGTGACATTGTTGTTGCCGTTGGTGTTGATCGCCAGGTTATGCATCTCGCTCGTCAGCACGGCACTGAGCGGCCTGCCGCCGGCCCCGCGCCTGCTGCAGCTCGACGAGTGCGGCCGCGGATGTTGTTCTTCCCCGGCGAGGAGGAGACGCGGTTGGGGATTTGCGGCTGCTGGGCCATGCCGGCGACAGACGATTGTTGCTGCTGCTGCTGCTGGTCGGCGATCTTCTTGTCAGAGGAGGGCTTGCGGTTGAGCGGGAAAGAGGGCCCGTCGCTGGTGAGGCTAGTGTTGTTCTTGAGGCTCGCCGCCGACGGGATTTTGGTCAGCCTCCTGCTAGGGCTGTTGCTGCGGTCTTGGAGGGCGCCGGCGCTGCCGATGGCGCGGACGGCCGTCTGCAGGTCCGGGGTCGAGGCCGCCACGGGGATCGTCCTGCCCTGGAGCGCCTGCGATTGCTTAGATTGCAGGCGGTGGACGGGCATGGATTTTTGGGCGTGCAGTTGAGGCCGGCCCTTGGCCTGGAAGGGATTCTTGCTCGACCTGATCATGCGGGTCGGCGAGGGAAGGTTGATCTCGTCATCGGACTCTGAGTCGGAGGCGGTCGGGTCCTGAGCGGTTTCCCAGCGGACTTCGTTGGCCATTTGGTTGGCGGCGAAGATGTTGGCTGGGTTGAGGGTTGGCGGTTTGGTCGCCGCGTTGCGGCGAGGAGAGAGCGAGAGCGATGCGATGGTAATGGGTGATGGTGATGCCATCTCGACATCCATGGGAGTGCCGGCAGGAGCCATGGCAAACATGGTCTGGGCCCGGGCAAAAGGAGTGCGGGCTCCCTTTTTGATCGCATGCATCGACGCGTCGGGAGAGTCGGCCGAAACTTCCGAGATATCTGTTGCTGAGGGGAACTCGCTATCAGGAGTCGTGCAGCCGATCGACGAGTGGGGGTCGGATCTGGTGAGAGGACGACAGATCATGGCGTTCCTCGTCCTTGTGTGTTGTTGCCTTCCTGTTCTGCAGCTCCATCTCCACGCGCATTTGCACTTCGTGCTCAAATTTGCGCTGGAGCTGCTCAATCTCGATCCCAACCAAACGATCGATCTCAAGGCGCGCCTTGACCTCCCATTCCCTTCGGAGGGATGCGTCGATTTCCTGGCGCATTGTGAGCTTCTCCCGCTCGAGGGATTGCACCTTTGCGTCGAGTTCCCGGATTCGCCTGTTAAGCGACTCCTCCTTCGCCTTCAGCGTCTTGCTGAAATCGACAACCTCCTTCTCCTTGCGCATGAGCCGTACCACCGGCAGATTGAGCAGTGTCGCGGTATCGGGTCTTCTATCCGGATTGATCCGCAAGCAGTCCTTGATGACGGCATAAAGCTCTGACGAGTATACGGCCGGCAGCGGGGCGATCTTGCCCTCCTTGATCTTCTGAACGAGCTGAAAGTGCGTCTTGGCGTTGAATGGGGGTTCCCGAGCGCAGAGCTCGTATATGATGCAGCCTAATGACCAGATGTCGGACTTCAGCGTGTATTTTTCGGCGGCGCAGATCTCAGGTGACATGTAGAACGGCGTGCCGACGTAGGTGGAGGCGAAGTCGTGGGACTGCATCACCTTGGAAAGGCCGAAATCACCCAGCTTGACCGAATTGTCCTCGCCGAGAAACACTGCGGGGGTTAGTATTGAAGTTCCATGAGTTGGGCACGAGAAGAACCTACCATTCTCAGGCTTGAGGTCACGGTGCAAGATGGTCATCCCCCTGTCGGTGGCTTCGGCCTCGCAGTTGTTCCCAAGCCTAGCACCGTCTTGCCGACCTCTGGAGGATCGACGCCATAGTGACAGCGATACAGAGCCGTCACAAGCTGTGAAAAGATGCTCCAAACAAACGACTCCTCCGCATACTGGTTTTTCTCCGAGAGATTCCGAATCACGCGGCCAAGGTCTCCGTTGCCGCAGTATTCCATGTAGAGGTGCAGGTCCTGGGTGGCCTTGAGGTGTTCTCGGTGGTAGTAGCCGACAATGTTGGGGTGTCGCAGCGTTGACAGAATCTGGAACTCGGCGTGGAGCTGCTCGCGCTCCTTCTGGGACATCTTGAGGTAGCTAATCTCCTTCCGGCAGAGAATCATGCCGTCGGCCTTGCGGCGGACCTTTCGGATGACGCCAAACGAGCCATGGCCTGGGATGACGATATTAGCCAAAAGTCACCAAGACAATCAAGCGCATTTGCTCTCTTACCGATCTTCTCCAGCCATCGTACTTGTCGCTTTCTGGCATGGTAGTGTCGATTTCGGATCCCGCGTCGGTGGTGTCTATTGATCCATATGCAAGTGCCGAGGTGATGGCAAGTGGCGTCCCTGCTGAGGTTAGTATCGTCGGTCTCCGCTGGGCGGGTGGTTGCGTGGTGTTGCAATTGCTGAAACAGAAAGCATGCGGTCGCTCGTGTGCTGAAGACTGCCCGTTCCCGGCAGGAGAATTGACGAAGAGGGACGCAGGTCAACAGACCTGTCGCTGCCTAGGCAACGGGTTCCGCTTTGGGAATCGCGGGTGCGGAGGACCCACACTACACAGGGGCATTTCTCGTTGGAGCAGCGGCCCCACCCGCTGACCCGGAAATGTGTTTATCGATAATTATCTTTCTTCTGATCAATCTCAACCCTAACCCCAGAGAAATGCCCAGTGCCCACGATCGGCCCTCGCGGTGGAGAAGGGAGCATCATGGCTCCTGCTGCCGATGGGGGCCCCGATATCTCCGGAACGCCACCCGCTGTGGATGAGAGTTGCCCCTTCCATTTGAGATAGAGAAACGACTGCATTTACCAGAAACAACCTACCCTACCTGAAATTTAATTTTACAATTCTCTTTCTTTTTTTTTCTTTTTTCTTGTCTTCTCATAGACAAAAGAACATAGACCATGGTGCTCCGCAAGTTCGAATTAGAAGCCAAGCTCAAGGACGACAACCAACTCATCCGCACGGGAGTTCTCCGCAATGACCACCCGCTTGATCTGTCCCAGGAGTTCGATGACTTCTTGCAGGCCTGTCGCCGCGGCGACTTGAAGAGGTGTCAGGAACTCATCTCGGCCGGAGTCAACATCAACGCCAAAGACAAATACGACTACACCCCGCTCGTCGTTGTGAGTTGCCTATGTGAGCTCCCAAGTCCGTCGGGCATTTCTGACAGGACTAGGCCAGTTTGTGTGGTCACTATGAGCTGGTTGAGTTGCTGCTAGAATCAGGTATGCCACCTCGCGTCGGAACTAGAGTCCAGGGGCTGACGGTAGATCAGGGGCTCTCGCCGATCCTGACTCCTTTGAACGGGAACGAGCCGTCTACAACGCACTCAACAACAAGATCAGGAACCTGCTTCTCTCATACGACTACTCCAAAACGGCAGACCCTCTTCAACCATGGTCTTCCCACATCACGTCGCTCCTCGTCCGCGACACTCCCGCGACCTCCGACATCACCCTCTCAGCCGCGCAGCAGGACTTCCGCCTGCATAAGTTTCTCCTCTCGGCCAGGTCTCCGTATTTCATGCGCAAGTTTGCCGATGCACCCGAGACGGTTACCTGGAAACTATCCCATGCGATCCCAGATGAAGCATTCCGGGTGGTGCTGCGCTACCTCTACCTTGGCGATCTGCCCCGCGACTTTGTTGGGCCCAGGAGCACCGTCACAGAAGAGGAAGTGTTCAGGGCATCGACAAGCTGTGCAAGCAGCTCGAGATCGAGAAGCTGTGGGAGGCTGTCTTGTCCATCAACGACCGCCGGCTGGCCAGGCAGCGGCAGCAGGATGAAGTTCAGCGCGCCCAGGCCCAAGTAAGAAGCCTTTTTCCGCGACACCGTGCTCAAACACAAGGTGGAAGTCGACTCGCGGAAAGCCGGCGATGTGAGATGGCCTCACCACAACTCCATCTTTGCCGACTGCCTACTTCGAGCAGATGATCAGCCCGAAGACGAAGACGACCCCCGAAACAGAACCAATTTCCAATGGCACGGCATTCCAATCGGCCCAGCAGGCGACCATCCCCAACCAAATGGTGCCTCCTCCAAATCTCCGCGCCGCTCCGTCCTCTTCCCGGTGCACAAGCCCTTCCTTATCCGCAGCCCCTACTTCGAGACCATGTTCTCCTCCGATTTCCTGGAAGCGCATAACAGCGAACATCTGCACATCATCAAGATGGACTGCTCCCCAGCCGTCCTCGAGATAATCCTCCGCTTCCTCTACACGGAAAAGACCGACTGTCCACTCGAGCACGCCCTCGACCTGCTCTACGCAGCCGACATGCTGCTCCTCGAAAAGCTGAAAACCAAAGCCGCCGCCATCATCTCCACCCTCGGCAGCGGAACCAGCAACGCTCTCGTCGACAGGACGCACAATGCGCATCCCAACATGTCCGACTGCCCCGCCGCCTCTTCGCTCTCCCCCCAAGCCCGCCAAGAAGAAGAAGAAGAGGAAAGGAGAAGTACCGGCAGTGGAAGTAGAACCCATCAACGTCTACGACGTCATCCACGCCGCCTGGGATCTCAAGGTCCAGCGCCTCGAGGAGTTTTGCGCGCGCTACCTCGCCAGCAGACTCGAGGATTACATTGACGAGGAGGAGTTCGCCGAGCTGATCCGGGAGTCGGCTGCCAGGCTCAAAGAACGGCAGGAGACGGACACGATCGAGCTGCTGGACGACATCCGGTACTATCTCGGGGAGCGGTTCAGGCTGCGGTTTGAGGGCGAGGGCCTGGAGGAGATGCTGGATGAAGGGGTCGATACTGTTGATGGGATGTTGGACGAGGAGGCGGAAACGGCGACTCAAAGAGAAGGGGGAGAGGACGGGGTGAGTGATGGGGAGGGGAGGAAGGAGGAGGTGGGGGAGAGAGAGGTGCATCACGGCGTGAGGACGCTGAATGGGGATGTGGTGGAGGATGAGTTCGCGTCGGACGCGGTGAACTATCAAATTTTGCTGGAGAAGATTGAGCGAATGCTTGAGAGGTTGAATTTGGGTGCATGATGGGTTGCATTGGCGCAGATAAGGTTGGATATGGGTTGGTCTTGGATTCTGGTGATATAACGAATGATGATGATATGTGCATTCTGATCATTTTTTTTTTTCATGAGACAAACCTCCTAGGCTGGCCACAAACTCCAACGGAATAGTCCATGAGGGAAGGCTGATGCTGTTCACAGAAACTAAATTGGATGCGCGAGTATATTCCGTCAACAATATTTGAGCGTAGGATAGCCGTAACTCGAAGTGCCAGCACCCTTGCTCGTCCCAGTAGCTGAATCAAAGACCAAGCCCTCCCTCTCTAGGTCACTCGCCGACCCCAGATCTCACACCGACCCTCTACGCCGGCAAAACCGGGTTCTGCCGTCCAGTCACGCGAAACCCACCTTCCCTAGCCAACTCCCTCTTAAACTCGACCTCCTCCAGCGGCAAGCTCTCCTTCTCTTCTCCCTCGCCCTCACCTAGCAGATACCGCCGATGCCACGGGCCGACAAACATGCCCTCGTGATCTGCCTCGTCCCGCACCTTACAGAACTGCCTCCAGTCGTCGCCATACCACGCCGCAAACTCGCCCGGCGTGACGGTAAACGTCTTGGCCCAGTGCGGCTTGCCACCCAGATCGCGCATCAGCCACTCAAACGCCCTGTAGTACCTCTCGGTCGCTTCGTAGGTCGGGTCGCGGTGGTAAGGGCGGTACATGGTCGCGTTGAGGTACAGGGCGGGGCCGTCAGCGGGGGTGATGTCGAGGTAGGGCCTGTTGCCCTTCTCGGCGCTCGAGTTCACCGTCGTGTCGCTTGCGCGCACCTCGACGGGCGAGTGCACCCAGAGGTCTTCGGCGCTGAACGGGATGCGGTGCTCGACGTAGCCCGGGTCGCCGGGCTGCAGGCGGTTGAGCCAGGCGCCGAGGCGCTGGAGGGCTTCGGGCCCCTTGTGCAGCGGGATGGCCCACTCGTTGACGAACTGCGAGTAGAGGCAGTTGAGGAGGAAGGCCTGGTACGAAGGCTGCACGCCGCTAACGCGGGTGCTCTCGCCGTTGCGGAAGCCGTAGTTGAGCCCGAAGACGAACCACTCGATCCAGGGAGTGATGCGGGGGAACCAGCGGGCCAGCGCGAGGAGGTTCTGGTAGAGGATGTAGCCGAGCTTGCTGTCCTGGAAGCTGGTCGGGGGTTGGTGGTGGGCGACCCTGCCGGAGTCGATGTCCGCCTTGGGGACCTTGTCGGCGTGCCAGACAACGGCGCGGCGCATGTAGGGAAACCACCACACGCGCACGAACTCGGCTTGGTTCCACAGCGAGGTGTCCCAAGTATCGATGAGCTTCGAGTCGGCATCGATGGCCTGACTCCACGCCAGGGAGAAAGCGGGCACCGCTTTCAGGGTCACCTCGGTGATGATACCCAAGGCGCCCACCGAAAGCAGGGCGGCCCGAAACAGCTCTGGCCTCTCCTCGGACGAGCACGCCCTCGTCTTGCCGTCCGCCATCGTCACCTTTATGGCGACGATGCTCTCGCTCACCAACCCGTGCTTCAAACTACTCCCGTGGGTACCCGTGCTGATACAGCCCGCAATGCTTTGCTCGTTGATGCTTCCCAAGCTGGGCAACGCCAATCCAGCCGCATCAAGGGCGGCACTGAGCTGGTACAGCCTGATACCCGCCTCAACGGTACACAGCCCGCTCTGGGGGTCAATGGAGAGAACGCGGTTGAAGTTGTCCAGGTTGAGCATCCAGGAGGAGGTGCAGGTCAGGTCGGAGGGTGAGTGGCCCGAGCCGACGGTGGTGAGGCGGCGACGGCATTGGCGGGCGAGGGTGACGGCCTTCTCGACCTCGGCGAGGGACTGGGGCTGGATGAAGAGTTCGGGGAGGGAGCTGAAGGTGCGGGCCCACGTACGGTGGGTGTAGGCGGTGCGGGCGCGGAAAGGGATGTCGTCGGAGGAGTTGGCCGTGATTATGGCGCGGACCTCGGCGGGGAGGGTCGTGAGGTCCGGGGATGTCATTGTGGCAGTGGCCGCAATGCGGCAGGGGAGTCACCCGCTTGCGTTGTGAGGGTGCTCTCACTCGACTTGGGAAACGGGAAAGTCAAAGGCGTAGGTAGGTCCTGAGTTTCAGAGATCTAAAATACTCAACAGAACGGCATCCTGTGCCGTCGCTGCCGCCGTCGTCATACAAGAAAACGCTACAGCAATTGTGAATCCGGTCGGGTAACAGCCAAACCTGAAGGCGCAATGGAGTTTAGAAATCCTGTCATCGGTTCTGGACCCGCCTGTTACAACCTTCGCCTGGAGGCGAACCGATAGCGGCGATCGATAAGATGGGCAACCTCCACAATATGATTGGATGGATGCCGTCGGTCAGCGCTGCCCTCGATTCCGCTATGGCAGGTCCCTGCCGATCCTATCCGCAGATCCGTGGCTCTGGCTTTTCCATCTTGAACTCCACATGCACAACCTTAACCTCGCTTCTCCAGCTCTCTTCCTCACAAACCGCAGTGCTGGAAGTGCTAGTAAACGGGAGCTCTGATCACCAGGTTCATCATCCTGGCAGAAGCGCCAATTACATACGATACTTTGGATGGTGTCTGCCTTCCATTCCTGCTATTGTGCATCGCTCCAGCCAACCGCACGACGGAGACCAGCAAACAGGCCCGTGAGTGTCTTCCGGTCACGGTGCGCATCGCTCAAAGGACCCAATGCAAAGAAGAACCTCTGGACCTTCCTTCCCTACATGACACATTCAGCCAGGTCATCATGCCCACGATCGCGTAATATCTCGGCAAACTGGACCTCTTCCTCCGACAGCTCGTTTGAACCCTCGTAGAACCGCCCAACCGGCCACATCATGCACGGCGAGGATAAGGCTTCTTCCTTTGACACCGTCTGAGCTCACTCCCAGTCGACGATGCTCACGATGTTGAGCGAGTCGTCGACCAGGATGTGGTCGTCCTTGTCATCCGGGTGTTTGAGGTAGAACTCCTCCTGCTGCCCTTCTTGTCGTCCATCCCAGATCTCGTGGAAGATATCCAGCCGAAAGCGATGAGCAAAGTAGACATTATCCAGCTCGCCGATGCCCATCTCGCCGTTTACGATTCTGTCGAGATACGACTCCACGATGATGCGTGCTGCGGCTATCGAGGAATCGAACGGTCCCCACGGCCGGCCGTATTCGAAGATGGAAGAGCAAGTAAGGCCTTGAAGAGCAAGGAAGATTTCCTCCTGCCCCGACAGCATCAGGGACCCAATCTTACCGAATGCATGCGCTTCAATCTCGAGAAACACATCTGCCAGCTGCTGCATCACCTTCTCCTTCCACTGTGCTGTCAACTTCTCCCAGTCCGGCGGCTTCCCCTCCAGCTTTCCATGAGGATATACCCAACCCCGACGTCGTTGTCTGCATCGGACTCTGCTGCCCAGCCAAACACCTTCGGGACGGGGACATGCGTCTGAGAGCGAAGAAACAGCATGGTTGCCGCCTCGCTGCGGAAGATGTAGTCGCGGACCGCCGGCGACGGCGTCGAGACCTGCTGCATCTAGAACCTGACCAGCCACTTCACGCAGTCATCGGAAGTGATCTCGGCGTGGCAGTTCTGGCCGCCCTTCCTTACCGATAGGCTCTTGTTTGATGTGTCCACCATTCACGGGATTTCTCCCCGGATTTGCGACGCGCGGCTGCAGAGCTTGGAGCCGTCGATTCTGGAGACGACAGCGGCCATCTGCCGGGTCTCGACGGCCACGTACCGGGCAGAATAGGCATCCCAGTCATTCTAGCCAGCGGCAAGGAGGTGTCAGTGGGTGCGGTTTCCAGTAAACGACTTGATGGAGACCGGAAGGGCTCACCTCTGGCTTTGAACACTCGTGCCGCTTTCGCTTTAGGTTAGTTTGACAGAGGTGTCTCTCGCAGAGCGGGCAGTTTCCGGCATTTTGGAGGGGGCTTCATACAGTCTGTCTAGCCGCACCGCCACAGCTCCATCTGAGATTTTGGTGAGCAGAATAGATATAATGTTGGGATGGAAGGAGCCTGAGAGTCTCGGTAACCTGCTGGGCGAGTATATATCACGCCTGAGGTGTGGCGGCCTGTTGGCCTGGCAACCAACCTGATGATTTCAGGGGTACTGTGTCAAGAACAGGACCAACCACTCGTGCTCCGTCACCGCATCACCGCACTCTGTAACCAGTGGGAGTGGGATGGGAACGATGTTACGAGATGAACTTTTGTAGAATTACTGTACTCGGAAGGGCTGCCAGTAGTCTGGGATGGTGGCGTCAGGTAATTATTCCAAGAGCGAAGGAGGCAGGTCAGCGAAGTGAAGAAAAGACCTGCTGGTTATTCTGTGCAGCGTATCTGCTGGTTACGATACCCAAGCACAGATAATAAAAACATTGCTATAACAAGCCGTGGCTGTTACTATCCACTGTCAAACCGGCCAAGGGTATAATACTTCTATCGCGACAAGTAATAAGCAATCTCGATATTTTATCCCCATCACCCCCATCTAAAACATTATAGAACTAAAAGCCCCATCATTTTCGTACAGCATCGAACATGTCCATAACTAATCCGTCCCATCCTCGCGGATATTCCATAAATCCAGAGCGCCGTCGCCATGCAATGTAAATAATGTCCCAAGCCAAACCCCATCCACTGCCAACGCATCACTGCATTAACTCCCTTTTAACTAAAGTGCTCTCACTGGAAAGCCCTCCGAATCTGACTCTTCCGGACCCTCCTCTTCTCCGTAAACCGCCTCACCCTCCTCACCCCCAGCTCCCCCTCCTCCCCACCCCCACTACCGCCCATATTACTACCCTCCCCAAACCCAAAAACCCACAAACTCTCCGCCCCTGTCGGCATTCCCCTCCCCACCCCAAGCTTCGCCCTCATCTCGTCGCGCGTCCCGCACCCCTTGAAAGCGGGCTCTTCCCTCATCTCCTGCGTCACCAGGTACCCGATAATCTCGGCCAGGCAGGTCACGGCGTGGGGCATGCGCAGTCTGTTGCGGCCGGGTAAGAGCAGGACAAGGCCGAGGAGGTACAGGACGAGGAGGGCGAGGAGGAGGTAGTAGGCCGGGCGGTTGGGGAACATGCGGACCTCGCCATCGTCCGCTGCGGTGGTGAGGGCCATGAACATGCCGCCGGCGAGGACGGGGATGAGGACGAAGAGGGCCGAGAGGAGGGAGACGGCCGCGAGACGGAGGTGTCCATTGCGGAGGGCGTGGAGCGCGCTCTGGACGGCGCGCAGGCAGGGTAGTCCGCCAGGAGCGAGGCTCCGGCCTTTTCACCACCGCCGCCGTGGGCGCTGCTGGAGTGGTCGTCGTCCGACATGGCCGCCCACGGCGTCAGCACCTTCAGATGCGTCTCCAGCGCTTGGAAAACCAGGAACAGCACCATTCCCAGTATGGAGGGCACGAAGCTGTATAGAAAGTCTGCGGCAGAAAAGGCGCCGGGTTGGGGGTCGGCCTTGATGCCCCGGCCGGGGACGAAACCGGCGCTGATGTGGGTGGCAGGGAGGAAGGACGCGACGAAGATTGCGGTGAGCAGGATGAGGCAGGCGACAGTCAGCCAGAGGAGTGGGCTGGTGCGCAGCGCGAAGGGAAGGTAGCGAGTGCGGGGGAGGCGGGAGCCGCGAGCGGATTCGGGGTCGGGTTCATTGTTGTCGTGGTCGGGGTCGGCGTGGTCGGTACCGGGAATGGTGGAGACGAAGGCGCCGCCGTGCTTCTCGTCGTGGCGCTGCATACGCTGTCCCGCAGCTAGATCAGGGATGGGGATCAGGTTTGCTTCGTCCATGGGACTGCCGAGGGTGTGCCAGAAGCCGGGGCGGCCGTCCTTCCAGGTCCAGTAGCAGAGACGGTCGGCGGCGCGGCGGCGCAGGGCGAAGCGGATGCCGTCGCGGCTGCGAGCGAGTTGGGTGCCGCGGTAGTCGGAGGCGGTGTTGGTGTGGGAGACGAGCGTGGCGATGTCGGCGAGGGAGCGCACGTCCCAGATCAGGCCCGTGGTTGAGAGGGTCGCCCAGTACCGCCAGACGATGACAGTGGAGGCGAGGAGGGCGAGGTATAGCGCGACGAGGGTCCAGGCTACGCCTTGAACGGTTGCCCATGTCCAGGACTGGCCTACCAGGATGACGGTGAAAAGTGAGCTTTGGAGGGGAATGGTGAAGCTCATCAGCCAGGTGACCAGCATTGGAACCCAGACGTTCCATGGCCCGACCAACTTGGGCCTGAGGAAGGACGAGTACAGCTCTTGAAACAGTGCACCCTCGCGCTCTTCCTCCAGCTCAGAAGCCAGCCGGGCAAAGGGCAGAGTGCGCAGCATGGTTGTGGCGATGAACTGCGCGTAGAGCAGAATGAACGCCCCGATCAGCTGCGGAAGGATGCGGAAGAGAAAGTACCGTCCGCCGTGGATAGTTGCCCATTCCAACAAACCCTGGTGAAGGTGGGAGTAGACGGCACTCAGGATGAGGGCGGCAATCATCAGAAGACACAAGGCCATGAAGCCAAACAGGGCCGGTGCCCGAAGCGGCCATGGCCTGAAAGTGAGCGCTGGTAAGTCGACTCCCCTGGAAAGGAGCTCTTCTCCGTCCACAGGCCTCCATTCGTGGGGCTGGGGAGGGCGTGAGCCCTTCTTGAGCAGGCTCTCAGCGAGAGAGTGCGCCGACTCGCGCGGCCCGGGAATGAAAGGCCGTGGCACTTGTTGACGAAGCGGATCTGGCTGAGTATGCTCTGCAGGAGCATGTTTTGTAGGAGGTCGAGTCTGAAAGGGAGCGGCTCTGGGAGGATGCTGCTGCGACGGCCCTGGTTGGTAGCTCTGCTGTAATGGTTCGGGTTGGTAGTCCTGAGGTAACGATCCTGGAGCAAGCCGGACACCAGGAGAGGAGCTTCCACTGCCAGAGGCAGCAGCCGTCGAATAACCGGTGTCGCGGTCACGGGTGAGGGCCTCAATGGCATATTGGATGAAGGGCGTATTGTCGATGCCTGGTGTAATGACACCGTCGAGCCGCGCAAGCTCGTCCCGAAAATCAGTTACCATGTCGGCGTTCCGAGAAGCGTTCCAAGGCTGTGGGTAGGGAGCCAACCCGGGAAGATCGGGGACGCGACGATAAGGGCCCTCGACGATGACGGGGGGCCCGTAGGATCTGGCAACGGTGGGAGGATCTAAGGTGGCGTCGCGTCCGTCCAGCTCAGTCTCCGAAGGGGACGGCGACGGAGGGGGATACAGGTCGCGGGGTTGTAGAGGACGGAGGGGAAGGGGTGAAAGGGGCGGCGGGTGTGTGTGTCGGTTGGACAAGATGGCGTCGAGACGAACCAGACTCTGGCCGAAGTCTCACCTCGGCAGGTTGCTGCAATAGTCCAGACTGGTCCACATGTTCGGTGCTGAAGTTGTGGGCGTTCTGCGAGATCATGGGACTCTTTTACAAGGCAAGCAGCAAGCGGCAACCAGCGCAGGGACCATGGACGGGGCCACAGAAGCAGGAACAGCTTGGCCAATTGTCGAAACAGGATTCAGGGCAGAAAATGATGATGCATCGATCATGCAGGCGGGCAATGCGCCATATTAACAGACTCAGATATGGTTGGAGGCCGGCTCCTGCTTGCTTTGCGATGCGAGAGGTTGGGCAGGCCGAGGCGAACAAGGCGGTGGTTGGGCGACACCACCGCACTTTTGCGACCAAACAATCCAAAAAAAAATATCACCATCATCACTCGCCTGTGGACAACACACCGAGCAGCCCAAAGCGAGGCTGGCTGGCCGTTGCAAAAAATCTCGGTCTCAGCGCCGTGATCGCCTTGCGCGGGCGCAGATGCAAGGCCGTCCAGACCGCCGGTTTGTCTCAACCAGTTGTTGCCTGGTGCAGCAGCTTGGAAGCGGGTCGGAAGACATCAATCGAACGCAAGAACAAGCAGCGTGAGCCAAGAGCCGAGAAAGGCTGGGGTACGGAAGCTTGGGCCACCATTTCAGCCGAACACCCTTGCCAGTCCAACCTAGCCCAGCAGCCCATACCCCAACACCCCACCACATGTGCTTGTTCGTTCCTTGCAGGGCTGAGTCTAGACGCCATCAGCCCGGACTGAAGAGGCAGTGAGCGTTTACCGATGAAAACTTCAGATGGCACTCGAGGCCCTCGCAGTGCTGGGTCCATTTCCTCGCTCGCAGGACCCCCATGTCCAACTTTACATCGACTCATCGAACTAAGGAACTCCAACCCCGTAGCGGTCAGCTTCAGACGGACACTAACGACCATACAAAGATGGGGAATGCCCCAGCGTCTCAATCTTGGTATTTATTCTCTGGCTTCATTGTATCCCATCCAGTCCCGCCAGAGACCTGCGTTCCCTGCCCTACAGCAGGTGCTGCCAAGCGAGCAAACGCACCCTTCGTAGTAACTGGGTTACCGCAGTAGTGTGGTGGTACCTTCGATCCCTTTGCTGCCTCTGTCGGCACCTCCCTAGGACCGGGCGGCCAGTTGGTACTGAAATGTGGCCAATTCCAGCTGCATGCCGACGCGTCCTCAACGTGCGAGAAAACAAAGCACATGTGTGTAAGCACACAAATCGCAGGGATGAATTGGTTGGCAAGGGAAGGATGCTTGCTCTGATGTCAGGAAAACACAGTAACGCACAGCTCTCGACTCTTGCTCCAAGTTGTAAATGCGAGGAGGTAGCTCAGTTCTAGATATACACAGCACACACTTTTAATCCCCGTCTTTCTGTATCCCAAATCCCCGATCATGCCGTCCAACTCCTCCCCGACCGCCTACCCATGAGTGGTTGACCAGACGTCTTTCCAAGAACCTGTTCTGTCCAGAACCAAAATCCATCCATCTTGTAGCGCAACTAGAACACAACCCAACCAAACCCGCCGAAATTCGGACCAAAAGCCGTCTTATCCCAGCCTTATACCCAGCGTGTACATGATACCATATATAATCAGAGCGTGTCATACCAATAATCATCCCGTCATAACAATACTCCGACCCCAGTTGTGTTCATAACCCCCCCATAAGCCAGCCCCCCCAGCAGCCAACACAAAAGAAAGCCATCTCTGTCGTGGTGACTCCATCCTCCCCGAACCCTTAATTCAGTCCCACCCAACAACACCAAGGGAAAGAAAAAAAAAGAAGCAAACGCAAAAAAAAGAAAACATTTTCAAATGAAATGCACTCCAAACCCACCAAACAGACATACTCATCCATCATCATCATTATCCTCACCCTCGCCGTTTCAAAATCCCCCTCCAAAACCTGACCCCTCCCTTCTCCCCTCTACCATCCTGCTGCTGCTGCTCCTGCTCCTGCTGCTGCGAATACCCACTATTCCTCGGCAAATCCATACTCACCGCGCCCCTGCCCAGACTCACCGCCTCCCCACTGCTAACAGTCTCAACCCTCCTCTGCCTGCCTGTCGCCCCCAGCGTCTTCGAAATCCCCATCCCACCACCACCGTTCTTGCTCCCCATTTCCTTATTCATGTTGTTCGAAGACGAAGACAAAGAAGAAGGCCCGTCATCGCTCTGGCTCCTTTTATGGTCCGCCACAGCGCCGGCACCGCCCTGGGGATGGGAATGGCTCTTCTGTCCTCTGTCGGTGCCGCCACCGCTGCCAGAATGGTGATGATGTGGACCAGACCGGCCACGAAGCGACGGGCGAGGGATTTTCGGGCGTCCGAGTCCGAGTCTTCGTCAGTGTCGGTTTCGAAGACGGAGATGTTTGGTGGTGGGCTGGGAGAGCGTTCGGGTTCGCGGTGGGGAGACGAGGGCTGTGTGGGGAGTGGCGGGAGGGGGCGGCCGCAGAGGTCGGATGGCGTTGGCGGTTTGTTGTGAGGGGGCAGCGGCGGTGGTTGCTGGCGGTGGGCTTTGGCGAGGTTTGCGAGTGATGGCGAGGAGCGTGTCGCGAGCTTGGAAAAGGAGAAGTTGCGGAGGTTGGAGACGGAAGGAGTGCGCTTCTTCTTGTCCAGGGAGCCATGTGCTGGGGGCCCGGAGGGGAAAATTGTGCTTGAGGGAGAATCGGGGGGTGTTGGCTGTGGACCCCGCAGGAGCAATGGTATCGAGTCTGAGGAGCTCGCGGCGATGGACCCGCAGTGTGCGGAACTGGGCGTGGTGATGCTTGACGAGCTCGGCCTGGATGTTGATGTGAACATCGGTGGCAGAGGACTGGCTTTGCTGGAGCTCTGGGACACAGGGGATGGGAAAGTCTGGGACATCGGCGAGGGTTCCAGACCCTGTTGCCAGGGTGCCGTATCCAGACGTAGGGGCGTTGGGACTCGCTTCTTGGGAGCCCCTTCGCGGGGGAAAAGAGAATAAGAAACATGTGGCTGCGGCTTTGGCGGATGTTCCGAACCAGCAGGTCGTGATGCGCAAACATTCTGGCTTCCTGAGCCGAATGCTGGCCCGGTTATCGGTTGCTTCTCGTGAACGGTTGTGAGTTTATGATGAGTCCCAGCTTTCCGAGCTTCAGCACGGGGCTTAGTGAGTTCCGGGTACTCTGGTTTCTTCCCGCCGTGTTCCCTAGCATGCCACAAATCCCACAACTCCGTCCCCCCAACGCGATACTGCCCATCTTCTTCGTCCGGATATTCAGCCCATGGTCCCACACCCTGGCTGCCAAGGAGGCCTCGGTCCCTCGGGAGCTCCGATCACCTAGATGTTCCCGTTGGTACCTGGGGGCAGCATCCGTGCGAGGATAGGAAAAGTTGGCGACTTGTTGTCTCGGCGAAGGCTGACCCCGAGCCTCTGCGGGCTGGGAAGCCTTGTGATGATGACCGTCTACACTGGGCTGTGTCGTCAACCACATGGCGGTGACGGGTAGAGAAGCAGATAGTGAAGAGAAGAGAGATCGGGATTGTGCTCAGCCGGGCACGAAGGCTTGGAATGGTATAACGGTTGGGATCTGAGGAGAAAAATAAAGCTAAAGGATCGAAAAGAATAGAATGATTGCGCAAGCATATGCAACCATTAACGTGATTGTGGAGAAGGAGGTCAGACGTTATATCCTTCATGCATTCGGTTCTCCAGCCTCGTATGCTGACCTCCGGAGGCGGACCCAGAAGGCTTAAACTCGGTGCCACTCGACGATCAGCGATCCGGAGAGGAGGGAAGACATAAAACGAAAGCGAGGGATAAGATGGCGGTAGTCCAGGAATGCCTCGAGGGAGAGGCTGCAGCGGAAAAAAAAAATGCCAGTGCCAGTGGTGAGCAAGGGGTTGGCTCAACACAGCCCTTTTTGGTCCGCAGCGGCACAAGCACCTCTGACGCGGCTTGACAGTGCCGTTTGCGCGACTACTTCCCGCAATGGAGGGATGGGCTGCGATCTGGCGTCAGCGGCATGCAGCTGCTAGATTCAGACTGCAAATCCTTGCGCTCGGACTTGAGCTTGTGGTCGTCCACAGCCGGTAGCATATGACGTATCGCAGACAGCGGTTGCGGCAAAAGCATGGACCATAAGATCGGCAGAGGATACCGGAGTGTTGCTCCATCGAGGCTGATATGTTGTCAGCAATAGCGAGATCGGACGACATAATGGGCAGAGGAACCGCAAGAAAACACCAAAAGACCGGAGTCAGTGTTCGTTCGTGCCCTGGACGCGGTCATCAGGTCCATCCCTCCCCCAGCTCGCCTCTTACCCCAGCCCGCGGCAAGATTCCTTCCAGGACGCAGGATGTACACACATGGCATGGAGGCAAGACCCGGTCTCTCCGCAGCAGGGAGGAGACAGGAAACGCCCCAGGCCCAGAGTTGACAGCCACCCAATCCATCCTCCCCGTGTGGCTGCTGTTTAGGTAAGTGAAGATAGTCCAAACGTCGCCACAGACAGTTGTGAGGGAGACCGAGGAGAGAGGAAGGAGGAGAAGAGGGTAGCTGAATGCCACCGACAGGCCGAGACATTGCGCCGCATCCAGGGAAATGGATCCAGGAGCTGTGAGCTGTCAGCTGTGACACCAGAATGGCCTTGCGAGATGTTGTCACCCCCGCCTCCGCATCCGCCGATCTCCGGGACACAGCTCAAAGGACCAGTTCCAAGAAACCATGTATGGAGCTCAATTCGCCAATTGGATTTCGGCCCAGTTGTGAAACAGCCACAGCAGGGCGATTGGGGCGAGGGCAGTCGGTGGGGATTGGAGGGAGATCAGTTCAAAAAAGCCGTTGACCTGCAGGCCTTGGTGTTGGCGCACGCACACTTTGCTGAGTCAGATAGCGCAAGAAATGCCCAAGAATTCGGTCAAGATTGCCAGGCTCGAAGTTTGCTGATTGACGTTTTTGCGTGCTTGACGAAACCTTGAACTGTTGAGAATCGAGTTTGATTTCCATATATGGAAGGGAAACTGCCAAGAGCAAGGGGCTTTGAGAAGCAATCACGACCTCGGTGCTGGTCAGTTGGGTGAAGCTTTAGCCTCAGAGCGGCCCGGTGCTCAAGCACTGTTCACCGCCACCGGAACTAAGTGGTTCTCCACCGGGCCCCGGTCGGACTGGCTTCAGCATCCAAGTCGCCATCTGCCGGAAATGTGTTATGGGATGTCTCATGCCAGGATCCGCGTCCAGAGAGCAACTGGATTCCAATTCGGGCAGTGCGCCACTGCCCTTTTCCCAATCGAGCAAGCGGTGGTTCAGCATGTCTCCGTTTAGGTATCAGGAAGATCGACATGCCACCACAGATATAACTTGCTTGTCGCTTCATATCCTTGCTTCACTGACGTCTGAACTACTGCAAGTCGGAGATGGAGCACAAAAAGACAAAATAATGGGAGAGAGATATGAGCCAAATATGAAGCGCGGCGCCCATCAACCTCGTGGACATAGACGGTCCAAGACGCCACGGCGTCGGCTACGACACCACCCGGATTACCATCCAGGTCCCTGCAACTTAAGCAAAGGCAGCCCCCATCGGTGGATGAGTGTCTCATGCCTTCTTCGATCCGACGAAATGGTTCCCGGGTCAGGGTTGGTCTCTAACCTAGCTCTCGAGTTGTGGAGGCTCCTACGTAGGCAACTTTGGCGTTTAAGCAGCTGGGTGGGATTAGACTGTGGTCTCACGAATCGCAGGACATCCCTCCTCCCTCCACTTCGTAGCGCGGATCGAATATTACCCGCCTGCTTTGTATGTCTTTCGACTGCAGCGTGGTTTCGACTTTGGCGCGTTTGCTGGTGATTGAAACATTCCTTGACCGCGATTCCCGGCACCGGAACTCGATCCCCCAGCTTCATTTCTCCGATGCGGTTGATCCATCTTTGGGCAGCCGTTTTCGCTGTGTGTAGCGTTAATTTCCACTCACGTCATAGTGTTTAGGACCCGAGGTAATCCTTCAAGGCCAACTTGCTCCCCCCAAGCCCATGGAGCTGTTCTTCTGCCCACACGTCGAACTTGACGTCTCCCGCTGCGGCCGGAGGTCCGTGACACCGGCACCGAAGCCACGGCTACCGCTGCCGTCGGCAAGCACTCCATCAGTGGTGGAACGGAGGTAACGCAAAGGGAGAGACACAACAACTTTCCACGGGGCACGGGGCCGGTCTGCTGCCTTCGCCGCCTTCCGGGCGGCCAGCGCTTGCTGTGAGGCTGAAGAGCTACGTAACCAACCACAATATCCGAATTCATGTAGGACGATTGATCCCTCGATTCGAACATCGTAGGAGGCACAAGCCAGTGGCCAAAGTGCAAAGTGCCGGAAGTATCGCCTTGACAATAACAAGATTGGTCGCGATCCGGTTGGTTCCAGTGTTCTTCGGCGCGCTAGAATGGAACCACAATCTTAGAAGTACCAGCGCAGTACTTTGACCATCGTACCGCTGCGAAAACACCGTGTTAGTAAACAAGGCCAAGCCATCTTATGCGGTAGTTCATGTTGGAACTCGCAACCGCTCAGGTCCCTGAGGAACAATCTAAACGTGGCAAGAATGGAGCCGTAGAGGAAGCGACCCAGAAAACTTCAGGAGCCCCCTTGGCCCACCTCTTGGAGTGGTGACATCGCTTTTTCTTCGAATACAGCCCAGGGAGACGCCAGCTCGATATTCTGAGAACCATCTCGATCTGGTTCGAGGTCGCTGGCTCGGTCTTACAGGCAAAGAGCGCGGTTCTCCGTGGAAAATCAGAACCCACCCTTCGATCACGAAATCGTTCGGGATCCGTCCAAGGAGAGCTGCTACGACCAGTCGATACTGGACATGTCTGCGAAGCCCTCTTCCATCAATGGGATATCAAAAGCTACTGATCTCAATTGGCGGGGTCTCGAATAGGGGTGGTCGGAATGACATCGCAGGCGGGGTTGAATAATGCAAAGCCTCGGCCACCCGACGCTTTGGAATAGGGTTTCTGGTGTTCCCAGAGGCCCAAGAACAGGAGCGCGGCCACCCAGAACAATAGATAGAATCAAGAGACTCGGGGAACATGCCTGGATATGCTTTGCTCTTTACCAAATCTTGGTCGCCTCGTTCCAGACCTGGAATCGGCCCCGAGTTGTTGCATATGCGCTTGGTTACGTTCGGTGAGCAGTTACCCGTCATCACCCGGCGATCCCTAGCGTGCCGCCCCTGTGATCCCTTCCCGGCGGATGGCTACTGACGTCCCCTCAATTCGTCCCTTGTTCGGCTGGAAAACCCAAGAGGGATGCTTTCCGCCAGGTCCCGGACATGGTGCGAGATGAGGACGACGTCTGGCCTCAGAGCCGCAGCAGCACATGACGTTGCGAACCGAAAAGGGTCGAGATGTGGGGAGTTGAAGCTTAATTCTGGCATGGCTCTCTTCACGTCGATGATTGGCCAGATCGCCCATACTTCACCCTCGCCTGAAGTCAGGGCCGATCCGCTCTGCCGAGTCGCTGAAGATGAGGTCTCGACACAATCGGGGATTCGGTTTTCGTTTTTTTTTCTTCTTTTCTTGTTTTCCCGGTTTTTGGTTTTTGCCCCGGTGATTTTAGCCGACCTCGCGTCAGCAAGTAATAAGCGCACCACATAGCATCGCCTCGCATCGCATCGCACCGCCATCACGGGGCTTCGAGGCCCAACATTGGTCTGGCATCGAGGTGTCATCTTCGGTTGCTGTTCCAGATTCGAAGCCGCCCGAGCTTGGGAAGGGGTGTGTGGATCCCCGGCCTGAACCGCCATCTTGGGATGTGGTCCCCCAACGCTCGCCTGCAATTGGTGGGGGCTGGACCACTTGTTTCGTCATTTATGTACTGCCAACTCAGAGCTGCTCCTCCCTCAATAAGTGGCCCAACCTCCTCGCTTTTTCTTAAGGAGTGTTGAGGGCTGATGGCGGCCATGGTCGACTGATACATGGAAATCATCGTCAGGGCTCCGCTGCAGATAAACGACGAGAGAAGGCGAGCTGTGCTTTGTTTCCCGATAACTAGCGCCGGGGCTACCGAGCTTCCAGTGGAGACCTGAGCTTCCAAGCTCCCAGATCCACAGCTTCCTTGAAGAATGAGAACAAGCGGAATGGGTGGGTTGCGCAGCGGACGGAGGAAGCCACGAAGATTGCCTCTTCCCGGCGCCAATACCAGCCTGGTTTACGCCGGAGATCCTGAACCAGTAGACCCTCAGGCTCCATTAGTTCTTTTTGCAGGATTCATGGAAGCCAGCTACAGCAAAGGAGGTGACTTGCAGATGGAGCCCAATTTGCGTTGACCAAGAACTGGGTGTTGTTGACCAACTTTTCACACCTGCGGTCACCTTCGCACATACAGTTCCACGAGCTATTGTAACAATTTTCGTGAGATCCGTCTGACTGAGGCATTCAGTAATTCCAGGTTCCCACTGTGACAGAGATCGCTCTTCCCCTGACAGAAAGCAGCAAGTGATTCTGTCAAGGCCCGTGCACCCGCTAGCGGCATCCCCTGGCTGGCCGCAGTTCCGCTGTCAGCACTGCTAAACTCTTCAACTGCTCCTCCCAAATTCGCCCGTCGCTCAAAAATCAACAGCTCCAGCAACCTGTTGGTCTTCGGCGGATTGAACCCTCGTTTGATGCCATTGGAACCCGAGAATGCCCCGCGCCAGTAACCGGGCACTCGTCTTCCACCGTCATTCGTTTTGCGCAACACGACAGAGCCCTTTGACGTGTTGAGGTAGCGGTGAGTGCAGCACGCTGTTGGAGTTTGGAGCTTGGCCGCGACATGTGGTCGGGCAGCAGCCAGAGAGTCGCGAACCGAAGATGGATGCTAATGTGGCAACCGCCCGACAGCGTCGCTCTCTCTTTTTGTCGCAGGACCCGACAAAGCCAGGCGCTGGATGCCCTGGGAACGCGCGACTTGTCATTCCTTTTTTGCTTTTGATTAGAATTGGGCGGTGCTGACGCCAACCCGACCTCCTCTTCTGCACGCCTTGATCCCAGTCGAAGCGATTTTTGGCCTTTGCCAGCCACGCACTTTTTGAGTCCCGCCTCCCGCTTTTCCCAGCTCAGCAGCCCAACCACGGTCCTTCCAAGCTTCCAAGCTGGTCAGATGCCCCTGCGCAGTGCCGGAGAGCAGGCTCTACCCTTCGTTCTTCCATCCTTTCCGGAGGCCTTCCTTTCCTTGCTCTGAGGCAATACAGAGCTTCCCTCCCTCAACCACCAACCCCAGCTCTATCCAGGGTGAGTCCTCTTCGGCTACTCCGCACCCACCACAAGCTACATCCCCGCGTCGGCCTGTGTGCAACAGCACCTGACCCTGCACACAGCGCCGGGCTCTAGCAGCGATTCCCGTCACCACTGCGCGTGGTGACTGTTCGCCTTGTCGACCACGCCAGCGCCCGCTGGTGCTTTGGGAGACCTTGCTGCTGGCAGTCAAGAAGCGTCGTTCCCCCGCATCTCCAGCGAGTTCCACGCCCACCCGATAACCCCCGTCCAACAGCGCCAGCAACAGACGCTTCCTCGCCGACAAGACGACCCCACTCCCCGACAAGACGAAAGATCTCCCACTCCATCCTCCCACCGGACTCTCCGTCGAACACCTCGCTTCTCAGCCAGTCCCAGTCCCCGTCCGCCGGACACACCGCGCCGGATCCACCTCGAAGCGGCCACCGTTGGCATCAGCCCGCGGCCCCTCTTCTCGACATTCGGCGGGCCTGCGGGAACTGGACGGGCACAGCAAGCGTTCAACCCTCTCCGACGGGAGCTCTCGCAAGAGCTGAGGGACGATCCCGAAGAAGCGTCGCCTGTTCTGCCGTCGTCGTTCAAGCAACACCTCTCTTCGAATAGACTCTCACCGCACCCGGCCGTCCGGCTCTCCAAACACACCAAAAGCGCGATCCTTTGGGCCCTCGAAGAAGCGCTTCGACAACCGCACCCTTTCTCTCCGGACGTTGTGGAGGAGAACGCCTCAATGGCGGACCTCCTTGCCGGTAGTGGCCCGGCCACGACCAATGGCCATGCTACATCCTCCTCCCGACCAACTGCTCCCCCGACACAGACCGGATCCCCGCAGCAAGTAATCCGCGGCCCTCGCATGATCATGCGCGAGCGGGCGGAGCGCGAGGCACGCCAGCGGGCTGAGCGGGAGCAGATGGAGCGCGCCCGAGCCGAAGAAGAAGCTCGTTTACTTGAAGAGACACAACGCAGAGCGGCTGAGCAGAGACAGCCCGTTGCTGGCGCTGCTCCAAGCGCCGATGTCCCCACAGACGCGGTAACACAACGCCGGCACCAACGTGCTCAGGAGTCGCAGTCATCCTCGCGCGTCCCCACCAGCATGCCTTCGGCACCCACGGAGCAACAAGGCGCCGTGCCGCCGCTGCGCCCAACACGAGTCCCGGCGACAGCACAAGCGCCGCAGAGCTTCACATCTGCCCAGCAGCCCAATATTCCCACCTCGGCGCCCGCACATACAGGAGATACATCGTCCCAGGGCATAGTTGGTTCCCGACTTAAGAATTCGTTCCCTCATGCATTCGAGCGGTGGGAAGCTCTATCGGCGCATTGGGAAGGCATGACGAGCTTCTGGCTGAGGCGACTTCAAGAGAATACTGAGGAAGCTGAGCGAAACCCGATAAGCACGCAGCTTTCCCGGCAGGTTGCGGACCTGTCAGCTGCTGGCGCCAATCTTTTCCATGCCGTTGTCGAGCTGCAGCGATTGCGCGCCAGTTCCGAGCGCAAATTCCAGCGGTGGTTCTTCGAAACTCGGGCAGAGTTGGAGCGCCACCAGGAGGTCAACGCGATGCTGGAAGCCCAGATGGAGCAAGAGCGACAAGCGAGAGCTGACGCGACCAGACTCGCTGCACAGCACGAAGCCGAGAGCCTGAAGTTGCAGAAGGTAGTAACCGAGATGCGGCGCGAGCTGCTCATTTCCAAAGAAGAAGCGCGCCGCGCATGGGAGGAGCTAGGCCGGCGCGAGCAAGAAGAGCGTGACCGTACCGTTTCGCTCCAGCAGGGCCATCCCACGATTGTTGGCGGGGTGCAGGTCGTACCGATGACCCAGGGGATGGCGCCGAGTCGCGCTGCGAGCCGGCATAATCGATCGCACAGCCACGCAGTCGACACCTCAGACTACTCGGCCGCCCAAGGCAGTCAATATCCGGGGTACTCATCCGCGCCAGCCCCGTTGTCCAACCGTCAAGTTCAGGCGGTGATCCCAGCGCTGGTTATTATCAGCACTCCGGGGCCGCCGGCCAGGAGGCGGGCGACTACGGCGCGGGCTCCGAGACGGGATATAGCGAAGGAGAGTACATGATCGATGCGAGAGGACAGTATTTGAGAGACGAGAACGGCAACAAGATTCCTTTCCACAGCCCAACCGGTTCACCGAGCAGAGCGAGGAGGCCCGACGCTGGCGCCGATGATTATGAGACCCCCGAGTCACAGACGGCACCGACAAGTTATCCGCCGTCCAGCTCACACTGGGCCGGGTACGCCGGGGCTCCCGAGTATTCGGGACAAGGATATGCTGCGCCAGGCTGGGAAACAATGCCCCGACACCACCATCCCACGCGGTTGAGCGATGTCATTGAGGAAGATGAACGGAGTCGGACCTCGGTCAGCCAAGTCAGCCGTGCTTGAGGCAGTTGCTTGGTCGTGATAGCATCTGCCATACATCAGCAAGTCATTAGAGCCACGCGCCCTTTGCGGTCGACAGCGTGGCAGTAGGACAGAAATCAGGGGATAGGGGACCACGGCTTACCAGTCGCCCGCACTTAGACCTTCCTCACTCCCTCGACCCGACTCCGGCAGCATGGCATCTCTCGTCGGCGGCCGATTTGCATTTTCGACCACAGGCGCTCTGGTTCTCTGGATTGATCAGCTTATTTGCGACATCCTGATTCCCATGGTCTCGTCGGCATGGCTCGCTCCAGACGTTGGGTCCCTTCCCCTGCAGGGTAGCCGCAACCCGAGAGCCCTCTCCGGTGGATACTGCAGACAACCGGCAGATGGCGGACGGCATGTCTGTGAATACGGCTGCGGCTTGTTCTCACACGACATAGTTGTTGCTGTTACTCATCTCGGTTTCTCTTCCTCGTATAATGCTGTCTTTCTTTCTCATTTTCGGCGCGGCGGTTCTTATTTGCGAATGGAAAGAGGTTGCCAGGCTGGTTGGGGTTTGCTGGTTCTTTAAATTGCTTTTGGAGGGGATTGCATTGTTGTTTGCTTCATTGAACTTCGTTGATTTCTGTTTCGTTTTCCTCACCTCTCATTTGACCCCCTTTTCGAGTTTATCTGATCGTGAGGTCTGTTGCTGGCATCAAGCTCCTTTCCCTGGATCATTTTCATGGGAAGCGGGAAGCTTCATGTGAGACCTGATCGGAGCTTGAATTCAGGGGGTGGTAGTTAAAGGTATTTGAGGTTGGAGTGTTATTGTTGGGGAGGAGAAAGTCATGGTGGTGGAAGGTGGAAGGTGGCCATGATGGAAAGGAAAGAATGCACGTACGCATCGGCACGCCCTGTTCATGAATCAACAATCAAGCGCACGGAACGGATAGACGACATTCGAGGCACGGCACAGCATGACATGGCATGTCCTGGTTTCTTTTTCAAAGTTGTTTGGACTTGACGATTTGGCGGACACCGGTACTCGGACGGTGCTTCGTTCCTGGGCTGGCGGGTTAGTTTCACCTGGTTCCTGTGGTGACGCGCTGGTGAAGAGGCTGTTAGTGGCGGTGGTAATCGTAATGCAAAGTGGTGGTGGTTGGACGTGATGGATGGGGAGCAGCGCTGAGTCATAGGATGAAAGAGAAGAGACCGGCCTTTGGGTGTCAGAACAGGAAACGGGAGTGTTGGACGGGAATCGGAGGATGCTTTTTGTATTTGTAGGAAAGGATCTGAAGGAATGAATGGAAATGATTTGAGGTCATGTGGGTGTGTCTGGCAAGTGATCAGCCTTGGAATATTGGAGATCTTGTATGCGTTCCAGACCGGCGGGAGCTGGGAGCCTGGTTCCGGGTGATCAAGTGCCGTGCCTGTTGGTTGCACACCTGCTTGATCTGAAAGGCAGCTGAGGGTAGCTTCCCGAGAGCTCTGGGGAAACTCAAGAACATCAGACTCGAGGGGACATCCCATCTTCCTCGCGCCAGCAACTGCTGGTGTGAAGGTGGGAAATCCTAAGGAGAGTATCAAAACAATGACAACCCAGGCACTATGGACGTCTTGTTTCACCTAGACCCTCCCTTCTCGCGACAAAGATGGTCACCGTTATCCGATCGGGCTCCTTGAACAGGATATCAACTTCTGTGCTGTTGGAGCCCCCACCGCTGGGAATTGGGTGGGACCGGCCCCTGCAGATCACGCCTCCACCTTGACGCTCACTGTTGCATCCTGGAAACTTCCATGAACCATTTTCAAACCAAGGTCCAACTGACACAAATCTTCAACGAACGAGTTGCTTTATCGTATTTTTGTTTCTTAGGCTTGGAAGCACCAGCATCTTGTGTTTTACCTTTTCATTGACTTCTCAAAGTATTTCGAAGGCAAGGCGTAGGCGTTCCGGGAGAGGAGTACAAAAAAGAAGGGGGGAATACACCGAGCTGGAGATGGCAGCTCCTCTGTGCAGGTCAGTGTTCATGACCGCTAGTGAGCTTCCTCAACCTTGCGCGCATCCTCTGATTTTTTTTGCCAATTCTCCATCAAGACGGCGGATGTGGCTGACAGTTTTTGGCAGCGCTTCACTGCGAGGTTTGGCATACTCGCTCAGATCACGACCTGTGGCTCCACTGTCATCAACCGTTGTGGGCGGGTTGAGACAGCTCTGGGGCGCTGGTGAGCTGGTGAGGAGGGGCTGTCAGCCTGGGTCATCGAGGTGGTTCAAGAGTGGCGTGAATGTGGGAGGGCAGGGACGGGAGCCGCCCGCATTTGCGTTTGCCTTTGAGTAAGGCCCCGTCTTAGCCATTCTCATCCTACAGGAAGCATGTCAAGACAGATGAGTTAACCGACTTTGGAACAGCATTGATGGTGTTTTGCTCCATGTCTCCAAGCCAATCCCCGGTGCGCCTGAGGTCTTGAAGTTCTTGAATGACTACAACATCCCCTTTATTCTGCTTACCAACGGCGGCGGCAAGCACGAAACAGAGCGTGTGAAAGACCTCAGCAACAAGCTCGGTGTGCAGCTTTCAACAGACAATTTTGTACAGTCTCACACTCCGTTCCGCGAGCTTATCGAGGGCCCAGATAGCCTCCGAGAGAAGACGGTTCTGGTGACCGGGTCCGACTACGAGAAGTGCCGTGCCATCTTCAGGGAGTAAGTAACCCACACTCTCCTGACACAAGCACCAACTGACCATCCAGGTACGGCTTCAAAAATGTCATCACCCCCGCCGACATCTACCATGCCGACCCAACCATCTTCCCCTTCCAAGCGGTCGCCGCCTCCACCATGACCGCCCAATCCCTCCCCAAGCCCCTCTTCAAACCCCACTAGCACCACCACCCCGTCCCCAATCTCCCACCTCAAAATCGATGCCATGTTCGTCCTCAACGACCCCCGCGACTGGGCCCTCGACATCCAAATCCTGTCTGACCTCCTCCTCTCCCACGGCGGCTACCTCGGCACGTACTCGCCGCTCAACAATAACCCTCCCTCCCCAACTGCGGATGGCAAGCCGATGGGCAGCCGCCGCTCTACTTCAGCAACGCCGACCTCTTCTGGAGCGCGGGCTATCACCTGCCGCGCTTCGGGCAGGGCGCGTTCCAGGCCGCGCTGGCTGGCATCTGGCGGCGGATCACGGGCGGCCACGAGCTGCAGCGGACGAGCATCGGCAAGCCGTACGGCGAGACGTACCGGTTCGCGGAGCGCGTGCTGGCGAGGCACCGGCACGAGGTCTTGAGGGTGATGCACGGTAGCGGTGGCGGGGAGGAGGGGAGGAGGCATGAAGGCACGGTCGGCTCGCTGAAGAGGGTGTACATGGTCGGGGACAATCCCGAGAGCGACATCGCGGGCGCGAACGGGCACATCAGTGAGGATGGGACCGAGTGGGTGTCGGTGTTGGTGAAGACCGGGGTGTGGAGTGAGCAGAGGGGGGTGAGTCAGCTGGAGGGCGAGTTTAAGCCGAGGGCGGTGGTGGAGGATGTGATGGGCGCTGTGAGGTGGGCTTTGAAGAGGGAGGGGTGGAGGCAGGGGGGGGGGAGTTGGAGTGAGTAGCGGTTGGCTAAGTAGTTGGGGGATGTTATGCCAGGAGAGTGTTGTGAGCATGTAATTTCAAGTTCTTGATGCGAGTATCAAAAAATTGGCATAGATGGCCCATCACCGCATGGTCCGAAGCACCGAGGTCGAAAGGCCAAGCTTATGGGCAGCCTGGGCAAAGGTCGAGCGGATGCCAGGATTGACGATGCAAATTGTTATCGGACAGCTTGGATCTGGAACTTGCTACGGCCTTCATACTAAGAACTACTTTGCAGCTCTTGTCGAGGAAGGTCGAGGAATGAGCCAAGGGTTGAGTTGCACGCGTCTCAATTACTTAGGGACTCAATTCACACCTGTGCTCCAACAAGCTCATTGGCTCGGTGGTCTAGTGGTATGATTCTCGCTTAGGGTTCACCCTACAGCATCTGTTGCGAGAGGTCCCGGGTTCGATCCCCGGCCGAGCCCCACATAACCTTCCTTTCTTTTTTCTTCTCTGCTTACCCGTCCTGTTTTTACCCGTTCTTTTTCTTTTTCTTGTCATGAATCCAGTCCAAGCGCGCTCGGTGTCGCCTGCGGAACCTCCCAAAGCTTGATCTGCCGAAGGCCTCTCGCTCCTGTCCCGCGGAAGCGCCGTCGTGCTGAGAGCCTAGACTTCCCAGAAGTTTCGGGTCAGGATCCGCTGCAGAATTTCCCATGTGAGTGTTCGGAGATCTCAGCAAGCAGTGTGACTTCGGGTTGGAGTGCATATATTGCTATCTCCGCAGTCCACTTCAGAGCTAGCGATGTACTCGGACCAGAAATTCCCAAAGAGATAGAGATAATAGTTTCAGGTTCAAGATATTGGGCTATCGATGTTTTGACCAAAAGATCGTCGAGGCCAACATGACCCTTCCTGCATTGGACTCTGGCAGACCTGAGCGCGCTGGGAATAGTCGTGGTGGAAAAGCAGAGCAAGGTTCAATGCCAAGCTCGTTGTGACTTGGGTAGACGCGGTTGCGGTGGTAGCAGGACAAACATATCCTGAATCGCTGCCGGAGCGTTTCCAGCCTCTGGCCTGCTATTTTCGTGGGTCGTGTTCCGTCCGCGGTGCTTGGCGAGTCCTCGGCCGGGTCGCTTGGATGATGATTTCCTTCTAATGAACTCGGCGCTTTTCGTGCCAGAGGAACATGGAGGAGGACAAGTGTCTGTTGAGGTTAAGAAACGACCTAGAGCCTCGATTCTTGTCATCTCTCCGTGGCCAACTGAAATCTCGGGGCCTCAGAAAGTCAACTCGGAAACATGATGACGAGGCCAGATGTGAAGGCAATCAGGAATTCGTACACCCGAGGCCATGCAAGAACAGGCTATGAGCTTCGCTTCCACGACCCTTCAGCACCGCTCACCACAACACCTCAGAAAGTCGGACAGTTTCCTGATGCCAGACTCAGCATGTCCGAGCGCTCGGTTCACGACTACAACGGAATGACCTCCGAGCGGGTAGATGCGGGAGTGTGGTAGGTGTCAAATGGTTTGTTGAGGGCAATATCAGCTCTTGGGCTGGCCCATCAGCTTGTGTGTGGTGGCTCGGCAAGCTCCTGGCTTTTCAATTCGCCGGGGTGACCATCTGCGTAGCATTGTCATGTCTTGGCCTGATCTGGGTGTCTCTGGCGGATTCAGAGGCTGAGAGAGGTTCTCCGTGCTCAGACTGACTTTCATGGGAGCCACGACCCCAAAGTGAGATGAGGGGAGGGCGCTTTCGCACCAGCTTAATGCAGGAATCGCGACTTCCTGTTTCGTCCAGATACCCCTGAGTCATGCTAGGCAGGTGCATTCTAGAAGCTGCAGGGAACAATTCTTGCGCACCTCCAAACTCTTGACTTGAAGCACTTGTCAAGCCTGGTTCAACTTCACGTTTTCGACTTGCACCACCACGCCGAGCGCTCACAGATTCGTGATGTTGCACTCCCGTTACAGAACGGTGGACCCTCCAACCGAACGACGCACCGGAATCGGCATTCCTCCCGGGAAACACCGCTCCGGAACCCCAGACCTTGGCTTCAGCCAAAACGGAGATGCGATCCAATTCGGTCCGCCTAACTCTTGGTGCCCCGCAAACCATCTCCCGAGCTCTTGTGATCTTGGCTTCGTCCGGACGGTGGAATTCCACATTGGATCTGTGACTGCTCACGCCAGGTTTTCAACGCCTCCGATCGCAAACCGAAGACGCCGAGCGGATACCGGCCTCCAGGCTATCTTTCAGCAACCTGCCGACAAACGAACCATGGAGACAGGTTGATAAGAGCCATGATCCGGCAAGGGTTCTGATATTGACGTGGGAGGGGGCTGCCATTGGCCGAGACATTGGCATGCAGCCGTTCCACACTAGACTCGGATTCCATGGAACCAGGACAGGCCGGTGGCGACTATCTGGTTAGTGCAAGTTTGACACCGTCTTGGGGCCGTTTCTGAACCGCCGTCCTCGCTGAATTGTCTCTACCTATCGAGGATAGGGCCGCAGCGGGATCCCATACCTGATCCAAACGCCTTCCCGTGGTGCATCTAGAGTTTCCCCTGACAGAAGCCGGCCATCTCTTCGATTCCTCAGGGCACTCGCACTAGTGTTATCGCATCATCGCGGGATGAATCGTGATAACCAGATCGTGAGCGGCACGCAAACGCTGGTCCTGCGCCCCAGGTCTCTGGGCGGGCCAGCCCCCGCTTCGATCCCTGTCGTTCCATCGGGAACTCGACCCATCGCCCAGCCATTAGACTAATTAGGCAGGTCAACAATTAACGTTGCCGGGGGCTGCGTCTCCTGCGGTGCTGGCGGGTTGCGTGCTTCCAGAAAACTGGGCCCTCCCAGTCTCCCACACCTGACGCTGGCGGCCAAGGTGCCCCAGCGCCCACTGAGAGCACCCGACCCCCGACCCAATGTCGCCCAGTCGCCGTCCAGTCACCAGAACTGCGGCGCTGAAATCCCACCAGTTTCTCTCGCCCGACGCTCGCTCTCTCCCCTTTCGGTGTCCTGCATTCCAGCCTGTCGAACCAAAACCCCGCTCAGCGATCTGCGCCGAGCAGAAGACAGCCATGTCCACGCTCACCATACATTAACCGCTCCCTGTCGTAATCCTGCGCTGCGCCAGTCATCTGAACCCCGTTGGCTCCATCATTTGCAACCGAGCGCATCCACACATCGGACGACGAACCATTGCGACTCGACCGAACGTTCTCTTCTCGGCCTCCTCGCGCCGACGAGCACGGAGCGGGCCCAGCCTCGCGCGGCTGGAAATCTGAGGTTGGAAAATGGCAATGGGATTCCTCAGGTCCCTGTGGCGGCAGAGGGAGGAGGTGGTGCCAGATATGGACGGGTCGTTGGAGGGGGACTCGACCGGCTTCGCGTCGCTGAAGCAGTTCGAAAAGATGCACCGATTCGATCCGAACTTGCCGCTGGACGAACTGGAGGAGGTCGATGCCGCCCTGAACACGGCCAATCTCGAGAAAGGCGCCGAAATCGAGCAGATCTTGCGGAGGATAACTCGCCATACCCCGAAGTGAGGGCCTCGGTTCGAAACTTCGATGTCGATATGCCCGTCAATACAATACGGGCCTGGACGCTTGGCTTGTTGCTGTGCACGATTGGATCCGCTGTCAACATGCTGCTGTCGCTCAGGAACCCGAGCATCTCGCTCACGACCTTTGTCATTCAGTTGATCGCGTATCCTCTGGGCTTGCTGTGGGATCTGATATTCCCCGACCGCGTGTTCAAGGTCTGGGGTCTCAAGTTCAACTTCAAACCAGGGCCGTTCAACTTTAAGGAGCACGTTATCATTGTGGTCATGTCAAACGTAGGTGAGCTGGCTCGCGTCTTCGGTTACTTGCTGACCGAATCTGTAGGCTGCTTACGGCGGCGGCGCTCTGTATGCGACGGACGTCATCATCGCACAGCGCATGTGGTACAAGCAGGACTTTGGCTGGTTGTGGCAGATGATGTTTGGCATCACCACGCTCTGCACGGGCTACGGGCTGGCCGGCCTGGCAAGAAGGTTCCTCGTCTGGCCCGCCGCCATGATCTGGCCGACCGACCTCGTCAACTGCGCGCTCTTCTACACCCTTCATGACCACTCTCCATCGGATCCCACGAGGGCAAACGGATGGAGAATCAGCCGCTACAAGTGGTTCATGCTGGTCTTTGCCGGGTCGTTCTTGTGGTATTGGTTCCCCGGCTATCTCTTCCAGGGTCTATCGTGGTTCTGCTGGATCACATGGATCTGGCCCGACAATGTCATTGTCAACCAGCTCTTTGGTGGCTACAGTGGCTACGGTCTCTTCCCTATTACCTTGGTAGACACACGATCCATCATCCGCTGCTAAGTGCGTCTGCTGACATCTCGCTAGGATTGGAGTATCATCACCGGCTACCTCATGTCTCCACTCATCCCTCCATTCCACGCGATTGTTAATGTGGTGGGAGGCGTCACCATCTTCTTCGTCATTGTCTCGCTGGGAATCCACTACTCCGGCATGTGGTATGCCGCATACTTGCCGGTCCAGAACTCTCACGCCTACGATAACAGGGGTCAGGTGTACAACGTTTCGGCGATTCTGAGCGACACCCTACAGTTCGATGAGGCCAAGTACAAGGCCTACTCTCCTCTCTACCTTCCTACTCAATTCGCGATCGCCTACGGCCTATCTTTCGCCGCTGTCGCTGCCGTCATCACCCACGTCGCAATCTACCACGGCCGGGAGATCTGGACGCAGTGGAAGCTTGCCCGGTCGCAGGAGGATGACGTTCACATGCGGCTGATGAAGAAGTACCGCGATGCCGAAGACTGGTGGTACATCGTGCTTTTCGTCATGATCGGCCTCTCCTTCGCCGTCGTCTGCGGCTGGGACACGAATTTCCCGTGGTGGGCGTACATCGTCTGCATCCTAATCCCGCTCATCTGGACAATCCCGATCGGCATTGTGCAGGCCATCACTAACATCCAGCTCGGACTCAACGTCCTGACCGAGTTCATCGTCGGCTACGTGCTCCCGGCCGCCCTCTCGCCATGATGATGTTCAAGAACTACGGTTACCTCTGCATGTCGCAGGCGCTCTATTTCATCCAGGACCTCAAGCTCGGCCACTACATGAAGGTGCCGCCGCGCGTCATGTTCTGGTCGCAGCTCATCGCCTCCATCTGGTCCGCCATCGTCCAGGTCGCCGTCATGAACTGGGCGCTCGCCACCATCCCCGACGTCTGCTCCGAGACGCAGATCCACCAGTGGAACTGCCCCAGCGCCCGCGTCTTCTACACCGCCTCCATCATCTGGGGCGCCATCGGCCCCGCCCGCATGTTCTCGGGCGGGGCCCTCTACAGCTCGCTCCAATGGTTCTGGCTCGTCGGCGCCCTGGCGCCCATCGTCACCTGGTTCTTTGCTCGCCGCTCGCCGCGCGGCTTCTGGCGGTACGTCAACATGCCGCTCATCTTTGGCGGCTCGGGCATGCTGCCGCCCGCGACCGTGTTCATCTACTACTGCTGGGGGATTGTGGGCACCGTGTTCAACTTCTTCATCAGGCGGCGCAAGACGGGCTGGTGGCTGCAGTACAACTATGTGACGTCGTCGGCGCTGGATTGCGGGCTGATTGTGTCCACGCTGGTCATCTTCTTTGCGCTGTATCTGAGTGGCACCGAGGCGCCCAAGTGGTTTGGCAATGAGGGCGCCAGGAGCACGCTCGATATGCTTAACCAAGCCGTGCAGATACCGATGAAACCGGGAGAGACATTTGGGCCGAGTAGCTGGCCTTGATAGCAGGAGCGTACGGGATTGGAGTCTGGGCGTTTTGGTTTGTTTTAGGATGGGATCTCTAGGTGGCCGTTTTTAAAGCTTGATTGGATCTTTTGCAAGCGTTGACATGGCATGGATGTTCCTTTGGATATTACCTCTTTTATTGTTTACTCTCTACTCCCAAAGGCAGGCAACCACAGATGCCAAAGCGATGGAGTCTTCTCTTTTCCGCCCAGTTTCAATAGGTGACCGATGTATAAGCCATGGTGTTGGGAGTTTCCAATTGGAGGCTTTGTGAGGGTACGCCATTCTGATGTCTGAGATCTCGTGGCTGCTTGAGGACTGTGGGCTTGTTTTGGGGGGGGGGGGGGGGGTGTGGGGAACAAGCTGACAAAGTGGGATGGGGGGATCATGACAGGATATGTGGAAGAATGTGGAGTGTTTTCTCATGGTAGTTGGCATGTCTGCTGCTCCCTGTGAGACGGTGGTGGAGAGGGATTGCTTGGCTGTGGGTGATGTGGCCAGGGGCTTGTTGTGGTGTTGTTGAGGGTGAGCTGTCCTGGTTCTCTGGAGTATTGTTATTCATTTCAGTGTTAATGAAAGAGTATTCTTCCTGTTTGGTCTCTCTCTTCAGCACCCTGTTACTTGTGGGGTTATTCCCTTACATTCGATGAGATCGCCTGGGATTCACTTCAGTTGGATTTTGTGTTGACATCCATATGGGGAAGGGCAAGCAAGGACTTTGTGTCCAGTTCGTTGCCAGCACATCACTCTCTAACGAGGATATATGGCCTTGCCATGGATATAAATGTCTCAATCATTACCTTCACTGACTACTACTCATCACGAACCACTACATCCAGGCTACGGAAGCTCCAGGTATCAATGTAAGTTGCTGCGAACCATCCCCGAATAGCCCCCCAGATGCGACCCAAAACCCGATAACCAAGAACCATCACGACGTAACCACTAACCTGCAACAGCATCACGTCTTAGATCCAAGCAGTCCACCGATCTCCACCGATCAGTGGCCATGTTCAACAACGACAACAGTGACGAAACGAAGACCTCGACCGCAAACCGCACCCTATCGTTGTCCCCCAGCCGACTTCGAAGTTGTATCCGGGTCCCCTGAGCTTGTTCCTAGGCCTGCAGCCGGGAGGGGTGCCGAGGATGGTGCAGGTGGTGGAAGCGGGAGTTGTGGACGTTAGCTTTGGGGGCATCACTACCAGTTCACAGGGCAGTGATTGTAATGTAGGTCATGATTTGAAGGGAATGGGAGACCCTGGGTGCCCCGCGAGAGACCATAAATACCCGTTCTCGGGCTGCTGGGAATGGGAATGAAGCGAATTGAAGAATGCGTGACACAAGGTCTTGGAAAGGGCAGAGACGCAAGGAAGGTGTTGAGTCGGAGTGCCTAGCGTTGAGTTTTGCCACGCCTCGCATGTGTTGAAGGAGTGTTCGCCAAGCTCAAGTGCTGGAAGCCAGGCTGCTCATAATGCTGCCGACTTGCACGTAAGGAACTACCTAGAGTAAAGTAGGTAAGGTACCTAAGGTATGCCTGGAGGAGAACGTCCGACTCGGGAAGGTACGACCGCGGTATATGTATTTGGTTGACCAGCTTCCCAACAACGCCCCCAACGCTGTGCCCCATGGGCTAGTGGTATTGGGGGACCCCGGCGCCTGGGTGTACGGGCTACCTCCCTTCGACTGGCGAGGGGGATAGCGGGTCAGCTTTTGGCTTTCTTGTGGTGATCATTTTTTGCTCCCTCTGCTTTCTGCACTTCTGGCGGTACGTAAGTTTTAATGTTGAATCTGAACTAACCACACACGGCATCCATTCATAACCCGTACCTCATTCCTCTGGTGACATCCTTTCTCGCCACCATCTCCATACCCCTTCGCTATCTACCCAATCTTCTCCCCTTTAACCCATCCCGATTCGCCCTCCACACGCCTTCCCCAGCCTCAAACTCCTCCCTCTTCCACACCCTCCACGCGCTTCTTGCACTCCTCGAGCGCCTCCTCCCCGGCCCGCCACGCTGCTTGCCGATGCGGCGAGGACACCGCTATCAGGATACTCTCCTCCCCGATAGGCACCACGCCCAGCCGATGGATCATGGCTATCCCTTTCAGGCCGTGCTTGGCCTTGAGGGTGGTACAGATCTCCATCATGGTGCGGAGAGCCAGGGGGTGATAGGCTGTATATTGCAGCTCTTTGACGGGTTTGCCGTCGAACGAGTCGCGGGTTGTGCCTATGGAGAAGTTAGTTTTCTTGTTGTGAGAAGATTGACGGTGAAAAGAAGGGAGAGGGAGAAGGTGGCAGCACTTGGTGGAAGGGGTCGAGGACTGACCAGCGAAGAGGACGATCGCACCCGCTTGCGGGGAGCGGACACGGTCGGTGACGGACTGGAGATTGAGGTGGGAGGTGGTCAGGGCGACGTAACAGCCTTCTTGGGAGAGGGAGGATTCCTCAGGGGAGGTCGTGGGTGGTGACCATGGTGGGCATTGTTTTTGTTGCTGCAAGGGAGAGAGGCGGAAAGTGAACAAGTGGTCCGCTCCAGGGTTCAGGGGTAAGAGAGGGAGGAGGTTGCACAAGTTGTGATGGTGACTGCACAGTATCTACTGACAGAGCTCAGTTAAGGTCAGGATATTGGAAGACAGTACACCAAGCTCACCAACAAAGAACCCTCAGATGCAGAGAAGGTGCAAGCCGCGTGTGTCAGCCGCAGTCCCAGGCCTGGGAACTCAGGCCGCGAGGTGAAGGCGAGGAGAAAGAGGATCTGACGATCGAGCAGGAAGGCAACTTGGGGTAGAAATTCTGTGAAATTTCCCCTTCTCCTCTGAAACTCCAATACCCAAGGTAAATCTTCACAGAGACTGTCACCTTCTTTTACCACCTTGCACGACCGAGACATTGGTCATTCAGACTTCGGGAGGGGCGGTGTCATGCTGATACCGTTATCGACAGCATTTCGCACTGTAGAAGTTAATTGATAACTACCGGCAGAACTTCGGCAGTCGATACGCTCCGCTCGCATTCTAGGTGAGCCTGATCTCCCAATCCACTCCACACCGTGCATTTCTTGGCTTGCAGCTCCAAGGGTGCTTGAAGTGCAGCACTGCTTTGCGACCGCTGGGAGAAAGCGGATCGCTTCTTTTCTCGACTCTCCTCTCTTTCCACATTTCCCTCTTGTTTTGGGATTGCAATCATGGACAACGGCGGGCCTCACTCCCCGTCGCGCGACGGCGGCAGCTACCGCGAGCGAGACGACCGTCGCAGTCGTAGCCCGTATACGCGCCGCTCCGACCGCGATGGCGACTACCGCCGGTCGAGGAAGGGTATTAAAACCCACACGATGAACCTTGGAGATAGCATTCCTTGAGTGTTCTCGGTGTTGGTCGGGCTGAAAAATGGCTAACTTTGGGTTGTCTCGTTTCCGACCAAAAAGATTTTCCGGGTCCTCCAAGAGACTTGAACTACGACGACGAGGAAGGCGCCGACGACTACCATTCGACGCGGGACGAGCATATACCGAGGGCCGCTACTACGCCAACAGAACCACCGGACACCACTGGAACGATGGATCTGCTCGCGCTGCTGGGGGATATCCTGAACATGGCCGCGGCATACGCAGTGATCGTCGTGATGTTTCGGAAGCATCCTCTGAACAGCTGGATGAGGGCTACCGGAATCGCCATGGCCGCCGTGGCCCTGACGGCGCGGATGGTTCGGATGGAGATGACCGGTATTCCGGCGGAGCGCGCCTGGTTCGACACCCCGCTGGCCCAGTCGCTGGCGATCAGTATCCTGTACGGGACTCTAGCGGACATCGGCCCTTTAACTCTAATTTTCGGGGGCGGCTTCCTCCTTCTGATCGACGTTCCCTGGGTGATCGACGGCCTGAGGGCGCGGGACGAGCTGTGATTCTCGACGGCCTTCCCCAGGATGCCACCGAGCGTGACATCCTCTACGGTCTCGACTACGTTACGCGAGACCAGCACTTCTCGAGCGATAAGGTGAGGATCGCTCGAGTTCGCCACGACCATGATGGTACGTTGCTCTGGTCTCTTGTCCCCTACCATCCATCGCCTTACTAACTCGTCTAGGCCGTCGCATTGCGTTCGTTGAATTCCATCGTCGATCGGAAGCCGAGTACTTTTATGACCGATACTATCCCGACATCTCCTTCCCTCTTGAGCATTCACGCGGCATGGATTCTGAGCCTGTCACCGTGGGTATCAGCTTCCCCCAACACCGCGATGACGATTCGTATCGTGATAGACGGAAAGACGATGACGGCTGGGATTGCATCAAGGTAAGCATTCCCTTTCCACATCCTGCCCTACATCTACTGACGAGCCTAGTGTGGTGTAGTCAACTACCCTCACCGAGCTGTTTGTTTTAAATGTAAAGCTGAGCGACCTGGTAAGGACTATGGCAACCTCATTACGCCGACCTAGTTAACCCGAGCAGATGATTATGGCCCTTCCGGTCCCTTTTTGACCGGCGAGACGGACGAGTGCCCCCAGCAAACCCCGTCACAGTATGTCGTGGTCCGCGACCTCGAGGCTTCTGTCACCGAGGAGGTTCTCGCCAAAGGCGTCATGAAGCTGTTCGTCGAGAACCGCGAGCCCCCAAAGGAGGCTCCCACCACGGCAAACAAACTCAAGTCAACAGCGCCGACCAACAGCACGGTTGGGCTCGGCGCGAAACCTGGCTCCCTCCGCCGCGTCTTCCTTATGCGCGACCGTAAGACTAACGAGTCGTGAGGTACGGGTTCGCCGAGTTCGCGACCGTCGAGGACGCCATCGGTGCGGTGGCAAAGTTTCGGGCGTCCACGAAGTTTACGATTGCTTCCAAGCCCGTCGTTGTTGCCTTTATCCATACCGGCGTCTTCATTCCTGACTTCAACGCCGGCACGACCGAGAACCAAGAGTTCTCATTCACTCCCATCTACAACCCTGCCGTGCGCGTCAAATACTGGGATGAACGCACTTACCCCAGCGCCCATATCGTCTCGACCGAGCCTGTCCCTGGCGCCCCAACTCCAGACAAGCCAGGCGACCATGACGCCAAGTCAGGAACAAGGCCATCAAAAAAGGTCAAAAAAGACAAGGAGTCCGTTCCCGCCACCAAGATCTCCATGATGCCGCAGATGCAGCTGTGGGCGAAGGCCTCGGCTCAGCTCCACGGGTCTAAGCCGGCATTGGACGCGAACGCCTCGTCCGCTCAAGAAGTCGACGAGCCCAAGCTGTCTACCGCTCGTGGCACCTCCCGTGAGGCCGAGGATGCACAGCCCGACGGCCCTGTTGCCCCCCAACAAGGCGACCAGTACCTCTCCTACGCCGACTGGGATGCTCTGACCTGCCTTGCCTGCGGCTGGGAGCCGCCCAGCGAAGCCCACATCTCCGAGCGCGGCTGGCCCCAGACGCGCAGCGATTTTCTCATCGAACACGAGGGCCGCGCCCACGGCTTCTTCCTTTCGTCTCCTGACGACACCAACAACGACGAAGCCAAGTCTAAAGCCGCCGCGGCCCTCGCGGCCCTCGGTCGCGAACCCCGTTCTATCGTCCGCCGCGTGCCGCGCCTCAGGTCGGAGCGTCTGCCCGTGTACAAATCCTACGCCGACTTCGACCGCCTGCGCTGCGTGCTGTGCAGGCGCCAGTTCAAGGAAGCCCGCCTGTTGTGGCTGCACGAGCAGCAGAGCGCGCTGCACAAGCGGCTGTTTGCCGACGCGGCGAACCGCAAGCGCGCCGCCGAGGATTTTGGAAAGTTAGGGTTGAAGATGAAGGTGCTGGAGCCCGACGAAGGATTCAGGTGGAAGTGGGAGGAGATGAGGGGGAGGTTCATTCAGGGGGGGCCGATGTATAGGGATAGAGCGTTGGAGAGGAGGAGGGCCTTTGGGCAGCCAAAACAGCCTTCAACGGCTTCTGCTGGCGCAGTGCCGGAGAAGAGGAAGGAGCCACCCGCCCAAACGCCAGCCGACAAGGATGCTGCTGGGCCAGCGGCGAAGAAATCCAAGGGTGCTGGGATGCTTGCCAAGATGGGCTGGACGGCTGGGGCTGGGTTGGGTGCTGAGGGAGCCGGGAGGACGGAGGCTATCGCTACCGAGGTGTATGCGCCAGGTGTGGGGCTGGGGGCGGAAGGGGGGAAGCTGGGGGATGCGAGCGAGGAGGCGGCGAGGAACACACGGGGTGGGTTTGCGGCGTTTCTAGAGAAGACGAGGGAGAGGGCAAGGGAGAGGTTTGAGAGGATGTGATATCCCGTAGGTTGCTTCTCCTGGCGGATTGCTCATGTGTATGGAAAAATTTCTTGCTCACTTGGCAGGGTGAGTAAATCTGCGTGACTTAAGTCTAGAGCTGATGGGAGCTGGCTGGCGTTTATGGGGGATAAGAAAACATATACCCTGGTTAATTGATCACTTGCCCTGTGTTATATGTTCGCTACGACAAGGTATTATGGTGATTATCTGCTTGTGTCAGTGGTTGGTCTGAGGTATGCCGGTTTGTTTGGTTTAGTTTCATTGGCCCAGTTCCTGTCTCCGAGTCCCCTTGAGCTGGGCAACAGGGGTTTGAACTGTCAACTCCAATAGTAGCCGGGATGGCCTGTTTTCTTGAGACAACGAGGAGTTCTCTGTCCTTCAAGACAGCGGGCGAGCGAGATGGCAAGTTCAGGGTCCGTGAGAGGATGTGTTTTGGCAGACTCCTTTGCGGTCAGCAACTCTGTACGCCTCCTACTATGTCCACCTCCTGCTATCATTAGTCTTTCTCTCATCTCTGATCCAGAAGCCTTGTTCTTGCTGGTTTTCCGCTCCACCGCAGTTGTGTTCCCAAAGCCTTTCAGTATTCGGGCAATTCGTCTATGGGGTGTTCCATTTGGAAGAGTGCTAGAACACATTGTGCGTACAGCGGTCCTTGTTGGATTCTGGATATCACCTTTCTGGTCTTGCAGTCCCTTAGAGCCTACAAAGGTTCTCGAAACATGATTGACCACTCCAGGACCAGCTTCAGTGGGATCAACAGGACCAACACACTCACCAAAGGGTTGAAGTTGCTCCTTATCTTTTTCGAGCGCCTCGAAGGGGCGAGTGGTTCCAAGATCCTGCCTGTTGCCTGTTGCCTGTGGCCTGTTTATTTGTCCCTTGTCGTCCACAACACCGAGAACAATAGTGGTTCCTTTAGCTCTTTCCCTCAAACAATCACCATTTTCCTCCCCGTTAAACACAATTGGGAGATACCTGCCAGCCGCTGCCTATTCTGGCCCGCGGTTCCAGCGATCAGCAAGCTTTTTGGTGACATTTTCTCACAAACTCTGTGAACCCGGCTCACCCCGTGCCTTCTCGCTGGAAAATACCACATCCACAGTCTGCTGCCGATGTTATTCACTTTGACCTTTGTCCTTCCCGCCTGTCACGGTTTCGATTTATATTTCTACCTCGCACCTGCCCTCTCCTTCCTTCCTTTCCAAACCTCTTCCATCAACAACCCACAGTCCATCGCCGACTGCATCGCCGATCATCATCAACCTCTGCTCTGCAAGTGACAGAAATACTCCCCCATATTAGGTTCGTCATCGTGTTGCAAAGCTAGTTTGTTTGTTTTTTTTGTTTCCTGTGCGAATACCTCTCTAACTCGACCCAGCGACCATGTCGAACGCTCAGGCCTCTCTGGAGGGCAGCTTCACGGAGTTCACCATGCTCCAGGCCGCCATGTCTGAGGCAACTCTGGTCATACACACTCCGCCCGATTTCCTGTCAACGCTGAGATCCTCGGAGTGTGTGGCGTCTCGAAGGAGTATTCCAACCCCACCAAGTATGGTTGGATAGTCGCCGACTTCCTGCGCTGGAAGATGCTCTTCAACAGAGTGGGCGAGAAGTCGGCCCAGGTGAGCCAAAGCAAGCTGGATTAAAGTGTCCCACTGTTTGTGCTGACAGGCGTATTATTAGACATGGCTCAGCTCGCTTGATCTCCCTAAGTTTCTCGACAGCGTCGGCGTGTCGAGATGAATAAACATACAATCGAGAAAATCGTCGACGCCAACAGGGACCACATCACCGCGATTCCGAGTGACAATGATGGCTTCGTCCAAGCTTTTCTGAGCAGGTCTCTCGCAGTGCTAGGAATGCCGTCCTGCGAAACACCACCTTGGTGATTCTGACCTTCGTGCCGATGACCGCGGAGCAGGATATCTGCGTTGACTTTGGCGGGAAGAAGATCTACCTCACCATTGAGCGCATTCGGGAGACGATCAATCGGGCGGTCGACGGTGTGCATCTACCGGCCATTTTTGTGACCCCCTCTCCTCTTACAGGAGGTTGGCTGTGCCGCCCGTCGTTCATGAGGGGTCATCCGAGTACTCCTCCCGACAAGATGCTGCGCCTGATCGCAAAGTCCTGCGGCGGAGCTTTCGCAGCGCGTTTTTGTCCGCTTGTTCACTCGGCGCGGTTCGCCTCTGATGACGACGCGCAGCGTGCTCAAGTGAGATACGACGACCCCATGCCTGTTGGTCCGACCAAACTACAGACGGACAGCCTGCATCTCTTCCACGCCAGATCCACGAGTCGTTGGAACAGAGGCTTTCGCCATTCGCCCGGGATCATGCATTCATCCTGAAGCCGACAGACGCCAGGGACCGGTTCAGCTTTTCGGACTCTTGGACCGAGTATGCGCCCCGCAGTCGCGCTACCTGCACTTTTGGGCGAATCACTGACCACCGACTGGCCTCCCATCGAGGGCGCCGACCGCTTCGAGTTCTTGGGAGAGGCTTTTGGCGGCAACAAGGCTTCTCAGCTGTTCCACTTGCAGTATCTTGCTGCCATTGAGCTCGACACCCACCCCGGCGACTGGTCACGCCCCTTCAGCAGCACCACCCGGGCCCTGTTTACCAACATCTCGCAGATGCGGAATCCCACTGAAGACGACATCAAGCGTGTCTTTGACATCATCGAATTTCGATCATCCTCCATGGTTCTCGCTCAAATGGTGGCCAAGGCGTTTGATCTCCTGTGCCTGATGGTGCCAAATGTCGTTACTGGCATGACAGGCAGGATGTTAATTACTACTCGAAGCTCCAGCTCGCCTTTAGCGAGGCTCGCGACCTCTTTGACCAAGCTGCAGTGCTTCCTAGCGAGAACCGGCATGAGTTCAAAGATTTGATGTTCTGGCGGGCTGCCCGCTGGCTCTCGGCTGCTGTCGCTTTGCGGTTCGAGAAGGGAACCCCCCAAGACATCAGGAGCTTCCTCGCTCGGGACATTGCTAGCCTTTTCTCCAAGATCTGGGATACCCAGAAGACCATGCTGCTTGAGAATCAAGCTGTTAGATGTACGGGGTTGAAGTGGATCTCTGCGCTCGCCTGGGAGAGGCCGTCTCGGCTGCCACTCCGGCCGCGAACGACGCCAGTCCCCTCCGTCAACCCCGATGCGCAAGCTTGTCACGGTCTGTTCAGAAAGTTGACCTCCTTTCCAACGGCGTCCATGGACCTCGGATCGTCGATGAGCCAACTGGTTGGACCCCCGACGGCCCCGCCGGGAGGGTTGCAGAGGCCGAGGATGGTGGCTGTCCCCCTCACCACTCGGCCGCTAAGACCCGTTAGAACCGAAAATAGCGATGCATGGGGCGTGTGAAGATCCGGACCAGCTCCCGAAGACTGGGGCACTGGGCCTGCTGTCAAGCACAAAAAGTATGACTGGAGCACTGGCCTGGTTGTGCTGAACTCATGGCGCCAAACTTCCAGCCCACTGTGCTGGCAAGCAAGATTGGTTCGCCACTGGCAGTCCTCGTCCTATGAAGACCGCCAGGCTGAATGTTCGGGACGACGGTAACGACGGGAAGGAAGACGGCCGAAGATGTCTGAGACCACCCTTGCAGAAGAGGAACCGTACGTCGTCAACACCGCCCGTGCCCTGAGCCCATCCATCGGGGTATGTCTCCCATCGGTCTTTATCAAACGTCACCTACTGAAGAAAGCTGCCGCTAAGACGGCTATTCTTGGTGAAAAGACAGAGAAGCAAACCCAAGAAGAGTTTCAGGAATCGTCTGATGAACTCTCTCGGCAGTGGAAAAGATCACAATCAAGGAGGAGACGTTGTCGCCCAAGGCCATTCCTGCTGCTCAACCTCCCTTGAATGACACGGCCGGGCAGTTGGCTGAGGCCATTTTGGTCGGGATCGCCGGCGTTCTCACACACATCGACAAGCGGTCCTTGCCGACATCTTGCGAAAGACCGCGGACATTCTCATGCAGGAGACAGCCAAGGTGACTGGTCCAAGCTTGGATTCTACCAGGCGAACCTCAACGCTTCCACTCTGGCCGCCAGTGTCTATCCGGCCAAGAGCAATGTCAAGTTGATGAAGACCAAGACAGCTCCAGGCCCCCCGCTGAGAAGGCTGATCCGCCCGTCTGGATGACAGCCGCCTCGTGGCGCTCCCTCAGCCTGGCGAGGCCAGCATTCTACCAGCATCCTCCCCAAGGAAACCAACACGGCCAGGACCGACAAACCCAGGGCCATCTCCGCCGAGCCCACAGCCGCTCGCGTTCACGTGAACCCGCAGGGTGTCAAGATGACAACCCGCGACCCGAAGGGACCGACTCCTCCGCGCACGCCGTGCGCCGGCAACTTGGAGGGCATGCAGGCTTCTCAGGAGCTGCAGCCTGCTGGCAATGGCTGGGGTGCGGTTACGGCTCAGGAGACTACTGTCGTGAATGAGCAGCCT